>JZKD02S2303948.1:0-15233 GCA_000966675.3 Picea glauca | reverse complement strand
GAACCGAAGTTGCTTGATCCATCAAGCCTATCTTCCACCAAAGTTTTGTTCCTCGTGGTTTGCAGATTCTTCCACAAACCCTTAGCAACTAGGCTAGCAACCTTAGGTTTCGTTGGACTTATGACTACCAACAATACGCCTTGAAAGTCAAAAGAACACTGGTAAGCATGAAAAATCCTTCAATGGGTTGCAGAAACCCTAAAACCAAAATTTTTGCAAAAACCCTAGGGCAAAAAATCAAAATTTCTTCGATTTGCAACCTGAGAGTCTCTGAAGATGTGTTGAAGGAGGCCATACACTCCTATGCCAAAATTAGCCCTAAGGCTCAAGTAAAAAGCACTGAAACTAGCAGAAGGAGGGTCGTACTTTTTCCAGAAACCCTAGGGGGGCATACTTTTTTGCAACTAGGAGGTGACGGCTTGCTAGAACTTGTGCAATGGTTCTTCAAGAACTCTCTGATACCATGTTGAATTTTCTCTAATTGCTAGGTTCAAGCATGAGGTTTATTTAATTTAGCATGTACTTGAACCATAAATAAATGCAGCAACACCATACACAAATGTTGCAATAACCAAGATCACAAGAAGAATAACCATGCACAAGAACACAAGAAGTATCCTAGAAAAACCCTTCTCGAACAAGGGAAAAACCCAGCAATCCTTTGCTATATTCTCAAGAGAAGATCCCCCAAACCATAAACCCTAGATGCACACAAGAGTGTGATCTACAACCTTGAAACTAGCACCCAAGAGAGATGTGCACTTCAACCGTACAAGTAGGTCTGAAATTTCCAAATGACAAGTGAGAGTGTGTGTAATCCTCAATGGGGATTCACATCTATTTATACAAGACTAGACACAACAATAGGTGTGTCTCTTGGCACAATAGGGTTGACCTCAATAACTCAATAATATAATTAATCATTACATAAATATTAATTATCTTTCACATATGGTGGGGCCGGCTTGTACCCTTTACATCACAAATTAGGGTTACAACTAAATCTCACTCTCAGACAATATAACAAGGATCTCACACGTCCACTAGTGCTCAGCCACTAGGGACACATCCACTTGTGCTCAGCCACAGGGACGTCATACTCAACAGATCTATATCTCAACTAAGTCCACAGGAGAATCATCTGGAGTACCATCCCAAGCCGACTCAACTGAGTCCATAGGAGTACAAGGCATGAGACCATCTCATGCTGACTCAACTCAGTCTAGAAGAGAACGATCTAGAGGATGTCTCATGAAGCTGCAATCAACAACATATGATTGATGTTATATGTGTACTAAATGGTTGACCATTGATGCTTTAATGATCATGATTCATCACTAATCAACTAGTTAAATGATTTATATCTATGTTTTCATGTTTTTTGTAATTGACTTGACTTTCTGCATGTTTTTTATATATATGCATCAAAATATATATTTTTTATGTATTATATAAAAAATGCTCCCGCTCCCGGAAATTTTTCAAAATTGACACTCACGCTCTCGTCTTCAGGATGTTATTTATAATCAAGACTTGGTATTTCTTACAAAGACACACAAGAGCCCCAAAAGGGCCCTCCCTCGTATCAGCTATCTTTGGATCTCAACCTTCAAGCATAACATGATCTTACAAGGTGACTTGTGTCAGTCATGATCAGTTATGGCCTACAGTTTCTTTAGTAGACTCTAATGACCACTCTAGGTTTATGTGGCTTTAAATCAAATAAGGTTTGCCCTATCAAGATGTTTATGTTGGTGTGTGTTACTTCCATCCAACCTCGTCAAATTTTATTGTTCACACAGATGGAGACCACATTCAAAAATCTATATTTTGATAAATGCACTCAAGGGTATCATCTTATTAGGGGTCTTCACCGGTAGACTAGAGTTAAGCAAGGCCCCACCCATGACCTAGCTAAGAATGAGCTACATCTCTTTCAAAAGGATCATGGAGACTACAACCTTGATAGGAGTTTTGTTGACAAGTTGAACCCTATTACTACATATGGGAGACATCTCTTGTAGCTTGGTGAAGCTAAGGTCTATACTGAAATGGATCTCACAGTTTCCCAACCCATGTGGATTCATTTGTTTCCCTCACAAAGTGGACTACATTTTGACCTCCCTTTCTCTCATACCTGGCATCTCTAACTTCTTGATATTCAATCATCTTCCCATCATTGATCATGCCTATTTAACCTTTACACGATCTACCATCCAACAGGGCCCACACTTGCACCCCCTTCTTCTCCCTCCCCTTGCATCACCTCAAAACTAACAGTATTGGCTACCGTGTATTCTTCCTCCATTGAGCTAAGTGGCACAAAAGTCTACTTTCTATTGAACCCAAGCTAAAGTAGCACCCTGAGGTGCTCCTATTTGTTGCACTTCCTGCACAATTTGAATCTGAATACCCTTGCAACTTCACTTCACCATCTCCAAAATATCTTAGACCATACTCCATTGTGCCCCTCAAGTATCTAAGCAGATGTTTTGTTGCTACCCAATGCTCCTGCCTCAACTCCATCATGAACTGACTCAAGGTGTTTACTCCAAAACACACCTATCTAGCCTAGTGTTGACCAAACACATCTAGGAACCTATCAACTACTTGTACAATGTTGGTTACACCAACTTTGAATATGAAGCGGTCACCTTCTTCAGATTAGTTATCATGGGTGTGACCATAGGTTTGCAATCCTCATTCTAAAAACTCTTCAATATCTCAATTGCATACATACCCTACCTAAGGAATATCTCCCCTAGTCTTTTCCAAACCTATAAACCCAAGAAGTAATGCATCATGACGATGTCCTTCATCTCAAACTTAGCTACCATGGTTGTTTTGCACCCTGCAATGAGCTTCTTTGCACCCGTAAAAAACAAGTCATCCACATACAACACCAAAACAAGCAGATTGGATCCAACAAATATATAATATAAGTTAGGATATGCTTCACTTTTGGCGAGGCCCACACTCTACAAACATCCATCTATCCTGTAATACCATGTTCTTGGTGCTTGCTTGAGACCATACAAGGATTTCTTAAGCCTACAAACATGGGACTCTTTCCCATTTACCTCAAATCCCTGAGGCTACTCTGTACACTTCTTCCTCAATGATCCCATTAAGGAAAGTTGTCCACATCCATCTGAAGTATCCTCCATCCCATAAATGAAACTAAGGACACAATTGTTCTAACAGAAGTGCACATGGTGAGAGGAGAAAATGTCTCCTTGTAGTCCACTCCCTCTTTCTGATAGAACCCTCTCACCACAAACCTCACTTTGAACTTCTCAATGTTTCCATCTGCTACATGCTTTATCTTGTAGAGCCACTTAGAACTCATTACTGACTTCCCCTCCAGTCTTGGCATTATGTCCCAAACATCATTCTTCATGATGCAAGTGTACTCCTCCACCATGGCATCCCACCATACATGTTGGTCTACTACCTCTTGAAAGCTGGAAGGCTCAAAATCTATGATGCTACTCTTCAATGTCATGTAGTCTGGAAACTTCGTTGGAGGTCTGCTCTCTCTAAATGTGCTCCTAGGAGCCTCAACATACTCCTAAGCATATCCCTGAATGCCTAAGTGAACCATCGAGGTCTCCTGACATAAGTGAAAGGAGTTATTGTCTCCTCCTCTTCACCTGAAAGTTGTTGTATTGCTTTGGAAGTCATCGGTGACCCTATCTCCAACCTTCGGAGCTTCCAACTCCTCATCCTTTGTCACGGTAATAGGCTCATGGGGCTTCCTGGATGCAAAGTCTTCCTCAAACTTTACATCCCTACTTACTATCGTCCTCCTCTGTTCTAGAATATAGACCCTATAGGGCTTCGAAATCTCATTGTAACCTACAAATAAACCCTTCATGATGGAGGGTTCCAACTTAGTCCTCTTCTCTACCAATACATGGATATAAACTGGACAACCAAAGATGCGAAAATGACTCACATTTGGCTTCACACTAATGAATGATTCTTCTAGTGTCTCATCCTCCAAGATAATCTGAGGGCACCGGTTTTGGATGTAGATTGTTGTGTTGCATGCCTATGCCCAAACAAACATCGGCAAGTCCTGGTCATGAAACATTGCCTTAGCGACCTTGATAATAGATCGATTCTTCCTCTCTACAACCCCATTATGTTGTGGGTTGTACAGAACAGTCAGCTCCCTCTTCATTACTGCATCCTTGTAGAAAACCTCAAATTCCTTGGAGGTTACTCACCCCCATTATCCAATCTCAAGACTTTGATTTTATTCCTTGTCTAGTTTTCAACTAGAGCTTTGAACTCCTGAAACTTGCTAAAGACCTCATCCTTGGTCTTTAGGAAGTAGATCCAAGTTTTGTGAAAGAAGTCAACAATGAAGGAAACATAGTACATGGTTCCTAAAATTGATGCTACTAGCATCAACCCACAAACATCCAACTGCACTAGGTCTTGAATCTCCTTAGACCTATGCTCGTTGCTTGAGAAAGAAACCTTCACATGCTTTCCAAGTGTGCACCCTATGCATACTCCATGTTGCTTAAAATTGAACTCCATGCAAGTGCCCCACCCTCTTGTGCCACAACTCGCACAAGCTATCATTGTTGTGAACTAGGGCTCAAACAAGTTCGCCCTACAATCTATAAAGATTACCTTATCTAACCCCTATTACCTAAGCTCTATTTGGGCTAGGTTTCTTCAACCTAATGATGACTAGCTAGTTCTTGAACTCACAACTGCATAACCCTTATCCTCCATAACTGAAACTGAAAGCAAGTTCTTTTTGAGACCTGAAACAAAAAAGACATTGTTAAAATCTCAAGAGTTATCTGAGAGTAGAAAATAATTGTTGGGCTATTGTCAGAGGACGAGATGCCCCACTATCCACATACCACACATTCATAGGAACCGTGTTGGTAAAAAGGCAAGATACCATCAAGAAATCTTTCTCGAACTTGGCAGCAAACTCGTTCATTTCAGTTTCTACAGAGGTTGCTACCTTCTTCTATTGTTGCTTCCCTTTACCCTTCTTATCTGGACACTGTAATGCATAATGATTGTACTTGTGACAAATGAAGCACTTGATTTTACTCAAGTCCTTTCCTTGTTGTGAGGTCAACTCTTCAATCTTTCTCTTACCCTTGTTGGGTCCTTTACCTTTGCCCTTATTTGTTTGATCAAATAGGGCTAGGTTCTCCTCACCACCCTTCTTGATGGCCTTTGACTCCATCTAAGTCTCCTCCTGGATACAGTCATCCCACAACCTATCAAAGTTAAGAAGGTTTTCACAAGCACAAATACCTTTGACAAATGTTTCTCGTGAAGCTGGAAATCCATTCAATGCCATTTTCACTAGCTCCACATCTACAATCTTCTCCTCAACTGCTGCAAGTTGATCACAAATCTGCATGACCTTCGTAAGGTAACTGGTAACTGAATCTGATCTAGCCATATCTATGGATCTGAGTTTGTTTTGCAATATCATCTTTTTGTTTATGTTCTCACTCTGGTAGAGGCCAACCAGGGCATCAAACATCTCCTTTGTTGTTTTCTTCTCGAATATATAAGAGATCAAATAATCCTTGATGGCATTCATGATCATCCACTTGGCCTTCACTTCGTTCTTCTTGTGAGCTACAAACTGTTATGGATCTGTAGGCAAAGACGCAACATCCTTGACTATATCCAAGAGATCATTCTCTTCTAACAAGAGTGTAACCCTCACTTTCCATGACAAGAAATTTGAGGTGCCATCTAGTCTATCCTCGAATCTGAGGCCATCTTTGAGATTTAATGCACAAACTCCTAGATCTGAAAATTAGTCCTTAAAGGAATATTGAAACCTCTAACTATTGGTCCTTTCCAGCAATTGATTTACTAATGAAAACACTTGAGAATCTCAATCAAAGGAATCGCTTTGATACCATGTAAATTTTTCAAGCCTAAGTGACTATTGTCCTAATGTTCTCCCAATAAATAACTCAAAACATAATTTAATTAACACACACAACAGTTAAATTTCTGAACATTGCACCAATCACACAACAGCCGAAATAATTAACGGTGGAAGAAATAAAACACTTACACAGGGATTTCTCCTTCAAATCAACATTTTATTCCTTTGATCAAAGCTTGCAAGGTGACCTTTGCAGCCTGCTTGAACCAGCATCCATACGGTCAATAAAACCACTTCAAACAGCAGTTTACACCTGTGTAAGAGAGGGTACAGCAACAGCAGTATGTCCTTCTATGTTTCTACCTTTCTTCGACAGAAAACCACTCTTTATCTCCTCTCAACATCGAAGCACACTCCAACAATCCACAGAAGACTGTGTACGGCCAAATCCAAGGGTGTACAGCATGTGGATGAAGAAAGGGTTGTTGAATTTTCTCCATGCTTAGGCTCATGCACATGTAGTTTATTTCATTTAGCATGTATTTGAACCATAAACAAATGCAGCAACACCATACACAAGTGTTGCAATAACCAAGATCACAAGAAGAATAACCATGCACAAGAACACAAGAAGTATCCTAGGAAAACCCTTCTCAAACAAGGGAAAAATCCAGCAATCCTTTGCTATATTCCCAAGAGAAGATCCCCCAACACATAGACCTAGCACACAAGAGGGTGCTTACCAAAACCTAGAACCTAGCGCCCAAGAGAGGTGCGCACTTCAATCGTACATGCACTTGCTGAAATTTCCAAATGACAAGTGAGAGTGTGTAATCCTCAATGGGGATTCACCTTTATTTATACAAGAATTGACACAGCAAAAGGTGTGTCTATTGGCACAATAGGGCCGATCTCACTAACTCAATAATATAATTAATCATTACACAAATATTAATTATCTTTCACATATGGTGGGGCCGCCATGTACCCTTTACATCACAAATTAGGGTTATAAGTAAATCTTACTCTCAGACAATATAGCAAGGATCTCACACGCCCACTAGTGATCAACCACTAGGGATGCATCCACCTGTGCTCAGCCACAGGGAGGTCAAACTCAACAGAACTCTCAACTGAGTCCACAGGAGTACCATCTCAAGTCGACTCAACTGAGTCCACAGCAGTACAAGGCAGGAGACCATCTCAAGTAACTCAACTCAGTCCAGAGGAGTACAAAGCAAGAGACCACACGTCATCACAACTCAGTCTAGAATCTAACATACACCCATCACATGGGCACACCCAACACTTGGGCTTCCTCACACAAATGTCTCGACTCAGTCCAAAGGAGAACTATCTAGAGGATGTCTCATGAAGCTGCAATCAACAACACTCCCTCTCAACTAGGGAGGCATTCTCAACCAGGGCAAGTCTCTCACAGAAGTACTCGAACTTCGTCCTGGCAAGTGGTTTGGTGAAGACATCTGCAACCTGCTCATGTGTAGAAAGGTATTGCACGTGTACTACTTTCCTCTGCACCATATCTTTGATATAATGGTATTTGATCTCTATGTGTTTCAATTTATCGTGAAACATAGGATTCTCTGAGAGCTTCACACAGCTCTAGTTATCGCAATGGATAACAATGGAATTCATCGCATGACCAAATAAATCTGCAAGGAGCTTGCGAAGCCACACTGCTTCGCAAACTTCCACACATAACACTATGTACTCTGCTTCTACGGTACTCAAAGCCACAAAGCTTTGTTTCCTACTACACCAGGAAACCATGGCAGATTCCAAGGTAAAACAACAACCAGATGTGCTCTTCCGATCCACTGCGCTCCCTGCCCAATCTGCATCGGCATATCCCTGCAATCTCATGTCTACATCGGAGGCATATCTCAGGCCATATGCAATTGTACCTCGTAGATATCTCAACACATGCTTCGTTGCTATCTAGTGAGTCTGTCTCGGCTAACTCATAAACTGACTGAGTACATTCACTACATTATATCAAGTCTGGTGTTAACCAAATACATCAGTGATCCAATCAGCTGTCGGTAAAGATGTGGATCAATCTCACCTAAATCAATAGAAGCCTCATTCATTTTCTCCAGATCCATCACCATCGGTGTAGGCATGGATTTGCAGTTTGTCATACCAAATTTCTTCAATATCTCCATTATATATCTTCCTTGACTCAAAAAAATCTCATCAGTCCTCTGCCATACTTCTAGTCCCAAGAAGTAGTGCATCATACCTAGATCCTTCATCTCAAATTCAGAAGTCATTCAGCAATGATCGTACGAATGGAAGTGTATCAGGCTACAAGAGCAAATGTATCCTCATAATCAATTCCCTCCATCTGAGAGAATCCTCTGGCCACAAATCTCGCTTTGTACTTCTCGACACTTCCATCAGATGCATGCTTGATCTTATAGATACACTTGGAAGTCACCACGGACTTCCCTTCTGGTCTCGGAACAATATCCCACACATCATTCTTCATGATGGACTGATACTCTTCTGTCATGGCATCTTGCCAAACTTGTTGACCTGTTGCTTCTCCATGACAAGAAGGCTCAATATCAATGATTTGGCTCATGGCTGAAACATAGCTCGAAAATCTTTGTGGTTTCTTGCTCTCTCGGAATGTGCCTCGAGGAGTTGCATGTCCCTCTGCCTCCTGCAGAGTCTGTCAAGCCCAAGCAAGCCTTTTATAGCCTACTGCAATGTCTCTGGGAACATCGACTGGAGCTATTGGATCAACTGGATCAACTGGATCAATGACTGTCTCCCTCTGAACTGTTGAAGGGGGAGAAGGTACTGTCTCGCTGTCAATCTCCATCTGAGATTCTCTGGATCTTTGAAAGGCTATCTCTTTCTCAAAGATGACATCTCTACTCACCTCAATCTGTCCCTGACCGAAGATGGAGATTCGGTATGCCTTCAAAGATTCACTGTACCCCACAAATGTACCCTTTATGCTTGAAGGGTCTAGCTTGGTCCTCTTCTCCTTGGGTACATGAAAGTATATTGGACACCCAAATATCCTGAAGTGTCCAACCTCAAGCTTCACTCTGGTGAAAGCTTCTTCGGGAGTCATGTTCTTCAAGATCTGATGAGGACTCTTGTTCTGATCATACACTGTTCTCATGGTTGCTTCTGCCCACAGAATCATAGGTAGATTATGATCGTGTATCATTGCTTTGGTTGCCTCAATGACGGTTCTATTCTTCCTCTCTGCAACCCCATTCTGCTAAGGGTTATAAGAAACGGTGTACTCCCTCTTGATCCATGCCTCAATACAGAAATCATTGAAATCCCTGGAGGTGTATTCTCCTCCATTATCTGATCTCGGCACCTTGATCCTCCTCCCGGTCAGGTTCTCAACCTGAGCTTTAAACTCGTGAAATATCGCAAGGACTCCATCCTTGGTCTTCAAGAAGTAAATCCACGTCTTCCGAGAGTGATCATCGATGACGAGCACATAGTACAAATCTATGTTCAAGGAAGCAATAGTCATGGGTCCACACACATCTGAATGTATCAAGTCCAAGATCCCCTTAGATTTGTTGTCACTGCTCAAGAAAGACCCCTTGACATTCTTTCCAATAGCACAACCTCTACAAAACATCATCATGTTGAACATGTATCTCTGGAAGGCATGTTACCATCTTCCCCAGAGCAGGAAGGGCTCTATAATGGATATGAGCAAGTCTCCTATGCCATAGCTCACTCAAGCTAATAGTATCATGTAACAGAACCTGGACTGGTCGGACAATCAACTTGTATAAGATGTTTTCTCAACACCAATCACTTGGGAAGAATTCATATGTGAGTTCTTCAAAAAAAGAATGCTCCATCTTTTATGTCTTCATCTCTCTAATGTGGCTTTGGATCAACATCAGCAGTGGAGGCAAGTTGTCTTCCTTTCTTCCTGGTAGGACAATCTCTCGCAATGTGTTTGTACTTGTCACATCTGAAACACTAAATATTTGATTTGTCTTTTCTGTGTTCATGACCTGTAGCTGATGAAGTCTTCTTGTCTTTGAATGCTTTGTTGAAACTTCTTCTATTTATTCTTTTGCCTTTCTTTGTATGGAAGGCAAGAGCATGATTGTCATCATGAGGGGAATCTTGCACTCCTCTGACTATAAGTTTGGTTTCTTCCTGGGTGCAGTCTGTCCATAAACGATCAAATCCAGGTAGATATGTTCTACCACTGATACTTTGAAGAAATGGTTCCCATAGTCTTGGAAGAGCATTGAGAGTAGTCAAGACAAGTTCTTTGTCTGATATGGTTTCTCCAATGCCACCCAGCTAATCTCTTAACTTTGAAATCTTCATGAAGAAGGTAGCAACGGTGTCATCTTTTGTCATCTTGATGTGTTGAAGCGGGTTCTTCAATGTAAAAGCTCTGAGGGTGTTGTTACTCTCAAACATATTCTTCAATGCATCATACATCTCATAAGTTGTCTTTAGGTTAGCTATACGAGGAATAGATGATTATCTTCCTTGCTTTGACGTCATCTTCCTTCCACTCTTCATTCTCTTCGTCGGTAGTTGTTTTTGGTAGAGTCTTTTGTATCAGACTCAATAGGTCATCCTCTTCCAGGATAATCTGTAGTCTTGATTTCCAAGAACTGAAGTTGCTTGATCCATCAAGCCTATCTTCCACCAAAGTTTTGTTCCTCATGGTTTGCAGATTCTTCCACAAACCCTTAGCAACTAGGCTAGGAAACCTAACGGCTAGGCTAGGCTAGCAACCTTAGGTTTCGTTGGACTTATGACTGCCAACAATAAGCCTTGAAAGTCAAAAGGACACTGGTAAGCTTGAAAAATCCTTCAATGGGCTGCAAAAACCCTAAAACCAAAATTTCTGCAAAAACCCTAGAAACCCTAGGGCCAAAAATCAAAAGTTCTTTGATTTGCAATCTGAGAGTCTCTTGTGGTGCGTTGAAGGAGGTCGTACACTTCTATGCAAGAATTAGCCCCAATGTTTCAGTGGAAGGTGTTGAAACAAGCAAAAAAGGGAGGGTCGTAACTTTTTTCTGGAAACCCTAGAGGGTCGTACTATTCTGCAACTAGGAGGTGACAGTTGGCTTGAAAACTTGTGCAATGGTTCTTCAAGAACTCTGCTCTGATACCATGTTGAATTTTTTCTATGCTTAGGCTCATGTACATGTAGTTTATTTCATTTAGCATGTACTTGGACCATAAACAAATGTTGCAATAACCAAGATCACAAGAAGAATAACCATGCACAAGAACACAAGAAGTATCTTGGGAAAACCCTTCTCAAACAAGGGAAAAACCCAGCAATCCTTTTCTATATTCTCAAGAGAAGATCCCCAAACCCATAGACCTAGCACACAAGAGGGTGCTTACCAAAACCTAGAACCTAGCACCCAAGAGAGGTGCGCACTTCAGTCGTACATGCACTTGCTGAAATTTCCAAATGACAAGTGAGAGTGTGTAATCCTCAATGGGGATTCACCTTTATTTATACAAGAACTGACACAGCAAAAGGTGTGTCTATTGGCAAAATAGGGCCGACCTCATTAACTCAATAATATAATTAATCATTACACAAATATTAATTATCTTTCACATATGGTGGGATCGACTTGTACCCTTTACATCACAAATTAGGGTTACAACTAAATCTTACTCTCAGACAATATAGCAAGGATCTCACACGTCCACCTGTGCTCAGCCACAGGAACGTCATACTCAATAGATCTCTCAACTAAGTCCACGGGAGAACCATCTAGAGTACCATCTCAAGCCAACTCAACTAAGTCCACAAGAGTGCAAGGCAGGAGACCATCTCAAGCTGACTCAACTCAGTCCAGAGGAGTACAAAGCAAGAGACCACACGTCATCACAACTCAGTCCAGAGTCTGACGTACACCCATCACATGGGCACACCCAACACTTGGGCTTCCTCACACAGATGTCTCAACTCAGTCCAGAGGAGAACTATCTGGAGGATGTCTCATGAAGCTGCAATCAACAACAAGGGAAGCTATAGCAGTGATACGGCCCACACTGACTTCAATAATCTACTCCTCTTCCTCTTCCTCTTCTTGAATGCACTCTGCCCTCTTCCAGCTCTCTTGCTCTCTTCTCATATGAGGTTGACCTCTCACATATTGTCCTCTTTTATGCTTTGAGAGAAATAACTAATCTCCTCAATCTTAGCTGCCACCTATCTCAATCTTTAGATGTACAGCTAAGATTAAATCCTAATCTAAGTCACTAATGTTCTAGAACTTCATGAACATTTAATTTAGATTCCTATGACTAGGTAAACTTCAAAACATTAGACTTTCACTCTTTATTTTTTATTTTCCAAGTGAAATTACAAGATGGAATTAATGACCACCTTCCCAAGATGATCATCAAAGAAATGTCTTGAATCACTTTCTACACGTTCACACCAAACCTGTGCAAGAAGTTCCTGCCCGAGCTACATTTCTCAAAATTACTTTTGCATTGTAATTTGGCATCTTTATTTCGGAATTGCATTGGGTTGCCTACCCAACATAGTGTTAAAATTCTGCATTGATTTCCATGCATTTAGGACAGTTTTATGGAGTTTTTTGTTGGCTGTTTTTTATACTTTAGTTGCAAATTATGAACAGAACAGCAATCTTTTATTGGTTTAAAGGTACTTCTGATCATTTATTGACTCGCAGTTACCTTAGATCAATTAGGAATACCCCCTAAAGTTAGCGAACACTAACTTTGAAACAAGAGAGATCAAGTGAGCTGACAATAGCTTCATTTCTAATGTTATCCAGGCTTCCTTAATTTTTGACAAAGTGGGAATTTCCAGGTGACAACAAGTTCCAAGACAAACTAATGTACACCTTATCTGCACATTCACAATAACATAACCCTAAAACTATACACATTCAACTATAAGAAAATGAACAAAGATTTTGTGATAAAAAAGGATACAATCTTTTATAGTTGAGTTGACGAATCTCAAAGTATATATAAACCCAACACATCAAGCAAAAAACAATAAAGACTCTTGATTAGGTAAATTTCCCTATAGAACTTATATCCCTTAGAAGGCAGACATCCTAAAAATGATACTCGTCTACAATACCAGGTACTATCCATCTGATTTTAATAGGTAAGATCTTGACCAATATTGCTTTACAAATGTGTAACGTTTTACCCTTCCTTTACCTCGATTCTCTTTATGTAGCTCCTTCTTAACTTGAACTTGTCTATTTAGCTTCATATTATTAAGAGGAAAAAAAACTTTAGACATGAACATGAAAACTTGAAACCGTCACAAACTCCAGATCAATTCCAGATCACTATGTTAAGAATCTTAATGTCATTCTTTTGCAGACACTTAATAAAGTTAGTGGCCTTGATCAAGAATAACTCAAAATCCTATGAGAATTGAGAGATTCTTCAGATGTTTGCAAGAAGCACAAATACCAGCTAGTTTTTCTTAAGTTTTAATAAAAAGCTAAAGAAGATCACTTGCACAAATCATCAGGTAAGTTCTTGAACAAAGTCAATTATTCTCTAAAATTGTTCTCCAGGAAATCCTACTCTGTATCTTACCAGTACCTTCGGACTTAAGGACTCGTTATCGGAAACAACCCAGCACTGATCATTTTCCAGCACAAAAGGTTCGTCCTTCTCATCAGTAGACACCATTTCATCCCCTTCCACTGCAGCCAATCTTCGAACAATGCAGTTATCTGGATTTTGAGGATCTTTCAATGCAACAACATCACCAACAAAGACTTTCCTGAAATAGAGCAAACGATATCTTTCAAGGTCTGAAGTATAATATTAAAAATAACAAAATATTTTTAAAAAAGTTAAAAACAGTTAACACCCAGCAACATTATAAAGACTTCTCCATGCACCACATTTTTTGACTACTCTGTTCAACTCATATAAAAACATTTCCAACATATTCACTCACCAACTAGCTGCCTTCATCTGTTTCACAACAAAGGTCTTTTCTTTTCCAGACTCCATGACATTGCAAGAAACTTCAAATACAAAGGAATATTCCAAAATTTCTTACCATAAGAGCACTAACTACTAACAGTTTTGGAACAACAAAACATTCTAAAAAGTAAATTAAAGAATAAAATTAAATTATAAAAAAAGTAGTTAGAATGTGACCAAAAGCAATTAGTGGTACTAGAAAAGTACATCAACGTTTAATACATCAGGAGTACAATGCCACTTGTTAACACCCAAAATGGATTTTTCTCAATATTCATATTGGGCATTCAGTAGAAATGGTTCATGGATACATTACGAGATGGATTATTTGATCAGTCCATCATTCAGCATCAACGGTTTGTGAGTGCTAGTCAAACTTGGCACATGGTCGCGGGTCTTTTATTGTTAAAGGGTTGAGGATTGGGCAGGTTTTGGTAGGTGATTCACAAACAGGTACATCCAAAAGATACATCACATCCATACTCTCATATCGATTGACAGGCTTTGGGTAGGTACTTATGAGGTAGGTACATCCAGAGGATACATCAAATTCATGCTCTCATATCAATTGGACAGGTTTTTAGTTAATAGTAGAATCTCCATACATACAGATTTCTTGCGGCATTCAAAGCATGTATGTGAGTTCGAAAACTCCTAAAGGGTATGGTCAGATCAGTGAGATTTCACTTTCTTGGAAAAAATTGTTTTTCTTGGAAATCATCATTTTTAGAATCTCATTACATATTTGATGACCCTTTATAGAGATATACATATTGTTTGAATTCGAGGCAAATTGAAGAGGTTAGATTTTTCAATTGTCTATTTTTAGCCATAGTCTCAGGTTGCTTGTTCTCCAAGCAATCTTCTGGCTATTGGGTGAAATGCAGTGATTAAAATATTTGGAGACCCAATATAGAGATTTGCTCATGGATTAAATTTCAGCAAATTCTGAGACCATGAAATTTTGGTTATTTTATGCCTCGAGAATTCCGAAATGTGATCATATTTTTGGGAACCCAATATGGCATACAGTGTCAATGTCAAATTTCAGGTCACCCTGAAAAGTTTGGCTTTTTAGAGTATGGCTCCATTCTAGCATGTTCTAGAAGATTCTTAGTGGCCCCCTCATGAGATGCACTTACTAAATTTGGAATTCTAAGAAGCACAAGCCTAGAATGTTCCTTCAGTTGACTTTGACCTAGGGCGCATTTCGGAGGAAACTTCTTCACCCCTTGTGGGCTTCCTCATTGCTATAATTAGCCTAGGAAAATTCAACCCACTTAACCCTCCACCAACGAATTTTACACTCCACTTGACTTGAGTTGACTTTTAGTTTATGGTATGC
>JZKD02S2303926.1:16798-33620 GCA_000966675.3 Picea glauca | reverse complement strand
AAATCATCCTAGGGCTTGGAGGGGGTGTGCTCGGAGCGAGTGGAATGCCCCCTTGTTCTGAAAATACTGAACCGGAAATGATAAAAACATAGTCGGTAGACACGTCACTCCCCAACAGAAGAGTGGGATCATTCAATGACTACATCTACATGACCACTTTTGCAACCAATGGCTGAATAGGTTGCGAGACTACTTGGCCTAAAGGCACCTCACCCCCCAAAAGAGGAGTGGGATCAGTCAATGACTACATTAGCATGACCACTTTCGCAACCCATGGCTAAATAGGCTGAGAGACTACATGGTCTAAAGGTACCTCACCCCTCAAAAGAGGAGTGGGATCAGTCGATGACTACATCGACGTGACCACTTTCTCAACCAATGGTTGAATAGACTGGGAAGAAACCTCAAAAGACTCAGAATCAAAAGAGCTTGCAGATAGGTACCACAATCTGTGTACCTCTGGAATGCCAGGGCACAAATGAATAAGGTGATCTCCCTTGCAAAGATTACAAGGGAACTTAGGCTTACGTCCTATCCATCTAGGTTTCTCAACAGAATTAATGCCCTCAACATGACTAGCAGTGGTTGGTTGCACATCTCCAGCATGACTTGCAGAGGTTAGTTATGGGTCGATAACATGACTTGCAGAGGCTACAGACCTATTATCAGTATGACTGGCAGTGACTAGAATTTTTCCCCCAGCATGACTTGCAGAGGGTGGGTGTGTGCCCCCAACATAACTTGTAGAGGTTGGGTGTTGGTCTTCAACCTGACTTGCAGAGGATTTCGACCTATCTCCAACATGACTCACAAAGGTTGGTGATTTCTTCTTCCTATTCTTCCTCTTTCTATTTCGTTTAGACTTCCAGTTACTAGTAACTGTACTTTCACCGTAGGCGGGAGAAGGAGGAGGAAAAGACTTTGTTGATGAAGAAACATCAATAGGGTGCCCATGACATAGAGTTATTAACTAAGAGGTGTCAAGATCTTTCAGGACATTTGGAATGGTACCCAACCAATCCAGTAGTCCCACATTCAACCCAAGAATGTACAAAGTGGCCATCAAAGGGATACCAACATTTTCGAAGAAGGGAAAAGCACAAGAATTCCCTTGTGAAGGGGCTCCTTGGTTGGTATTGCCGGGAACTTTAGCCATGAATATCTTATGCACAAGTTCTCCCTTTTCGGGATTGTTCAAGTCCGTAAAAGTCTCACACAATGACTCTGGTGAACCAGTGTTATCAAAACAATGCCTATAAAGAGGCGGCTCCATGTTTCTAAGCGGAAGACTGAAAAGTCCTCTCAACCAATGGAGTGGGCGGTCTACCACCCTAGGTCAGAGACCCAAATCCACATCTAACTAACTCACTATGGAAAACTAGGGAGCACAGAGAACACACTAAAAGTTCCTAAAGGCAAATCAAGAAAACGACTAACTAGTTGGAAGAATAGTTACACCAACCAACACTAGAGAAACTTACCGGTGCAAGTGCAAATTGAATACAAAAGCGCCCTTCAGGTATACTCTACAAAGCATGGCCCGATGTTTGCCGTAGGTACTACGGTATACCCCCACGATCACCTGTGTAAGTCCCTAAAATAAGGGAATCTAGGTTGCCAACTCATGAACAATCATCAGGAGGGTAGAGTCGACAGTCAGGTGGACCGCAATGAGCAGGGTATCAAGCCCGAAACCTATCAAGGGTATCGAAAGAAACTATTTAGGAAGACAATCAACCTGGGTGAAGGTTTTTGTGTTGGGTTCTGCCAAAAAGTAGGCTCTGTCTATTTTTTTTATCATGCTACATGGTGACGTCCATCTCCATACAGGTCTCTAGATTGGCCAACTTATCCAATCCTACAACGTGCTCGTGCTCATAAGGGCCTTGTTTCCTTGTCAATATCATCTTCAATATAATTTGATGTGGATCATATATTCTTCCTTGCAACCATGTGAACCCAAATTCATTGAGTTTGGATTGAATCTGAGGCAAAAAAGATTTTCACTTCACCACAAATGAACTTATTACAAAAGTGAATTTCAGATTAGAAGCCTTGTGTGCTTTCAGAAAATGCCCAGTCTCTGAGATGACCTTTTGTCTTATGAATTCCAAAGAAAATATCCTAGGAGTTAGAAAAAATGGTAAAATATGAGGTCCTTCCTGGCATTTGTATACCCAAATCACAGTGGATTGGGTGAAAAGCATCCAGTCTCCTATCATGTTCTCTAGATTTGGCTGCAACGAACTCTTGATTTCTTCTAGAACTCTTGGCAAATATAAACCAAAGATGAGATTGTATATCCTGGACATAATATTGTTGATGAAGATGAGAATGGTGATCCTTTTACACTCGGTCAAAATGAATGCAGTCTACGGAAACTCAATTTTGTTAGATCCTAGAAAAATTCTCAACAAGTGAGAGTAGTATCTAAAGTGCCTTAATGAGCTGAAGTTAACTAGCTGTTGATGTATATTTTATACAATAAATTTGTCAAAACTTAAACAGACCGATGAACCAGATAGGAAGAAAAACAACAAGAATCCTAACATGAATTCTACCACAAACTTGTCACTGTCTAACCCTAGAATTTGACTCAGTAGAGAGCAATCCCACTGGACTTCGACGATCATGATGTTTGTACTGGCAGGCAAGGAGAAACTCTCAGAGTGATGTTTAGGCTTGACTATGGCCTGCAGAAACATGGTTTTTACTTTGGGAAGGCATTCTCTATAAATCGTGATCATTCTATGTTCTTCGAAGGGCTCTGACATTATGGGGGAAGCGTCTGGTATATCGAGAGTGTGCCAGAGCGATGGACCATCTACTTTACCCAGAAATTCTGACCCTAATTTGTTTAAAATGACTCTTTATCCCTGGGAATATCGGTCCAGACACTAGCTTACAAATTTAGGGAATGGGAAGACTGTTTATATGACGTACGGGACGAAGGAGGCTTGTACTACTTCGAGAAAAGCTATGTGAGATCTAGAATTGTTCAACAAATTTGATTTTGACTGTCTCTATGTCGAAGACGTCAAAATCTATGTCAATTAGGGCTTCCTCCCTGGAAGAGATATCTGGTTCACTTATGGATAAAACAACAATATTGGCAACCATGGTGAAGAATACCTGATAAGCGGTGAAGAAACTAGTCTTGTTCGGTTCTGAATTTCAAAATTTGAATGGAAGCTTTGCACCAAATTCTGAACGTTTGAACGCTTCAAATTGTCATAGAATAATTTTGGGGGTTCCTCCTTTTATAGGTATCTATTGACATCGGGGGTTGGATAAAAACGGTTTTGGACGAACTGCCTTTCACCTCGATGTGCCTCTGAGGGCACCATGTGTCCACCTGTCCATGATTTAAACCATGACAGTTTTCCCCAGTCCACACTCCATTGGTTAATTCTGATGTTATTCCAATCGTCGATATGCGCTTCGACCATTGATCCAACCTGCTTCAAGATCTATGGTCTGCGTCTTGCCCGACAAATTTGTTATCGAGGGTTGAAAAAAAGTGGTTTTGGCCAGACAACCCTTTTCCCTGATGTACCTCTAAAAGCGCCACACTTCCCACAATAAAACCGCTATGGTTTTCCCTAACCCACCCTCGACCGCTTAATCTTCGCGCTAGTTACGTCTCTGATACACATTTCAACTGTTGATCAGGGTTTCTTTTGGGATCGATGGTCTGATGAGATTTAATCTTCACATCTCTGCTATTTTGTCCATACGCCACCACGTATAGCCAGGTTCTCCAAATTATCACAGTTCTGTGGCGATTTAATTCTTCATCAAAATTTTGAAATTCAAATACTATCTAGATATTATATGGTGATAATAGTGCCAAATCAATGCTCGCGCTCCTATGGATATGACGGCTACCATCAAATTGTGAACTCGAACCTCACGAATTCTTAGAACTCTACCCTTTGACTTCTCCCTCCTGCGAGTTAGCGAAATGATGATCTGTTGCCACCTATCCTCTGATGATGGATGGTCCCGATGATCTCGGGACTTCCTCTGAGTCCACTCCCCTTTTCCCTTCTTGTACTAACCCACTTGTGTCAGATCGATAGCCAAGGAGGGTCCCGATAAATCCTTGGATCTACGGTCAGATTTCATTGCTACTTGTAAAGAATGAAGGAGTTGAGGCATTAACACCTGTGCTCCCTCTTCAAATATAATGGTCGTGACAGGCCTTGAATCCTTCCGAAAGGATCTCGTTCATTTGTTTTCCAAATGAAAGGATATTCCCTTTTGATATTTGAAACTCGCTATCCTTTTTAAACTTAGGCAATGAAATTCGACCCCTTGGAGCTTTGATCTCCTAAGGTGCTGAGACCTTTGATATTACGTCCTTCTTGCACGAGATCCCCAGACCCAGGTCACATGAACCCTCATATGGTTCTTTGGTATTTATCCCTATTCTCAGTCGAGTTTTTGGATAAGGGTTTGGGGACGGTTCAAGTCCCTTAAACTATTGGGTTGAATGAAGTTCCTTCCTAATTCGTCGAGCTATGATTTCTAAAACAGGGGTAAGGTAAAATCGTGAGTTTACTGTAACGGTAGCCCTATCAAGGATCTCGCTCTGACTCTGGTATGTGAGGAAATTCCCTGGGGAAGGTGCTTTCAAGAAATTAAACTAGAACATAACAAGAATTAGGCAGATGGGATGATTCTCAAGGGAACAGACCCATATTCTAGACTTATTCATTATATACAGAAACCGATTATGGACATATAAGTATAAACATGCATCCATTATTTCCAGTCCAAAACACAAGTCAATCAATTCTATACAAAATCCATTTATGAGCATATAAACACGAGCATGCATCCATGATTTTCAATTCAAAATACAAGGCATAAAACACTTATCAGAACCAAAAGGTGTGATGCGACTACTGGAAGGGGTCGTCGTTTCCACCCAACTGTAGGCTCAGTCACTCCATATAGATTTACCACTAGCCACCCTTGAGCTAGACCGTGATGCTTTGAAACACAACCTTTTCTTCTCGCTCATCCACAATAGGGATAGAGGTTACTCTCCTCCTCCCGCAGGATCCTGGCGATGGTTTACATGACACTAAGCAAGGAGGACTAGCCTCATTTATCAACTTGTATCATAACCTTATCTGCCATTTTCTTTGTCCAGAATGCTTGTTTCTTGCAATTGTTCTAGGAATACTTGAGATTCATCTCCCATCCCCTACTAGACCTTCCCTTCGTGCCTCTTTCAGTGGGGTTGCATGTGGCCCAAATTTCCAGTCAATGGTCAAGTCTGGAAGCCTTAAGAATGAGTTCTTACACACCTAATCCCTCATTAAATCTTGAGGAGGCCTTCCCACCTACCAGCCTGACTGAAGTTCATTCCTGGGTCAGAGGACGGTTCTGGTTCTGAGAAATTAAATCTAGTAAGCACTGGTTTGGTGAAGGTTAATGCAACCATTCCTAGTCCCCTTCACCCTCTCTTCATATAACATTCGTGGTCTTTCTAAGTACACCCCCATTCCATTAGTCATGCAATACTTGTCCATTTTCTTAGTAAATAATTAGTTTCACATTCGTTTACCTTTCAAACAAAGGTCCGTCGAATCAATATTCACACATATAAAGTTTGCCATAGCCTTTTGGCCATTTATAGTTATATTTACAAACTGGGGGAAACAGGGTGTCACATAAGAAGAGTTCAGGGTGTCACATAAGAAGAGTTATAGAAAAATGAAGAAATAAATCCAATGTGGAGTTGATTGGAGAGTAAAGAACAATGAGGGTAAGGACAGTGGAGCACTTCATCATAAGGTGTGGAAGCCTGAAAGGTTGCAGCTAAAGAGACATGAAGATAATGCAGCTTATGGACAACAACAAACTAAATATTGGGATCCAGGAAAGATGAAGGCCTAAGGTACATGATCAGGAGATGATGTATCCTTTCTACTTTGGGAGTCTGATGCAGGAGCATTAGTTTCCCAAACCAAATCATGAATGTCTAGTGAGACCTCTAGGTCTTGACATCAGCCCAAGGAGGGTGCATTGTAAATTATTATGTAAAAAGTACTTCATTTCTTAGTGAATATAGTTAAAAATATGTCTAATGTTAAGTGTTAGTTAATGGATAATTATGACAACATCAAGTTATGTAATATATCCCTAATGAATTGGGATGACTTGAGAAGATAGTGAATGAGTCATGAGATAGATATAGAGGTGGATTTGTAAAAATCGAATCAGTTTCACTATTTTAGGATTTAGTTGTTGATTTGTAGGATTCTGTTAAAGAGTTGGATAAGCTATACCTTGTAATTGAATTTGGGAGGAATTCAAATGGTGAGAAAATGTCCATTGAATGTTGTATCGAGCCATAGACAAACTAGATTAGGGTTTTAACTATACATGTACAGTTTTACTGTTAATGGAAAATAGACTCACTCTACTGTGTGTGTGATTGTTCTTTACATTCTGTGTAACTATAGTGTGCATGTAAACCCTGCAAAATCTTATTAAATCTTAAGAAGTCTCTGGAAACCAGAGAACCTGTACATGTTTGATGCATGATAGTGTTGGAGGCATGCAGAAGTTTGTGTTAAGTTTGTGACAAGATTGAGCATGATGTCTGTGTAAATTGATTCAGATATTTCTTTGTGACCCGAGTTGAACTCTGTGTATATTGATTGAAGGATAGAGGACAAGGTTTTAAATCGAAGGGGAGTATGTAGTATGTAGGCACGATTTGATGAAAACGAGAATTGAAAAAAAAGAATGTATGAGGTCTCTTGCATAGAGAAGTTGCAGGAAAAGGTTGGAGTGCTTGCGCAGAGAGGAAAATTGGACGAGGTGTAAATTTCAAATGGTGAAGAAACAGGAAACCGATGGTTCCTGTACATTCTGTAGATGATCGAATGGTGGGAGGATGATGGGAATTGGAAAATGTTGTTTTGAATAGTCAAAGGTTGACTTGTTAAGGAGGCAGAGTTGAACAAGGTTAAATGGTTGTGATAGCCTTTAGCTATGATGCATGGTCATATGCGTTGAGAGGAGGAGCATGAAAGATGTGGGTTTAGGTGCCTTATATGTATGGCAATGAGAGCCTGGTCATAGGCTAGGGTTCTTTGTTATATGAGAGAGAATCGAGGAGGTAAGGTTAAGTACCTTCTCGTATTGTTTGTGAAGATATTTTTGAAAAGTCCAGGTCTTGTGAATGATCATATGAAGATCCATTGAGTGCT
Organism: Picea glauca; assembly: GCA_000966675.3. Classification (NCBI taxonomy): domain Eukaryota; kingdom Viridiplantae; phylum Streptophyta; class Pinopsida; order Pinales; family Pinaceae; genus Picea; species Picea glauca. The sequence continues at coordinate 26,388 of JZKD02S2303926.1, read as the reverse complement.
TAAGAGAGATTGGAGTGTGTTAAGACTGTGAGCACATGTGTTTGTGCATGAAGAGTCCAGGATAATTTTAAGTGTATAAACATTATGCATAGGACAGGATCTTAAGCCTTTGAAGAAAGGTTAGTGCCTAAGTTTGGAGTGAAGCTAACTTTATCTAGAGAGAGTATAACTATAAAAGTAGAGCCTTGAATGATGGAAAATAGCTCAAGCTTAGGCTTGTAGATTTTGTAGAAAAGGAATGTGCACACTAAAGGGACAAAGGTAGTTGAAGTCCTCAGATCTAGGTAGGCCTAGGTATTGTCCTACTATCAAAGTTCCTGATCCTTTTGATGATACTTTTCCCACTAATGAAAGTATCATGGAGATCATGAATTTGGAAGAAACTCCTTGGGATGATAGTCATCATCGTTCCTCCTTTTTTCCTAAGCTCGAGACTATTGAGAGTCATGTTGAAACTCATTTTTCACCTGAGATGCTTACAGATTCCCAAATTCTTGTTTTTCACAATGATATTTTATATGAAGGGAATTTGGGAAACATATCAACTACTATGCCAATCAATATCTCAGTAAAACCTGGAATCGTGGAAAACATTCATATAGGTGCCTCTTGTTCTCCTAATGAAATCCGAACTTATATGACCCTATTCAAAGAATTCCATGATGTATTTTCTTTGTCTTATGAATAAATACTTGGAATTGGCCCAAATATTGTTGTTCATGAATTGACCCGAATATTGTTGAAGCCAAGCCTATTCGGTAAAAACTTCACCTAGTTCATCCAATAAAATTTGTTGCAATTAAAATGGAAGTTGACAAACTTCTTAAAGCACATTTTATTTATCCTGTAACTCTAATTGAATGGGCTTCCAATATTGTTCATGTCACAAATAAATAAGGTACGATCCGCATATGTATTGATTATAGGAACATCAATAGGGCTTGTCCTAAGGATAATTACCCAACCTCTTTCATCGACCAAATAATCGATGACTATGTCGGCAGTGAAATCTTCTTGTTTATGGATGGTTTTTCTGACTATAATCAAATTAACATACTATAATCGGATCGACAGAAAACTGCTTTCATTTTTCCTGGGGGTACCTTTGCTTATAAAAAACTCCCTTTCAGACTAAAAAATGTTGGCGCTACTTTTCAACGAGCTATGTCTTAGGCATTTCATGATATTAAGCATATTGTGCAACCATATCTTGATGAATTACATGCACATTCTATGCAACTTCAAGACCATCTAACACATCTCTGAGCCATATTTCTTAGATATTTCTTTGACAATATCCGCTTAAATCCACATAAATGATTATTTTGTGTGGAATCGAGACATATCCTAGGTTTCATCATTTCCAAGCAAGGGATCTGTGTCGATCCCTTCAAGATTAAGGACATTTTGAACTTATCTCCTCCTTCAACACTGCCCCAACTCCAAATTTTGCAAGGAAAGAATTTTTTTTTACGTCGATTTGTTTCCAACTACACAAAACTAACCAAGTGTTTTATTCAATTTCTTAAGAAAGGGGTTCCCTTTGTTTGGGATGACATCACTCAAAAGGTAGTTGATTCTTTAAAGCACACGTTAACTCATATGTTGTTGTTACATCCACCAGTTTATAGTCGAGATCACTTCTTATACCTTGCTACTTCTGATAGTACCATTGCTATGGTGCTAGTTTAAGAGGACGAATCACACGATGAACATGTGATTTACTATTCAAGTAGGAGTCTTACCCCTACCAAAATTAAATATTCAGATGTGGAGAAATTGGCATTGGTTGTTGTTCAAGCTGTCCAACGTTACCTTCACTACATTTTACTGCGCAAAACTACCATTATTTCTAATTGCAACCCCATGAAACACATTTTAACTCGACAAGTGCTGGGGGAAAAATACTCAAAATGGATTGTCATCCTACAAGAGTTTTATTTGGAATTCCAAAAATCCAAATCTAAGAAATCTCTGGTTTTTGCTAAGTTAATTTGTGACTTTGCCCCAACTAAAAAAAAAGGTCTGGAAAAAGAGATGATTCCTGATGAATCTCTTTTTTCTAATCAACTCCTCTCATCCATGGTATATAGATATCATAATTTATCTCCAAACCTATACCTTTCATCCTAATTTGTCTCGTAATTAACATCATCACATCTGATACCAAGCTGGACAATACATAATTGTTGGTGATACCCTTTATCGTCATGGTGTCGATTCCATTTTTTGATGATGTTTAACACACAAAGAAGCCAAGATAACACTTAATGAATTCCATGCTAGAGCATGTGGTGGTCATCTGTCTGGGTATGCCACTGCCCAAAAAATTCTAAGGGCCAATCATTTTTGGTCGTCATTGTTTAAAGATTGCATCATCGCAGTCCAAAAATGTCATGCGTGATGGATTTACAATCATAAACTTCATGCACCTCCTACTCCTCTTCACCCTGTAGTTTCTATTGGTCCATTTTCCAAATGGGGAATTGAATTCATGACACGTAACCATCACTCAGTTGGGGGGCATGGGTATATTATTGTCTCCATGGATTATTTCACTAAGTGGGTCAAGGCGATGCCTACATATAACAATACCAGAAAAACTACAACCCTTTTCATTTTTAATGACATTATTGCTTGATTTGGTGTGCCCCAAGCCATTTATCATGGAACTCATTTTCAAAACTATATGATGTCAGAATTAACCACCAAGTTGGGTTTACGACATGAAAACTCAACTCCTTATTATCCACAGGCCAATGGCCAGGTCCAAGTTGTAAACAAAGTTTTGACAATGATGCTTCGTAGAATGATAGGGATTCACAAATCAAATTGGAATACGATGATTTTTTTTGGCATTATGGGCATACTAAACCTCGATCAAAACAACCATGGGTTTTACACCATTTCAGTTGATGTATGTTTTAGAGGTCATGTTTCCAATTGAATGCAAGATACCATCCTTGAAACTAGTCGTTGAATTACTTCCCAATACCACAGTTGAGGAAGAACGTATTTTATACTTGACACGATTATATGAAAATCGTCGTGATGCTTCTCTAGCTAATGAAACCCATAAGAAACATGTCAAAGCTCAATATAATCAAACCATTAAACCTTTTTTTTTTGTTTTTTTTTTTAAGGTGACTTGGTCCTGCTATATGATCAAGATCGTGAAATATTGGGAATAGGTAAATTTGAGCCCATATGGCATGGCCCTTATATTGTTAAGCATGTATTAGAAAAAGGATCCTATGAAGTAGTCGATTACGATGGAATTCCTTTGGGTGAACCCATAAATGGGCTTTACCTTAAAATGTCTTATGCTTATAATTTTTCTACATAAGTGCTATGTATATATTGTATCATATTTTGGTTTTCTTTTATCACATTTTTTAATGATTCCTGCCTACTTCTTATCTTGTATTTTTCTTGGTTTGTAGATGTCGGTGTTCCCTCTTACTTATGTTGGCTTTGCTGATGGTGCTAGAAACAGTACTCAAAATCTTTCATCTATTACATGGGAAATCTACATGCCTACCTGACAGTAACAACCCCCCTCCCTTTTCTCCTGGGGATTATGTGACTTCCCAGTCTTGGATCTTCAATCTCCTGAGTTGAATTATCTCCTCGGGTCTCAACTTCCTTCAAGCTATCTGTCTATAACTTTTTAAAGTCAAAGTGGACTCTGTCGCACACACCTTGCAGATGCTATGCACTCCTTGCACCTCTAAGATTCACGTTATCTCTTCTGAGCTCACGAGTTGAGACAGACTCTGTCAACGCACTCCTTGCGGACACTATGCACACTTGCACTTGCTCGTAGAAGAGAAACAATTGAAACTTATTTAAACTTCACAAGTTCATACATTCAACCATGTGAGTGCATTCATAAACACAAGAATGTGAAATAACAGAGAATTGTAAATAAATAAAAAGTATACCATTGGTTCATTAAGATATATGCAACAACACCATACATTTGGGACAATGCTCCTCTGTTATATTCATTCAATTGAAATATACATGTGTTCATATACTGTTTCATGGTAGCTCCTAACTCTTTGCTATCAATGGCCTTTCAACAACCCATCAACAAGTACTAGAGATCTAACAATCTCTACTGGATAATAAAACAAATATTGATACAAGAGAGGCTCTTCGAGCTCTTCCCTCCAACTATTCTAGAGAAATCCTATAGAATTAAAAGATAGAAACTACTATAATTTATTAAAATAAATATCTGTGACAGACAGATCATATTGAACACATCGAATTTGTACTTTACTGAGCTGCATTAAAATAAATTACATTCTCCGATGTCCTCATGAAATTATACATCTCCTCGGTATTAAAGAGGTTATTTAATTACAATTCCTTTCAAAATATTTGTGTGATATACTTTCTTCAAAAATTAAAATTGTTTCAAAATGTGCACTAGTGCGCCTAGTTATCCTCCACTTGTGCTTTGCTGGTGATGATCCAGCATCATACTACTTTGGCTGAAAAATTCATGGACTCTTGTCCATGAGTTCGTGCACTGAATTTACATGCTTCTGGATATTCTCTTCGTTTACCCAACTGGCATATTCTATTGGTCATCATTTCCACTTTACCAAATACTCAAAATATGTTTTCCTTCTGGTCTTCTTGCTAATTTGTCGATCTATGATATGCTCCATCTATGGTTTTTATGCTACAAGCATCTGATTTTTCCACTGGATCCTTCTCTGATCTTCGGGTCCTCTGGCTCCATATTCCTCATAAGGATACATGCCTGCAATGTTGAATATGGGCGATATACCCACATCTTATGGAAGCTCTATCTCATAAGCATTCTCATCAAATTTTCTTAGTATTTTTCATGGTCCTATATTCTTCAACTTTAGTTTATTATATGTCCCTCTAGGGAACCTATCCTTCCTAATATGTGCTAGAAATTGATCTCCAAATTCAAACTGAGGTTCCCTCCTATGTTGATCATCTCTATGTTTGTATTCATTGTTGCTGCTCCTCAACTGCTCTTTGATATGATTATGAAGTTCCTACATTTCTGTAGCAAAGTCTTCGACTCCAACGCTTCTAAATTCACTTTGCTTCATATCTATCAACTCTGACATTCCCCTTGGATTCATTGCATACATGATTTGAAATGGAATCTTTCCGGTACTTTTGTTCATTGAGTCATTATATACAAACTCCGCTTGTGATAGAATCTGATCCCACTAGCTATGATGTTCATTGGCCAAAATTCTCAGCAAATCTCCTAAACTTTGATTCACCACCTCAGTCTGTCCATCTGTTTGAGGGTGATATGTAGAACTAAAGGATAGTTTTGTTTCCAACTTCTTCCACAACATTCTCTAGAATTGACCAACAAATTTGGTATCCCTGTCTGAAACAATACTCCTGGGAAATCCATGGAGTCTTACAACTTCTTTGAAAAAAAAATTAGCAACGTGTGTTGCATCACTGGTTTTGTGACATGGGATAAAGTGCACCATCTTTGAAAATATGTCAACTACCACAAATATGGAATCACTTCCTCTTTGTGTCCTTGGCAATCCCAACACAAAATCCATGCTTATTGCATCTCAAGGCCTCTCTGAAATAGGCAATGGTTGATACAACCCAGTATTTTGTCTCTTCCCCTTTGCAGACTAGAAAATATTACATCTATTCACAAACCTTTTCACCTATGCTCTCATACCTGGCCAATAATATGAACAGTTCAATTGTTCAAATGTTTTGTCCTGGCTAAAATTTCCGACTAGACCTCCACTATGATTTTCCTTCAACAAATTCTCCCTCATCAAACACTTCGGTATGCACAATTGGCATCCTTTGAACAACAACCCATCCTAAATTAGATATTCAGCCCAATGGATTCTATCTCTGAGCAGAAGATACTCACATGCTTCATATGCTTCCTTGAAATCTGAATCATCGTGATACATTTCCTTAAGGTTTTCAAACCCCAAGGCTTTCATCTGAAATTCCTGCAGAATCAGACATCTCCTGCTCAATGCATCAACAACCTTGTTAGCATTACCAGAAATATGTTTAATGACAAAAGTGAAATTTTGCATAAACTCTATCCACTTGGCATGTCTCTGGTTTAACTTCTCTTGTCTGGTTATGAATTGTAAAGCCTGATTATCACTATACAAAACAAACTCTTTTGGAACGAGATAATGCCTCCATTTCTTCAAGGCTTGAATTATGGAATATAAATATTTATCATATGTGGAGTACTTTCTTTTAGTATCATTCAACTTCTCACTGAAATATGCAACATGCCTATTATCTTGGCTTAAGATTGCTCCAATAGCAACTCCACTTGCATCACATCTTACCTAAAATGTTTTCCCAAAATCTGGTAATACCAGAGTTGATTGTTCTGTTATCTTCTCCTTCAATATGTTGAAGCTCTTCTTAGCCTCTTTTGTCCATTTGAAAGAGTTATGTATTTTCTTCATTGTATCCATCATTTTTGCATCGATCTCACTAAACTTTATGATGAACTTCTGGTAAAAACTTGTTAATCCATGGAAACTTCTTACTTCAAATATACTCCTTGGTGATGGCCATTCTCTGATTTCTTTCACATTTTCGAGATCCATTTTCAATTCATTAGAAGAGATCACAAAACCCAAATAAATGAGTTTTGTCTTCATGAAATAGGACTTCTTTAAATTTATCAACAACTTCTCTCACTGTAACCTCTTCATCACTAATGTTAAGTTCCTCAGATTCTCTTCCTCAGTTTTACTGAAGGCTAGTATATCATCCAGATACACAATCACAAAATTTCCAATAAAATCTTTCAACACTTCATTCATAAAACTCATAAAATTACTCGGGGCATTTGTCAAGACAAAAAACATAACAATCCATTCATACAATCCCTCATTTATCTTGAAGGTTGTCTTCCACTCATCACCTTCTCTCATCCTTATCTGGTTATATCCACTTTTCAAATCTATCTTTGAAAAACAGTTCTCTCCACTTAAACAATCCATTAAGTCTTCCATCCTCGAAAATGGAAATCTATACCTAATGGTGATCTTATTTATGGCCCTTGAGTTTGTACACATTCTCCATCCTCCATCCTTCTTCAGACTCAACACATTTGGTACTATGCATGGACTCAAGCTTTCTCTGACCAAACCTTTGTCTAACAGATCATAAACCCGTCTTTTCACCTCCTCATTCTCTTAAGGTGTCTATCTGTACGATGCTTTGTTCGGAAGGCTTGCTCCTGGTGTCAAGTCAATGTGATGGCCAATACTTCTTATAGGTGGCACTGATATTGACAACTCATCCACTACTATGTCAACAGAATTTTCCAGCAGTTCATGAATTTCCTTAGGAAAATCCTCCATAGAAGTACTTGTAAGGATAACTCTCGGTTTCCTCACTACAACAAACTGCATCCCCTGTTCCTTTTTAACTTCACGCAGGAGTTCCTTCCCACTTATAAGAAGTTTGTTCATTCTATCTTCTTCCTTCACCTTATTTTCTTCAATTGGAAACATCATGTGCGTCCTACCATTCTTCTCCAAAGTATAAGTATTTCTTCTCCCATCATGAATTACATTCTTGTCATACTTCCATGGTATTCCCAATAAAACATGACATACATCCATGGGAATCACATCACATAGAATTTCATCTCTATATCCTCCTATTTTAAATTCAACTAGGCATTGTTTAGTTATTGTTACCTGATGACCTTTCTGCAACCATGAGACTTTATACAGTGTCGGATGTGCAGTCATCTCCATCTATAACTTCTCCAAGATCTCTGTGGATACTAAATTATCAGTGCTCCCACTATCAATTATCACCTTGAAAACTCTATCTTTAGTCTTGCAAGTTGTGTTTAACAAATTGTTCCTCTTCACTGGATTTTCAACCTCTGGATCTAGCTTTAAGAGAAATTTCTTCATCATCAAAGATCTCCCATCTTCTGTGCCTTTTGCCTCAACATCTCGCTTCTGTGCTTCTGAAATGTGAGATTCACCTCATTCTTTATTTCTCTTGGGACATTCCCAAGACATGTGTCCTACCTTTCCACATGCACAACACTTTACTTTGCCTCCTCTACCTCTTCCTCTTCCTCTAGGAAAAGAGGTTCTACCACCACTCTATCTTCCTCGGGAACTTCCTCCTCTCTCCAAGTGACTATGTGGTTTCTCTATCTCACCTTTGGGATTATGTGTCTTGTCATGGGAAACTCCTTTTCCTTTTTTCAAATGTCTACCTCTGTTTTGTTGACTCTACTTTCTGGTCAACTTCTCCTCTACTTTCAGCTCAATCTGATACACATCCTCCACTGTCCTTACTGTCATCATGTAGATTTCATCCCGGATTTCATATCTCAAGCCATTGATGTACCTAGAAAATTTTTACTGATCTCTCTCTCTCTTTTCCCAAACCTGATGTTCAACTTATAAAACTTCTCTGTGTACTCCTTCACAGTGATTCCTTTCTACCTCAGGTTCTGCAGCCTTGATCCAGATTATTTTTGGCATGAAATGAGAGTGGAGATATAAAAAATAAATGCACATATATATCACAGATATTTAATAATATAACGGAAATGTATCAGATATGCAACCATAAACATAAATATATAGTAATACACGATTTCTATTAATGAAAGAAATGTACAAAGACTGTAAAAATATAGAGTGAAAGACTCGCTAGAATGGTGGTAGCTTATCTTTGAGAAGAGATGTGAAGGATACTCGCATTCGCAAGAAGATGATTACAATGAGGCTCTAAAGGTCTTTTTACAATAAACAGGAATTCCAAAAACCCTAGACATCCAAAAACCTAACCCTAGGAAATGAAGCGCCAAAAGTCATGTGGGCCCCATTTGGGTAAGTTAGTACATCAACTTCCCGAGGTCATAACTTTTGCATACGATCTTCGTTTTAGGCGTATGATAGCTCGTTTGAAAGGTATCGTAAAGGAGATTCATTTTGAGGGCTCAATAATTACTTTGGCTATAATTGAGAACATTTATCTTGAAAAAATTTCATTTATTCCCTCAAAATGGACTCGAAAGTTAAAACCTGCTAAAAATAGTAAATTGCTAGAAAATTGTTTTGAGCCAGTCAGAAAAGGTGGGTGGCCACTGATATACACCTAGATCAATCCTTCCTCCTTAGGAAGAAGTGGTATCCATTGTGTTGAGTTCCCGAGGGAGAGGGAAAAGCATTTGCTTGATTTGCATCTTGGTAAGCTGCTTGTATTGCTGGAGACACCACGTTGCTTAGTTTGTGGAAGTCTGTCATGAACCTGTTGAAGCTGACGCTATTCAACAAGTTGAGCTACATGAGAGGAAGGTGTGAAGAATGAATCTTTTCACTTTGCTGCAACCTTGTCGGCCTACTTTTGTTGGATAGAAGGTGCAGGGGGCGAGGTTGTAGTGGTTTCAGTGTCCTTCTATTCCCCTTTCAAACAAATTGTGAAGAAGCTGAATTTTGCAGTATGAGATACTACATTGTGACACTTTTTAGGTGGAACAATAGTTGGAACTACCTCTGGTATTCTGTAGAGATGACCCCCCAAAGTAACAA
>JZKD02S2303915.1:18831-33621 GCA_000966675.3 Picea glauca | reverse complement strand
AAAAACATGAAAAGGTTGTTGCACTATACTTTAAACTGAACCAATAAATGTATGCAACATTTATTGAAATCTATTGGTCTATTGTCCTACCCTATATTAAAAAAAGGAAACATTTGTATCTCCTAATCCACAAACGTTTTAGAGAAACCGCTTTATTAGTCACCTAAATGAGGATGTTCTGGACAAAACCCATGTTGTGGATTTTCCATATTCTTCTTATTTTCTCTGGAAATAGCACCCAAAGTTCATTACTCTGTTATGCCTAGCACAAGTTGTCAAAATTGTAAATTGTGAGTTGGAGACCTCTATGTGTAACCTGGGCACAAACCAAGGAATTGAAGAAGGTATCTAAGTTGCTATAGACATGTCCAATGGATGAAAGAAACAAAGTACATATGTAGACTTATGGAATCCACCATGTAGTTATGGTACCAAAGGAGAAGAATGATGTTGTTGGTAAAGTTTGTTGTTKCCTTAAGATGTTTTTCAGCGATAAATTGTCTACAGATTCTAACTTTCCATCATGCACCTTGAATCAAATCTCACAGAAGTTCAAATATTGAGCATGGGAGAAAGGATCTCCTTCTTTTCAACGGGATGGTTTGTTAACTATTGGCATTCCCACTTATTTGGAAAAACATGAAAAGGTTGTTGCACTATACTTTAAACTGAACCAATAAATGTATGAAACATTTATTGAAATCTATTAGTCTATTGTCCTACCCTATATTAAAAAAAGGAAACATTTTTCAAGAGTATGAGTACTTCCATTGGAGCCATGTGTGTAGAAAATCTATAAGCATGCTCATATCCAAGTATGATAAATATATCTCAATGGTTGTGTGGACATGAGAGGACAACTGCTCTTGTGGACATGATGCCAAGAAGTGTTGAAGGATGGAAGGGTATTGTGGTCTGATGATAATTTGGAACCAAGATTTGATGTAATATTTTTCTTCTTGAATTTATCTGGCTATCATATCATGAGGCTCTTTGGAAAACTAGTCTTCACATTCCATAATTCACAAAGGATCCAGTGACAAACATGCCAAAAATTCTTCGGTCTATGGCTCTAGTGTTTGCTCTCCATCTGATTTGGTCCATGACACTTCTATCTTCTCACATGGACTACCAGAAGAAACTTTAGATCCTCCTCTTCTGGAATATGTTCATGGATCTCTGACTCCTCCACTACTTCTTGAATTGCAGACTCGTCCTTGGTAACAACTCTGGAGTGTAAGAAAATATTTGAGAAGATCCTTGCAGGGGTATGTCCTCCTTTTCTCAATAAATGCTTGAGCATCTTTACATTCTTTTGTCTAGACTACTAATATCTGTCTCGCACATGGATCACTACATGGGATTCTTACAAACCAAAAAAAAAAAGAAATTTAAGAAAATTGATGAAATATAGCACACTACACAAGACAAATTCCAAAGCAGAGAATGTATTAGGACCACTCACGATAATAAGACCATGTTGTCACCAATTTGTATGTTGACATGAGGAGATTTCCCTTTCCATGCATCAATCCAAAAGAGGGCATATTGATCCAACATGGCAAGGGCTCAGAGAAACTCACCAAAGTGAATGCAGTGGGATAGAACCCTTTTAGAGATTTTGAACTGAGGGTGCCTTTGTGTCTTACCATTTCTCCTCCTCCAAGTCTTAAATATTGGTGCAACCAAATTATGCATAGAAACAAAAACTGTAAATGCTCCAATCCCTTTGCACCTCCCTAACAACGGTGCCAAAAATGTTGGGAAATTTATATGTATAAATTCCAAACATCAAATCATCAACCCAAGGGCTCGTAATCTTGAGAGATGTAGGAAAATATATGCATAATTATAGCCTATTCTACATTGATGCCAACAATTACTAGGAAATACAAACCAAATGAAATCAACCAACTGCCACCATAGGACTACAACTTGTCACTGGATTGCAAGATCACTTAGATGTTGTTGGGATCATAACCACAATCTTTCATTATTTTAACTNAGTGAACACTGGGTGTAATCCAAGGAATGGTGGAGTGTTGAGATCAAAATTATTGTTAACCACAACGTTGGTGATAGTGTAAGGCCCATAGCGAAGTGGGCAGAGCTTCTGATGGAGCCCTGTAAGACGCTCCTTATGAAAGTGTAACCAAACCTTGTCTCCAACCTAAAATTAGTGAGATACCTTGTGTTGATCATGGAGCTGCTTGTACTTAGCATTGTATTTTTGAAAAATCTCCTGGACTTATTGGCGGATGTGCTGAATCCACTCAATGAATCTGGTGGCTTTGGGAAGAGTCTGTCTGTGTGTTTTCCAAAGGGAGTGCAATATCAATGGGACCCAAGAGTTGGAATCCCAATCCCACCTGAAATGGGCTATGGATGATGGAGCTATGGAGAGACCTGTTGTAACTTTGCTAAACATAGGGGAGGTTCTCATCCCATGTATGCAGATACTTAGATTTGTACATGTGAAAGATGTGCACAATTATTCGATTGACGACCTCTGTATGGCCATCTGTTTGGGGGTGGAAAGCAATGGGTTTAGTGAGATTGGTGTCCAACAGTGACCAGAGACTCGACCAAAATGTGATGAGGAACCTGTTGTCCTGGTTAGAGATGATGGTCTATGGTATCCCAAAATGGACCCACATTCGTTCTAAGAAGAGCTTGGTAGTATTTTCCGCAATGATGTTCTTCTTGCAGGCTGTGAGGATGGCCATCTTTGAAAATCGATCAATGACCACAAATACACAATCATTGCCTTTCTTGGTGGACGAAAGGATAGACATGTAATCCATCGATATGAATTCCCAAGGCTTCTCCGGGGTAGGAAGAGGGATGCATAATCCTTTCTTCTTGATGGCTAGCTTGGCAATGGCACATGTAGTGCAATATCTAATATACTTGTTGACGTCCTGTCGAAGTTTTGGCCAATAATTTTTTTTATGGAGAATGGCCAAAGTTTTCTCCATGCCAAAATGTCCTGCAACCCAACTATATTGGGCTTCCCAAATCAAATTTTCACGCTCGCTTGCTGGAACATAGAGATGGCCCAGTTGGCATAAAAACCCGTCATAAATGTGAAAATTGGTGACATTCACATGTGTACCCAAGAGCTGATAGGTGGTGGCAAAGTCTGAATCTTGCTAATAAAGTTGGGGCCACTCATATGCCTCATGTCCACAAGAATGGAGCACAATGGTGAGTGCATCCATGGGAGGCTGACTAAGGAAGTCAACGACATGATTTGTGCTCCCTGTATTATACTTTATGTTGAGATGGAACTGCTGTAGGTAGGTGGAGCAATTATGATGGCAATTTTTTTGCAACTTCCCATATGTTTGTATGAACTGAAGAGGCTTGTGACCAGTGTGGATGATCGTCTCCTTTCCCAGAATGTAATGTTTCCATTGAAAACATGCTTGTACAATGGATTACATTTCCTTGTCATATGTGGGGTATTTTCAGATAGTATCTAAGAGTGTCTCACTATGGTATGCCACTAGATGACCATGTTGAGTGAGAACTGCGCCTACAACATAGTTAGATGCATCAGTCTCAATATCAAACGATTGTTGTAGATCAGGTAAGGAGAGTACTGGAGATGAGCACAAGCGATGATTTAGATCATCAAATGCTCATTGTTGTTCCTTCCCCCACATGAAATTTTCCCTGCCACCACCCTTGCTCACGTAGCTAATGGCCCATGCAATATGGGAGAAGCCCAACACGAACTACCAGTAGAAATTGGTTAGTCCCAAGAAGCTCTAAAGCTCCGTTATTGTGGTGAGGGATGGCCAATCACGGATGACTTGGATCTTAGAAGGATCAACATGTACCCCATGCTCATCAACAATGTAGCCCAAGTATTGGACCCCGTTGATGCCAAAGGAAATTTTTTCCAAGTTGGCATATAGCTTGTGTTGCTGAAGAGTGCTTAAAACATGTTGAATATGCCACATCTGATCCTCCCAAGTTCTGCTAAAGATGAGGATGTCATCCAAATATACCACCACAAAAGAGTTGGTGAAGGGTCTCAATACATCATCCATCAACTGCATGAAAGTGGCTGGTGTATTTGTTAGGCCAAAGGGCATGATCAACCATTCGAAGAGACCTTCTTTATATTTGAAAGTTGTCTTCCAGACATCAGTTGGTTCAATGGGAACCTGGTGGTAACCAGACTTCAGGTCAATCTTGCTGAATAAATCCCCCCCCCTTGATTTTGTCAATAAGGTCATCAATATTGGGAATTGGGTACCGGTTTTTAACTATGATTTTGTTTAATTCTTTGTAGTCAATACAGATTTTCCAGGTCCCATCATTCTTCTGCATTAGTACAATCGGGCTTTCGCAAGGGGAGGAGATGGGTCTGATGTGCCACTTTTGAAGAAGCTCTTGGATTTGATGCTTGATTTATTCATTTTCCATCAACGAGCAATTATAGACTGGTCCATTAGGTAGAGGTGAAATAGGAATGAGATCAATTGGATGCTTGACTTGACAGTGCGTCAATACCCTGGTGGGTGAGGAGAAGATGTATCTGTACTCTTCCACGATCTCGTCCACTGGCTTCTGCTGCAAAGAGAGGCTCTGTGTAGAGGCTAGAGATGTGGTGACGACCTTATGATTACTGTGAGCATAGATCACAAATAAGACAAACTTCCCGGTCTGTGAAATGAACTTGCTGCATTGCTTAGTAGAGATTAAATAAATAGTGGCAGGCAGAGCTACCTCTACTATCCTGTACAATTGTCTACCCAAAGTAATAGTAACACTGCGAGGTATAGAATCATACACAACATGAAACTTCCACAAATATGGTTGTCCTAAAAGAAAATCACAAACTTCAAGGGGAGAAATATCACACAATACCTCATCTTTGAAGGGCATGATGCCGTAGGGCAGACAACACTATTGGTTGACACAAAGATATTTTCCTTGGTGAAGCCAACCGATGGTGTAGGGCTAGAGTGCGGTGTCGTCTGCAAGTCCAACCGCTTGATGAACTCTACTGAGATCAAATTATTCTTACTACCGCTATCGATAATGAAATGAAGCAGAGCCCCCTTTACCCACATATGTGAGTGAAAGAGGCATTCCCCCTCCTCTGGTTCTTCTGGTTTGCTTGGTTGGAATTTGATGGTAGCTAAAGTGGGATTGGGTTCAACATTGATAATTCACTTCCCTCCTTCTGGATTTTATTCGGAATCAGAATCGACCTTTGACTCAGAAGTCTTCAGCTCGACCACGAGTGACTGCTTGGAGAAAAATTCTTTAGTATTGTGCCAAGAGATTTTAGGGTATTCACACCATTTTCCCGTGTCCTTCTTCGTTTTCTCATTGCCCTTCTTGTGTTGCGGCTTGGAATGGTTGTCCTGAGAGTGGCCATATTTTCTGTGTGGATTGGGGCCACATTTTCCTTGCTTCGGCTGTGAGGAGTTTGTAGATCCAAACTCTCGCCTCTTCTGCTTAAATTTCTGCTCGATCTTGACAACATATCTATAAGCCGTACCTAATGAGGTGATGTATAGAAAATCCATTTATGTTTGAATGAATCTATGCAAAAGACCATGGTATTTGAGCACCATATGTCGCTCAGAGTCTTTGATACCCAATTTAGTGCATAGGGTATGGAAAATATTAGTGAAATATGGTACTGTTTGGTCTTTTTCTTGATGTAGGGTGGTCCATTTGGTGTACTGGTCCTTGTATCTTCCAAAAAGGTAGTATTGTTCTTTAATGGCAACCCAAAAGGAATCCCATGTAGGGGAAACCACAATTATTATAGATTCCTCTATGGCCCTTTGCTCAGAGTAAGTGTCCCACCAGTCCTTAACATGGGGGACGACCTTGACGAGTGCAAAAGTAATATTTTCCCTATCAGAAAAATTATGGACTGAAAAATACCATTCGAGTAGATTCAACCATTTATCTACAACATTCGCTTGTATCAGTCCTTAAAATAATGGAATATCAAAATTTACCTGTACCTTGAAGGGGGTTTCATGTCTGCTCGATGAAGATGCTTCTCTTGTGGGTAGCTGCCGAAAGATCTGCACAAAGTTGTCCATCATTTCATTCCTTTGTCACACAAGGGATTCCTTGAGCAACTCTTTAAAAGGATCTCCTACTCCATCATCTTTATTTTTGTCTCCCATGGGTTGTTTTCAGGCTCGACGTGATCAATCTTGCAATGAATCGAATGGTTCAAGTCCCAAATTCTTGTACCTAGATCTTGTCGGGGACATGCACGAAGAAAAATAAATGAAGAGCATACCGCTCTGATACCACTGATCCAGATTTAGGAGCGGAACGAACTAATTAACAAACTGAATACAATAAACATAGAGATATGAAGAACAACACAAATATTCAGTGAATAATATATTCTATTGAATAAATGAAATAGGCTGAAATTGTAAAACTGCAGAACTAAAACACTTGCTCGAATGGTGGTAGCTATCTTTGAGAAGAGATGTGGCTGCTACGTGCAACCCTCTAAGCAAAATGATTACAATGAGGCTCTAGAGGCATTTTTGATATTACTCATTAAGGCCAAAACCCTAGACATCCAAAAATCTAACCCTAGGAGATGAAACACCAAAATTTATGTGGGCCCCTATGGGTAAGTTGGTACCTCAACTTCCNGCTGTAAAATAACAAGTCACGTATATGTAAAAGGGCTTGTGAAAGGTTGTGAAGGGATGTTGGTTCCAGGTTGTTGAGGACAACGAAAGAGTTACATGTCAGTTTACAGTACAACAAGTCAACTGCATGGTCATAGATAATTTTTAAGGGTTATGGTTATGGTACATGCATGGTGATGATAGTATGTGATATGGTACATATTGGTGATGTTATGATACATTGATTATAAGTATTATTGACTATCTTGGTGTATGGTTTGGTTACATATTATGGTGCATACTTGAGGCTTGGTATACTGTGTTATTTGGTTTTATCTTGGTGATGTTTAGGAGAAAGATTGAGGCATGTGTTTGAGGACCTTGGTATATGACATGAGGCACATAATTGGATGCATGATGTATACTTGTTGAGATACAATGCTGGTACATATATTGGATACATTGGCACATGGTTTATGGTAGTTGGTTGAGGCATATCATGAATGATATGACACTTGTTTGAGGTACATGGTTAACATGTTGTATGGTTGATGATGTTATTGGTATTGGTACATTGATATATGCTTGGTACACATTTGGCACATATTCTTAGCACATGGTTGAGGCACTTCATTGATGATATCTTATGGTATATGATATGGTGTTGATGTACATGGTTGATGTGCATGGTTGATACATGGTATGATAGATGATTGATACTTGGTATACATGGTTGATAGTTGAGGTATATAGTACATGTTGAGGTGCATGATTGATGCACAGTTTGGTACAGGTGTTGGTGCATGGTTTATGCACTTGTTGTGATACAGGTTGTGGTATACTGTTGATGCTTGGTTTGGTACATGGTTGAGAGAAATACCCTGTGATGGTATGTTCATGATCTTGGTACATGCGTGGTAGAGGCATGCATTGGTGATGTTGACATCTAGTTGAGAGGTGTCCTTGGTGTATGATCCATGTGAGAGGATCTGGTTGAGTATCAATGACAGTGACAAGTTGATGTGACTGGTTGGATACAATGACAGGTTGACAGGTTAAAAGTTCATGTGACAGTAACAGTGGCAATGAAAGTGACAGTGGCAGTGATTGTGGTAGTGACAGTTGGTCTACACTTATATTACAGGGTAGTTGGACGGGTGATCCAGATTTAGGAGAGGAACAGACTGATTAACAGACCGAATACAATAAACATAGAGACATGAAGAACAACACAGATATCCAATGAACAATTTCTTCTATTGAATAAATGAAATAGGCTGAAACTGTAAAACTGCAGAACTGAAACACTTGCTTGAATGGTGGTAGCTATCTCTAAGAAGAGATGTGGCTGCTACGTGCATTCGTCTGATAAAAATGATTACAATGAGGCTCTAGAGGCCTTTTTTATATTACTCATGAATGACAAAACCCTAGACATCAAAAAACCTAACCCAAGGAGATGAAATGCCAAAAGTTATGTGGGCCCCTATGGGTAAGTTGGTACCTCAACTTCTCGGGGTCGTAACTTTTGCATACGACCTCTGTTTTAGGCACATGATATCTCGTTGGAAAGGTCTTTCAGAGAGCTACAAATTACAACATCAAAATCTGACTCCATATATAGTTTGATTGTGGCAAGCCAAATAAAACTGTCAAGGGCCCCAAAATGGCCCTGGAAGTACAAAAATATGTGCTTACATGAAAACATACAAAATAATCCAGTTGGATTAGATGGGAGGCCATCAGTATCCCCCTGGAAGATGTGTATGGCTTCAAATAGCCCCGGAAGTGTAGAACCCACAATTACAAAGAAGTACAAAAGAACGTGCTGAACTAAAAACTGACAAGAGCAGCCAGTTGAAATAGGTGGGTAACCACCAATATCCATTTGGATCAATCCTCCCCCCTTAGGAAGCAATGGTCTCCATTGCATTGAGTTACCCCATCAAGTGAGGAAAATTCTGCTAGATTTGGCTCCGGGTGAGTGTAAGTTTTAAAACTGAGAAGTAAAGAAATGCATATAGATTCTTAAGCAAAGCAGGAATTAATGAATGGCTCATACACATAGTACACAAAGATTTACGCTGGAAACCCTTAACCTGGAGAAAACCAACCTTCCTTGGTGCCGCACCTTTCAACTCTTCATTGTATTAATTTCACTATTCACCATACAATATATACAATATTTTAGGTATTCCTTAACTACCAAAACTCTAATCACTTAATCCGGGATTAATTTAGAAAACTGCTAAAAATAGAAAAATCCGCTAAAATAGCAAAAACAACCCAAAAAAATTATTCCGGGGCGTTTCCCCGAACCCCATAAGCTCCGGGATACTACCCAAAGATGAACGCCGTGTGTAACCAAGGGGGGAAAACCTAGGATCCCCCAGGAAAGCGCCCGATGCACACAACACACGTAGCGAAGGAAGTTAGGATCGTCAAACGCAGTTGTTGAATATGACGCGCCCACACACACACATGAAAATAATATAGCACATACCCAACAATGAGTCACTTGCCTTGGTGTAGGAGCTGCCCTTCCTTGACAACCCGATAAAGTTGGATCCTCTGCCAGCGAGTGCCCTTGACCTGTGTGTCCACTATTTGATCAGTGGATTCCTGTTTCATGCAGTCAGGGTTGAGCTCTGTTGGTGTCAGATGTTCTGCGATCTCTGAGGTGTCAAATAATGGGGGAAAATATGGCTGAAGGAGGTCCAGAGTGAACACTGGGTGTAATCCAAGGAATGGTGGAGTGTTGAGATCAAAATTATTGTTAACCACAACGTTGGTGATAGTGTAAGGCCCATAGCGAAGTGGGCAGAGCTTCTGATGGGGCCCTGTAAGACGCTCCTTATGCAATTGTAACCAAACCTTGTCTCCAACCTAAAATTAGTGCGATACCTTGTGTTGATCATGGAGCTGCTTGTACTTAGCATTGTATTTTTGAAAAATCTCCTGGACTTATTAGCGGATGTGATGAATCCACTCAATGAATCTGGTGGCTTTGGGAAGAGTCTGTCTGTGTGTTTTCCAAAGGGAGTGCAATATCAATGGGACTCAAGAGTTGGAATCCCAATCCCACCTGAAATGGGCTATGGCTGATGGAGCTATGGAGAGACCTGTTGTAACTTTACTAAACATAGGGGAGGTTCTCATCCCATGTACGTATATGCTTATATTTGTACATGTGCAAGATGCGCACAATTATTCGATTGACGACCTCTGTCTGGCCATCTGTTTGGGGGTGGAAAGCAATGGGTTTAGTGAGATTGGTGTCCAACAGTGACTAGAGACTCGACCAAAATGTGATGAGGAACCTATTGTCCTGGTTAGAGATGATGGTCTATGGTATCCCAAAATGGACCCACATTCGTTCTAAGAAGAGCTTGGTAGCATTTTCCGCAATGATGTTCTTCTTGCAGGCTGTGAGGATGGCCATCTTTGAAAACCGATCAATGACCACAAATACACAATCATTGCCTTGCTTGGTGGACGAAAGGATAGACATGTAATCCATCGATATGAATTACCAAGGCTTCTCCGGGGTAGGAAGAGGGGTGCATAATCCTTGCTTCTTGATGGCTAGCTTGGCAATGGCACATGCAGTGCAATATCTGATATACTTGTTGACGTCTTGTCGAAGTTTTGGCCAATATTTGTTTTTATGGAGAATGGCCAAAGTTTTCTCCATGCCAAAATGTCCTGCAACCCAACTATATTGGGCTTCCCAAATCAACTTTGCACGCTCGCTTGCTGGAACACAGAGATGGCCCAGTTGGCATACAAACCAGTCATAAATGTGAAAATTGGTGACATTCACACGTGTACCCAAGAGCTGATAGGTGGTGGCGAAGTCCGAATCTTGCTGATAAAGTTGGGGCCACTCATATGCCTCATGTCCACAAGAATGGAGCACAATGGTGAGTGCATCCTTGGGAGGCTGACTAAGGAAGTCAACGACATGATTTGTGCTCCCTGTATTATACTTGATGTTGAGATGGAACTGCTGTAGGTAGGTGGAGCAATTATGATGGCAGTTTTTCTGCAACTTCCCATATGTTTGTATGAACTGAAGAGGCTTGTGACCAGTGTGGATGATCGTCTCCTTTCCCAGAATGTAATGTTTCCATTGAAAACATGCTTGTACAATGGATTACATTTCCTTGTCATATGTGGGGTATTTTCAGATAGTATCTAAGAGTGTCTCACTATGGTATGCCACTAGATGACCATGTTGAGTGAGAACTGCGCCTACAACATAGTTAGATGCATCAGTCTCAATATCAAACGATTGTTGTAGATCAGGTAAGGAGAGTACTGGAGATGAGCACAAGCGATGATTTAGATCATCAAATGCTCATTGTTGTTCCTTCCCCCACATGAAATTTTCCCTGCCACCACCCTTGCTCACGTAGCTAATGGCCCATGCAATATGGGAGAAGCCCAACACGAACTACCAGTAGAAATTGGTTAGTCCCAAGAAGCTCTAAAGCTCCGTTATTGTGGTGAGGGATGGCCAATCACGGATGACTTGGATCTTAGAAGGATCAACATGTACCCCATGCTCATCAACAATGTAGCCCAAGTATTGGACCCCGTTGATGCCAAAGGAAATTTTTTCCAAGTTGGCATATAGCTTGTGTTGCTGAAGAGTGCTTAAAACATGTTGAATATGCCACATCTGATCCTCCCAAGTTCTGCTAAAGATGAGGATGTCATCCAAATATACCACCACAAAAGAGTTGGTGAAGGGTCTCAATACATCATCCATCAACTGCATGAAAGTGGCTGGTGTATTTGTTAGGCCAAAGGGCATGATCAACCATTCGAAGAGACCTTCTTTATATTTGAAAGTTGTCTTCCAGACATCAGTTGGTTCAATGGGAACCTGGTGGTAACCAGACTTCAGGTCAATCTTGCTGAATAAATCCCCCCCCCTTGATTTTGTCAATAAGGTCATCAATATTGGGAATTGGGTACCGGTTTTTAACTATGATTTTGTTTAATTCTTTGTAGTCAATACAGATTTTCCAGGTCCCATCATTCTTCTGCATTAGTACAATCGGGCTTTCGCAAGGGGAGGAGATGGGTCTGATGTGCCACTTTTGAAGAAGCTCTTGGATTTGATGCTTGATTTATTCATTTTCCATCAACGAGCAATTATAGACTGGTCCATTAGGTAGAGGTGAAATAGGAATGAGATCAATTGGATGCTTGACTTGACAGTGCGTCAATACCCTGGTGGGTGAGGAGAAGATGTATCTGTACTCTTCCACGATCTCGTCCACTGGCTTCTGCTGCAAAGAGAGGCTCTGTGTAGAGGCTAGAGATGTGGTGACGACCTTATGATTACTGTGAGCATAGATCACAAATAAGACAAACTTCCCGGTCTGTGAAATGAACTTGCTGCATTGCTTAGTAGAGATTAAATAAATAGTGGCAGGCAGAGCTACCTCTACTATCCTGTACAATTGTCTACCCAAAGTAATAGTAACACTGCGAGGTATAGAATCATACACAACATGAAACTTCCACAAATATGGTTGTCCTAAAAGAAAATCACAAACTTCAAGGGGAGAAATATCACACAATACCTCATCTTTGAAGGGCATGATGCCGTAGGGCAGACAACACTATTGGTTGACACAAAGATATTTTCCTTGGTGAAGCCAACCGATGGTGTAGGGCTAGAGTGCGGTGTCGTCTGCAAGTCCAACCGCTTGATGAACTCTACTGAGATCAAATTATTCTTACTACCGCTATCGATAATGAAATGAAGCAGAGCCCCCTTTACCCACATATGTGAGTGAAAGAGGCATTCCCCCTCCTCTGGTTCTTCTGGTTTGCTTGGTTGGAATTTGATGGTAGCTAAAGTGGGATTGGGTTCAACATTGATAATTCACTTCCCTCCTTCTGGATTTTATTCGGAATCAGAATCGACCTTTGACTCAGAAGTCTTCAGCTCGACCACGAGTGACTGCTTGGAGAAAAATTCTTTAGTATTGTGCCAAGAGATTTTAGGGTATTCACACCATTTTCCCGTGTCCTTCTTCGTTTTCTCATTGCCCTTCTTGTGTTGCGGCTTGGAATGGTTGTCCTGAGAGTGGCCATATTTTCTGTGTGGATTGGGGCCACATTTTCCTTGCTTCGGCTGTGAGGAGTTTGTAGATCCAAACTCTCGCCTCTTCTGCTTAAATTTCTGCTCGATCTTGACAACATATCTATAAGCCGTACCTAATGAGGTGATGTATAGAAAATCCATTTATGTTTGAATGAATCTATGCAAAAGACCATGGTATTTGAGCACCATATGTCGCTCAGAGTCTTTGATACCCAATTTAGTGCATAGGGTATGGAAAATATTAGTGAAATATGGTACTGTTTGGTCTTTTTCTTGATGTAGGGTGGTCCATTTGGTGTACTGGTCCTTGTATCTTCCAAAAAGGTAGTATTGTTCTTTAATGGCAACCCAAAAGGAATCCCATGTAGGGGAAACCACAATTATTATAGATTCCTCTATGGCCCTTTGCTCAGAGTAAGTGTCCCACCAGTCCTTAACATGGGGGACGACCTTGACGAGTGCAAAAGTAATATTTTCCCTATCAGAAAAATTATGGACTGAAAAATACCATTCGAGTAGATTCAACCATTTATCTACAACATTCGCTTGTATCAGTCCTTAAAATAATGGAATATCAAAATTTACCTGTACCTTGAAGGGGGTTTCATGTCTGCTCGATGAAGATGCTTCTCTTGTGGGTAGCTGCCGAAAGATCTGCACAAAGTTGTCCATCATTTCATTCCTTTGTCACACAAGGGATTCCTTGAGCAACTCTTTAAAAGGATCTCCTACTCCATCATCTTTATTTTTGTCTCCCATGGGTTGTTTTCAGGCTCGACGTGATCAATCTTGCAATGAATCGAATGGTTCAAGTCCCAAATTCTTGTACCTAGATCTTGTCGGGGACATGCACGAAGAAAAATAAATGAAGAGCATACCGCTCTGATACCACTGATCCAGATTTAGGAGCGGAACGAACTAATTAACAAACTGAATACAATAAACATAGAGATATGAAGAACAACACAAATATTCAGTGAATAATATATTCTATTGAATAAATGAAATAGGCTGAAATTGTAAAACTGCAGAACTAAAACACTTGCTCGAATGGTGGTAGCTATCTTTGAGAAGAGATGTGGCTGCTACGTGCAACCCTCTAAGCAAAATGATTACAATGAGGCTCTAGAGGCATTTTTGATATTACTCATTAAGGCCAAAACCCTAGACATCCAAAAATCTAACCCTAGGAGATGAAACACCAAAATTTATGTGGGCCCCTATGGGTAAGTTGGTACCTCAACTTCCTGGGGTCATAAATTTTGCATACAACCTCCGTTTTAGGTGTGTGATATCCTGTTGGAAAGGTATTTCAGATAAATACACATCACATCGTCAAACTCTAACTCTGACTACAATTTGATTGTGGCGAGCCAAAAAAACACTATTAAGGGCCCCAAAACAACCTTGGAAGTACAACAAGATTTGCTGACATGAAAACATAAAAAATAAGCCAATTGGATTAGATGGGAGGCCACCAATATCCCCCTAAAATATGTGTAGGGATTCAAACAACCCCATAAGTGTAGAACCCACAATTACAAATAAGTACAAAAGAACATGTTGAACTAAAAATTGATAAGAGGAGTCAGTTGGAATAGGTGGGTGGTCACCAATATCCATCTGGATCAATAGGGCAATGAAAGGGGGTTGTAGCCTCCTTCCGGCTAGATCCAGGGAATTGGGGAGTTGGAGCTTCCTTCAAGTTGGAGCATGCGAACTAGGTGGTTGTAGCCACCTTCCGGTTGGAGTGAGAGAACCTAGGGGGTTGTAGCCTCCTTTTTGTGGGAGCTAGAGAATTCAGGGAGTTGTAGATTCCTTCAGGTTGGAGCCTGAGAATAGGGGGTTGGAGCCTCCTTCCAGTTGCAGCTGGAGAATTTGGAAGTTAGTGCTTCCAATGAATTAATTCTTGATATATATAAGAAAGCATTATGTGGTTTTCTCCCATTTGGGTTTCCACGTAAATATTCGTGTACTTTGTTCTTGATGTGATGTTGATGTGATGATTCTTATGTTTACATGCTTACGATA
>JZKD02S2303904.1:0-11038 GCA_000966675.3 Picea glauca | reverse complement strand
TATTGGTCCATTGTTATTTGTTTTTATTTTTATTTCCATGCTCATGTTTTTATTTAGTTTTTGTTTAATTCTTGTTAATAGCTTGGTTGTTTTCTTTCTAACCTTTTACATTACAACTGTCATGACTAGCAGAGCCCAACTAGGCATGTAAGCACTCACTTTTTTCTCATACATCGACGAAAAGAGTGCAAACACTCCCTACCACCATGATTACAAAAACTTCGTTACTGAAACTTATTATAGTGATACAATGTTTATCAATGGCTTACCTATCTCATCACTATTCTGATACACTTCTCTGCTCTGCCTGCATCAGTGTCTTCCTATTCTCATATTCTTGAGCTTTCTGTTCTTCTTCTCTGTCTCTTCATGCGCACATCATATTTTTCTTCCTCTCTCAGATGTGCATTTATTTTCTATGTGCTACAACTCTTCTGTGCATTTCAGCTACAACACACAACATGCTTTTACCTGCATGAATAACTGTCAACAACAACAACCAACTCTTCTCTGTTCTGCATATATTTATCATGCCAAGTCCTCTGCCATATCATACACCTAACTCTTCATACTCTCTGGCAATTATGATGAATCTATTCTACATCAATAGTCGTTATGCTGAGACTATTCGTCATCAGTGGCTATTCCCAATATTCTTTGCCTTTTTCTAGTAGTGCGATCCTTCATCTTCTTTGTCATAGTTGAGATTGTCCTCTCTGTTACAATTACAGACTTCAACACTTTCCCATCTGTCAATTGTCTCTATGATGAGCCTTCATTCCACTAACAGCTACCTCGAGACTCTTAGTATCATCTGGAAATCACCCTAAAGCCTCTTCAAATTCTCTGGCAAAAACAATCAGTGGTTTTTGGCAGTTACCCAGAGAACATCTGCATGCTCATGCCTTTGGTGCCTTTTCCCTTTCTGAGAAAACTTCACAGTGGGCGTTAGATTTTTTGGCTAAGCCCCTTCCTTTCAGATGACCACGAGCTGTGATCAGATGCCTATCCAAAAGGCACTTTTTGATCTCAATGATATCCGATGTGGAGCCTAGAGACATGCTATATCCTCCCTTAATCCTTTGACAATGTGACCTCCAACTTTGACTAGAGGCTTAACCTCTTGGGTGCTTCGTGACTTCGCGTATCGCGAACTCCTTCTGTGAGTTGCCTTGATTCTCCCAACTTGTGATCTGCGAAATAATCCATATCATATCAATGGTCGATATCTCTCCCTTTGATCGATGGTGCAATCAAATCGTGATTTCACGTTTTGCAACTTCAAAGGTTAGAGAACCTCCTTTCTTCAAATATCAATTTCCCGATACTTGCTCCAAATCAACATCCCATGACATTCCTCAATCCAAGAACTGTGATCAATATCACGAACTCGGACTTCATGATGTCTGCGGACTACTCAATGTAGTTCTTTCGATTCAAGATTCTATGTGATGTAGGAGCATCGTAACCAGTCAAGCGAGCGTGGAGGCGAAGGACAGCTGGAAAGCGCAACACACATTTTTCATGTTTTGAAATGTTTTGAAAGTTTAAGGGAGAAGATATTAATGTAATATTTAGGAAGATGGCATACTTGCATTTATATGTTGGAGGTTGTAAACAGATCTTGAGCGATTGCCCTCATCTATAAAACATTAAGGCATTTATGCATAGTTAATGAAAGTAGGTAGATTTAAATGATAGATTAGACAGTTTTAGGAGCAGGAGGGAAAACCAACTATAGACACCCTCATCCTTGTATCATTGTAACATTAGCATAGATCAGAAGAAGGAGAGAGATATAACACATAGTTGAGAAGAAGAACTCATGTACAGGAGCTTTGAATTAATATATGAAGCTTTAATTTAGATTCATGGTGTTATGATGTTTTCTGTTTGTACATGCTGAATGGTATGATGATAGTTGTTTTATGCTCTCTGTTATGCATTTTCTTTAGTACTGTGAATGTATGATTTCATGTTGAATGTTTGAAGTCAGAGAGAGAGAGAGTGAATGAGTTTCAATTGTTTCTCTTCCTGAGTGAGAGAAGTTCCTGCAAAGAGTGCAGTGAAACTTCCGCAAAGAGTGYGTTGATGGAGGTTYAGAGTTTATCTCTGAAAGCTCAAGAGGTATACCATTGTGMTCATTCCATTAGAAGTGCAAGTGAAGCACCAAAGCCATGCAAGGTGTACGCAGGTTGGTTGAATGCTTAGAACTTATCAACCAAGAGGAGAGTTGAAGGACTKCTATCGCAGAAGGTGCACAGAGTCAAARAAATCAAATACCCAGGGGTATCTGAAAGTCTGCCGCAAGGAGTGCGAGCAGGAGATATTTTGGAAGCTTGAGTTTGTAAATAAAGCTCAGGAGGTTTAGTGCCTTTGAAGTACTTAAAGGGAGGTGAAGTGAAGTTTCTTTGAAGAAAGATAAGTTCCAGCAAAAGAACATTAGTTTATTTCGTAGAGGTTCTGGAGGAAGAAATTGAACGGTCGGAATTATCCATGGAGAAGTATCGAAGACCCAAGGACCGTTAGATATTGCAGGGGAGCAAGGGGAGTTACGGTGAGTTCTTTTCTAATTATAAGCTCAAGGGAAATAGGGCCGTTAGATCCAAGACAACGAGGGCCATCAAATTCCCCATGAACTCTCATTTCGGAGTTCGGAGCTTTGAAGGGGCAGAGGAATAGTGTAGGAGTTGCGAAGTGGCGAAGAGATGAGAGCTCATGTGAATGCATGGCACATTTGTCAGGTGGGGACCACAAGGGTGACAGTTGGCATGGGCTCATGCACCGAGGGGTCAACCTATAGTTACCCTATCCCATCTCGAGATTTCGCAAAAGGGAAGCACAAAGGGTCTACACTCCAACTTGTGAGATTGTGAGTTGCGAAAAGTGCAAAAGGAAAGTCAAACTATTGCTGACTTTCATGTCTCGGGGTTTCGTAGAAGAGGATCACGAGAGTTCAACACCCAAACTCTCGAACTTTCGAGAAGTGAGAGACGTCTGTGAAAAGACTAGATCACGGTCATATAGGAGAGTAAGGCTTGCGCCTAGGTTCAGTGTACATAGGGCGAGTTTTACAAAGGACCTGTGGATACACCGTGAGTGTATGAGATATTTCCCGAGGGGAAATCAAAGAGTCAATTAGACTCAAAGGGTAGATTTAGAGCGATCCTGCGCGGACCTCGACCCGGAGGGTTGGGGGTCTGCGTCAAGTGGTATTAGAGCACAAAAAAAGTCTTTGTTTTCTATAGCAGAGAAAAGAGGAACATTTCTTAGCCATGTTGCCGAGAAGAAGAGACAGACCAATGCCTGATCGAACAGTGGAAAGGGAAATGCGTGACCTACGTGCCAGGCTTGATGCCATGGAGATAGCACAGAGGCGCACAGTTGACACTGGGGATATCAGTGAGGCTGACAATAAAAATGAAGCTGGACATGAAGGAGAAGAAGTCACAATCGAAGATGCTGCAAACGAACGCCTATTTAGGGCTATTGCTAGGATAGGTGCCAGAGAAAAGATGGAGATTCCCATGTATGAGGGAAACTTAGATGTTGAAGAACTTCTAGATTGGATTAGAGCTCTAGATAAATAATTCAACTATGAGGATGTCAAGGAGGACAAGAAGTTCAAACATGTCTATTTAGGGCTATTGCTAGGATAGGTGCCAGAGAAAAGATGGAGATTCCCATGTATGAGGGAAACTTAGATGTTGAAGAACTTCTAGATTGGATTAGAGCTCTAGATAAATACTTCAACTATGAGGATGTCAAGGAGGACAAGAAGTTCAAACATGTCGTTACTAGACTTAAAGGGAATGCAACATTGTGGTGGGATGAACTGCAGGCTAACAGACGTTGCAAAGGAAAGCAGAAAATCAAGAGTTGGGATAGAATGGTTGCGAAGATGAAGGCCAAATTCATACCCAAGGATTATCAAATTAATTTGTTTTGGAGGATGCAGAATTTGAGATAGAAGCTAATGTCAGTGATCGAATACACTGAAGAGTTCTACAAGATAAACATCAGATAAGGTCATCGGGAAAGTGATGATGAAAAGGTTGCCAGGTACATGAATGGTCTGCAATATGACATTCAAGATGAGAAGAGTATGATGATCATTCGGAATGTGGAGAATGCTTATCAGATGGCTCTGAAAGCTAAAGAGAAGCTGAGCCGAAAACAAGGTCAAAGAGGCCGAGGCAGAAGTCAAGCCAGAGGCAAAACAATTTCCCAAGACAGGACTCAGAAGCCTAAAGAAGAGGGAAAGAAACCTCAAACTCAACATGAGAGAGGAGGAAGCTCACAAAGAGGGCAGTATGCTGATGGAAATACTTTTCCTCGAGCCCGAGGAAGAGAAAGAGGCAGAGGTGGTGAAGTGAAATGCTTTGTCTGCTGAAAAACTAGACATAAATCTTATGAGTGTCCAGAAAGGAAGAAAGAAGGTGGTGAAAATCACATTGCCAAAGCACAAGGATGAAATGTTGAGTTAGAAGATGCTGAGGGTGGAAGATCCTTAATGATGAGGAAATTTCTCTTAATGCCAAAGAAGGAGGCAGAGAACCCAACCCAAAGGAACAGTCTGTTTCAGACTGCTTGCAAGACCAAATACAGGGCAAGCAAAGTCAACATGGATAGTGGTAGCACAGACAATCCGTTTCTACAGAGATGGTAGAAAAGTTGGAGTTGGAGACTATCATACATCCAAGCCCATACAGAGTTTCTTGGCTACAAAAAGGACATCAGGTAAATGTCACTAAACAATGTTTAGTTGAATTTAAAATAGGGGGATATAAGGACAAAATACTATGTGATGTCCTTCCCATAGATTTTTTTCGTCTATTGCTGGGTAGACCATGGAAATATGATAGAAATGTGATTCATGATGGGAGAAAGAACACATACACCCTGGAGAAGAATGGGAGAACTCACATGTTGTTGCCGATTAAGGATAAAGAAGTGAAAACAGAAATGAACAACACTGTACTTCTCATGACTGGGAAGGAACTTCTTAATGAGGTTAAGAAGAAGGAAGACACACAATTTGTTGTGGTCAGGAAGCCTAGAATTGTTTTGACTAGTACAAGAGTGGATGATTTACCAGAAGAAATCCATAAGTTTCTGGAAGAGTTCACTGATATATTAGTGGACGAACTACCTTGTTCGTTGCAACCGATCAAGAGTATAAGCCATCACATTGATCTTATACCTAGAGCTAGTTTACCAAACAAAGTAGAATACAGACTGACGCCGCAGGAGAATGAAGAATTCAAGAGGCAGGTCCAAGATTTAATGGACAAAGGATTGATTAGAGAGAGCTTGAGTCCATGTGCTATTCCAACAGTGCTCAGCCCAAAGAAAGATGGAGGTTGGAGGATGTGTAAAGACTCAAGAGAAATCAATAAGATTACCATTCGATACAGATTTCCATTGCCAAGGATGGATGATTTGATGGATTGCTTGAGTGGAGCAAGATTCTTTTCAAAGATTGATTTGAAAAGAGGATATCATCAAATTCATATGAGAGAAGGTGATGACTGGAAGACAACATTCAAGRTGAATGAAGGGCTGTATGAATGGMTTGTTATGCCATTTGTCTTAACAAATGTGCCTAGTAMTTTCATGAGATTGATGAATGAAGTCCTGAAGGATTTCATTGGGAAATTCGTCATTGTATATCTTGAYGATATATTGATTTTCAGCAAGACAGAAGTAGAGCACTAAATCATTTAGCTATAGTAATGAGGAGATTACAACAAGAGAAATTGATGATAAAYGTGAAGAAATCATCATTTATGAGGACATAACTCATTTATTTGGGTTTTGTTATCTCTGCAAATGAGCTGAAAATGGATCCGGATAAGGTAGAAGCAATTAAGAATTGGCCATCACCGAAAAGTGTGTTTGAAGTTCGAAGCTTCCATGGTTTAGCTAGTTTCTACAGGAAATTCATCCGAAATTTCAGTGGGATTAGAACATCGATGATGGATATGGTGAAGAAAAGACACAAATATTTTCACTGGACAGAGGAAGCAGAGAAGAGTTTTAACCTGCTAAAGAAGAAGATCACGGAGCAACCAATTTTGGTTTTGCCAGACTTTAGCAAGACATTTCAGGTCAAGTGTGACATGAGTGGATTTGCAATTGGAGCAGTCTTCAGCCAAGATGATAGGATGGTTGCATACTTCAGCGAGAAGTTGAATGAAGCGAAGATTAAGTACTCAACATATGACAAAGAATTTTATGTTGTCATACAAGTGATGAAGAAGTGGAGGCACTATTTGGTTCCTAAAGAGTTTGTTTTGTACAACGATAATCACGCTTTGAAATTCATGACTCAATAGGACAAGTTGAACCAAAAGCATGCTAAATGAGTTGAATACATGTAGGATTTTACTTTTGTAACTAAGCATATTTTTGGAACTGCTAACAAAGTTGCTGATGCTTTGAGAAGAAAATGTTTTCTTATGCAGGAATTTAGAGTCAAAAATTTGGGTTTTGATAACCTCAAGGAAATGTACAGGGATGTCCCAGACTTTAAGGAAGCGTATGAAGCATCTGAGAATCCAATTCTCAGGGATAGAAGCCAGTGGACTGAATATATGATCCAGGATGGATTATTATTCAGAGGCAATCAATTATGTATTCCAAAATGCTCCATGAGGGAGAATCTACTGAAAGAAAAACATAGTGGAGGATTGGTCGGACACTTCAATCATGACAAGACGTTCTCAAAGTTGAATGGCACATATTTTTGGCCAGGAATGAGGACAGATGTTAAGATATTTTTGGACAGATGCAGGATTTATCAGCACACAAAAGGAAAAAGGTAGAACACAGGGTTGTATCAGCCATTACCCATACTAGAAATACCGTGGGATGTAGTGAGCATGGATTTTGTATTGGGATTGCGAAGAAAACAAAGAGGATGTGATTCAATATTTGTGGTAGTCGATAGATTTTCAAAGATGGCACATTTTATACCATGCCAGAAAACTAGTGACGCAACTCACATTGCGAACCTGTTTTTCAAAGAAGTCGTCAGACTTCATGGTTTGCCAAGGAGTATAGTTTCGGATAGAGATACCAAGTTCATCGGGAATTTCTAGAGAACTTTATGGAAGAAGCTAGGGACAAGTTTATCTTTTAGATCATCGTATCATCCTCAGACAGATGGGCAGACAGAATTTGTGAACATAAGCTTGGGAGATTTGTTGAGGAGCCTAGTGACTGAACACCACAATCAATGGGATCATATTCTGCCATAGGCGGAATTTGCTTATAATGATTTGATCAATAGAAGCATAAGGCAGAGTCCATTCCAAATTGTATATGGAATGCAACCAAGGGGAGTTTTTGAATTGAAATATTTGGAACAAGCTGAGTTCAGGAGTGCTAGTGCAGAGGACTTTGCATAAGCGATGAAGGAGTTTCACAGCTGAGTCAAAGAGCGGTTGCAGAGTTCAAGCCAAGAATATAAGCATAGAGAAGATAAACACATGTGAGAACTTCAATTTGAAGTTGGTGATATGATTCTTGCACATATGAGGAAGGAAAGGTTCCCAAGAAGAACATATAACAAACTGAAAATGAAAAAGAATGGACCATGCAGAGTCATGAAGAAGTTTGGGGCAAACACATATGAGATTGAATTACCCGATGGGATCGAAATTTCACCGATATTTAACATCTCAGATTTGTACCCTTACAAAGTTGAAGAAGTAGGGGTAGAGAATGAACAAACAAAGGTTCAGTGGACCAAAAAAATGCCCGTGGCTGAAAAGCCACAGATGGAAAGTATAATTGACAAGAGAGTCAACAAGAAGACTAGGAGGAAAGAGTATTTTGAATACTTGGTCAAGTGGAAAGGATATCCAGTTGAAGATGCTAGCTGGGAAGATGAAGCAGAAATTCATAAGCATGGACGGACCATGCAAGAGCTCATGAACAGGAGTTCATGAAAATTTTCAAGCAAGAGAGTATGATGTAGGAGCATCGTAAGTAGTCAAGCGAGCGTGGAGGCAAAGGACAGCTGGAAATCACAACACACATTTTTCACGTTTTGAAATGTTTTGAAAGTTTAAGGGAGCGGATATTAATGTAATAGTTAGGAAGATGGCGTACTTGCATTTATATATTGGATGTTGTAAACAGATCTTGAGTGATTTCTCTCATCTGTAAAACATTAAGGCATTTATGCATAGTTAATGAAAGTAGGTAGATTTAAATGATATATTAGACAGTTTTAGGAGTAGGAGGGAAAACCAACTATAGACACCCTCATCCTTGTATCATTGTAACATTAGCATAGAGAAGAAGAAGGAGAGAGTTGTAGAAGAGATTTGAGAAGAAGAACTCATGTACAGGAGATTTGAATTAATATATGAATCTTTAATTCAGATTCACGGTGTTATGATGTTTTCTATTTGTACATGCTGAATGGTATGATGCTAGTTGTTTTATTCTCTCTGTTATGCATTTGATTTAGTACTGTGAATGTATGATTGCATGTTGAATGTTTGAAGTCTGAGAGAGAGAGAGAGAGAGTGAATGAGTTTCAATTGTTTCTCTTCCTGAGTAAGAGAAGTTCCTGCAAAGAGTGCAGTGAAACGTCTGCAAGGAGTGCGTTGATGGAGGTTCAGAGTTTATCTCTGAAAGCTCAGGAGGGATACCGTTGTGCTCATTCCATTAGAAGTGCAAGTGAATAACCGAAGCCGTGCAAGGTGTACACAGGCTAGTTGAAATATTAGAACTTATCAACCAAGAGGAGAGTTGAAGGACTGCTGTCGCAGAAGGTGCACAGAGTCGAAGAAATCGAATACCCAGGGGTATTTGAAAGTCTTCCGCAAGGAGTGTGAGCAGGAGATATTTTGGAAGCTTGAGTTTGTAAAGAAAGCTCAGGAGGGTTAGTTCCTTTGAAATACTCAAAGGGAGGCGGAGTGAATTTTCTTTGTAGGAAGATAAGTTCCGTCGAAAGAACATTAGTTTATTTAGCAGAGGTTCTGGAGGAAGAAATTGAACGGTTGGAATTCTCCGTGGAGAAGTACCAAAGACTCGAGGACCGTTAGATCTTGTAGGGGAGCAAGGGGAGTTACGACAAGTGCTTTTCTAATTATAAGCACAGGGGAAATAGGGTCATTATATCCAAGCCAATGAGGGCCATCGGATTCCCTGTGAACTCTCATTTCGGAGTTCAGAGATTTGAAGGGGTAGAGGAATAGTGTAGGAGTTGCGAAGTGGCGAAGAGATGAGAACTTGTGTGAATGCATGGCACATCTGTCAGGTGGGGATTGCAAGGGTGACATGTGGCGTGGGCTCATGCACTGAGGGGTCAACCTATAGTTAACCTATCGCATCTTTGGATTTCACAAAAGGGAAGCACAAAGGGTCTACACTCGAACTCGCGAGATTGTGAGTTGTGAAAAGTGCGAAAGGAAAGTCAAAACGCTGCTGACTTTCGCATCTCGGGGTTTCATAGAAGAGGAGCACGAGAGTTCAACGCTCGAACTCACGAACTTCCGAGAAGCAAGAGACGTCTGTGAAAAGACCAGATCACGGACATATAGGAGAGTAAGGCTCGCGCCTGGGTTCAGTCTACATAGGGCAAGTTTTACAAAGGACCTGTGGATACACTGTGAGTGTATGAGATATTTCCCGAGGGGAAATCAAAGAGTCAATTAGAATCAAAGGGAAGATTTAGAGAGATCTTGCGCAGACCTTGACTCGGAGGGTTGGGGGTCTGCATCGCTATGAATCTGATTTATCAGCTGCCACATGTCCTTCCCAGATGAATGATTAGGATTGTTGCAGCTCCCATATCCTCAGGTATTTGCCTCCTGCCTTCCCGATATTTGCGAGCGTCAGATCAATGACTCACAACTCCCCATGATCTAACGGTCTAGATCAACTCGCGAACTCAGACATCATGAGTTCCTACAACTCTCACCTTTGACTTTTCCAGTTCGCGAGTCAGCGAAATGTTGATCTCTCGCCACTTGTCTTCTGGATCCAACGACTCAGATCTCATCGCGACTTCGCATTTCGCAGAGTTGGAGGATGGCTCTTGGCCATTATCCTCTTCATAGTTATATTGGATCCGGTGGTTGTTGGTCCTTGGCGCTCATATCCAATGGATTAGATTTATACTTCTCCTCTGTGCTTCCTTTGGTCATTGGACGTTGATCTAACAGACATCGGGCATTTGGGATTGGTGATCCAATGGCCACTGTCGCTCCTCCTCTTGAGCTTATGCTTCCTCCTGAATTGGAAGAATTTCTAAGTGTCAAAGGCCTCGACCTTTGATCCTTCTGCGAGTCCTGATGACTGTGGGACTTGTTTGCGTTTCTGAAAAACACTATCTCTCCTGAGATTTGGCAATGAGGTTAACCTCGTCCCTAGTGCACACTTGCACTCTGCGTGCAATCCTGTGCTATTCCTCTTGAGATTTTATTTCACACTCTGCCACTAATGATACGATCGTTGTTGCTGTTCTTTCCTGTAGACATGCCATCCTCACTGTTTTTCTTTCCATCAATGACAAGCACACTCTTCCTCTAAACATGCCAACAAATCCTATCATGTTAGTGTAAATGAATGATTTATTTCATTATGAGGTTGATTGCACTATTGACTGGGTTGTGAGCATACGAGAAATTTGCATTAGATGTGATGATTGTTGTCATTAGTACACTCACGAGCTATGTATGTGCCATCTATGCATACATACCTTGCGCATGTACACTAGTATTATTATAATATATTAAAATACAAATTCTACTTGTTTTTCATCGGTGTATATATTAGTATAATTTTTAATTTAATTGATTTGATTAGAGTTAGCGCTATAATTAAGTTAACTAGTTTGATTAGAGTTAATTCTATTATTATTTTAGTTTATTTGATTAGAGTTAATGCTATTTATTAAGTTAATTATTTTCATTAGAGTTAATATTATTGATTAAGTTAATTGGTTAAATGAGATTTAGTATTATATATATAATACTCTCTCTCTCTCTCTCTCTCTCTCTCTCTCTCTCTCTCTCTC
>JZKD02S2303893.1:23139-33623 GCA_000966675.3 Picea glauca | reverse complement strand
CGTATATCATTTCTGTGTATTGTGAAGATTATGCTGGATATTTTACTGTTATTCTGTCATTTCTAGCATTTCATTTCTGTTCTGCATATTTTATATATCTGGTATCTTGCAATATCACACAATTCTATAATTAATGACATTCTTTTCTTAATATTTTGTTCAAAAAAATGCCGGGTGGCCGTGATTAAATTGTAAATTATTTTGACCCTCGAACGTGATTCTGGGTTTCCTTGAAGACCCTATCAAGGATGAATCATGGCAACGGGAGAAGCTAGAATAGGTGGAGGCATGAGGGTTGCCTCCAATTCTTTAATTCTTTCTTTCAATTGGGCATTCTCTTCTTCCATGTGTGCGATTGAAACATCAAGTGTGTCTCATGTAACTCTATGAATGGATGATAATTTTGAAGGTAACATATCCCGTGAGTAAATGGTAGACCGTATCTTCCTGCTCTTACTCTTTGCGATTCTTTCGAAAACTAATTTCTTATATTCCTTATCAAAAGATGCATTTTTTACAAAAAAAGTTTCCTCATCAGAAAATGTTTCGTCCTGGATCATGAGTGCAGAGACAGGATGGACATTTTCTCGAACTGATTCTTCAACATCTGGGAAAGTAATGTTTTCAATATCTACATCTAGGTCCATGTTATCCAATAATAAGTCATATTCCTGAGCATGTGTCTCATCCCCTTCCTGCTGTGAACTATTTCTTTTTATTTTGACCTTCAGTTTATGGGGATTCTCCAGGTTCCCTTCAGGAGGGTTCCTATCTTCATCATCCCCTAAATTATTGCTCTGGATTTTTCTCGCATGGGATGTTCTTGGCTGCGGATTTGCCTTTGGCAAGGCACTCCTTCTAGAGACAACTGGTGATTGGAAACTTTTGTCATTCGAGGGTCTACCTCTTTCTGTACGATTCTCTGTTGTGCTTATGACAATTGCTATGTCTTCAGAATTTCTATCGGATTCTTGATCACTAGGATGGTGACTGTTATTTTCTTCTTCTTTACTAATGGATGATTTTGAAAGTGCAGGGCCGAGTCCAATTGAAAGAAAATGATTATAAAAAAGGTGATTCGGGTCGAAACCCTTGATTTCTTCTACAAATTTTAGGTGGACATTCTCAAAATAAGCAACATATTCATCGATTTTGGAAATTCCCCGTAGAAGCATTTGAACAAATTTCCATGGGAGAGGTATGGAATTATTTTTCCTTTTCTGAGACAAAGTATGGAACCATAATTTATATTGCCAGGCTATTTCAATGAAAAACAATTTGTCAGATATATATTAGGGAAGGAAGATAGGTTTTTCAATAGAGCAGGAAACTCTGATGACATTATAATCTTCCATTTTTTCCAGAACTCCTCTTCCCTTCAAAATAACATTAGCTTCCAATGACAATCGCGAAGTGTCTTCCCCAAATAAAAATTTCTTGAATTTAGATACAAAATCTGAATACACCTC
Source organism: Picea glauca (assembly GCA_000966675.3). Classification (NCBI taxonomy): domain Eukaryota; kingdom Viridiplantae; phylum Streptophyta; class Pinopsida; order Pinales; family Pinaceae; genus Picea; species Picea glauca. The sequence goes on along the minus strand of JZKD02S2303893.1, from coordinate 32,154 downwards.
ATAAAAATGATGGTTGACCCTCTTCTTCCATAAATCTTGGTACCACATAGTCACACGGTCCACCTTTATTTTAATTCTCCGAGCAATGTTTAAGCCCTCAAACATATGACAATATGTAATGGAAAATATCAAATAAGATGACATGTAAAACCTTTTATCAGACTTGAAATTAGTGAGCTATGTAGTGATTTCATTTTAGATTATATTCACCCAGTCAAAAATAACATTTTCATGAACAATGAAATGTAATATGTACAATGCCAGTTGAGGAATTGTTTCTGTAGAATCCTGGTCAACAATCCGAGTAAATAACTAGGCAATTTCCTTATAGGTATCCTTTAAATAACTTACCTGAATTATTGATATGTCTTCAGGCATTGTGGCAGGGTCATGAAAATATTCTTGAATAAACTCTAATCCATTATTCTTTCTTTTTAGGAAGTTTCTTGCTTCCTCTCCTTTATAGGCTAGTTTCATCTCTGGAAATTTCAACATTTCTCTAAATATTGAAGGTGCCAACAAGATAGGACAACTATTCTTCAATGAAATAACTCTTCTATTTTGAATGATCTTATCGACACACCAGGTGATGACGTCCTTGTATTCAAATACATCTGGAACACATCCGACAAGAACTATTCCTGACGTCCATACTTTGTTGTTTTCTCTATCCAACAATTCCAAGTAATACTAGTAGGAGCGAGAAAAATGATAATTCCGATCTTCTCTAGAAAAGAGGTTCAGGGTATTCACACAAAATGATTGTTTTCTCATGGTTGTTCGAGCGAAGCTCCCCAGTTTTTTCTTGAGCTATTATTTTTCACAGTAAAATGAATTTGAATTAGACTTCTTTTACGGAAACATTAACTCAAAATAACTATTAGTATCCTCGATAACAACATCATCAATTAACGACCACTTCAACAATAAATTTGGTAGTTGGGTCTGTAGGGATAACAATAAATGTGACACCAAACAATGTGAAGGGACAGGTAATGGTGGAGCACCGAGGTTTGCGACTAATATGAAAATGAAGATATGCAAGTCTGAAAGTCCGAGTGTATGGAATGGAAACGTATTGAGAAGTATCAGGTGAACAACAAAGAGAGTGGAAGTGCATTACATAGGTCCGTAGGTCCAAAATGCAAAATCATTCTAAGCATTGGGAATACTTATACATAGGTAGATGGACGATAATGCAAGTGCGAGAGTTCGCGATCCGAAGGTCCGTGAATGTGAAAATTTACTAATTATAGCAATCACAAGAAAGGGAAAAAGAAGGTATAAAAAGAAAATGGGAAAAGGGAAAAAATAGAAGGGGGAAAGCAAGGGTATTAAAAGAGGTGGAAAAAAAGAATAAGGGAGGGGGGAAAAAGCATGAAAGGGGTTCAACAACTAGCTCCAACTGTGGGATGATAACCCCCTGCGGGTTTTCAAGAATCCATAATCTTCATGACCAGATGTTTTATCCTCTGGGCAATCGAGTCAAAACAATAAGGATGTACAAAATAACAAAAAATTATGTACAAGGAGAAGAGAAAATTTCAGGCGAAAAATATTTTCAGGTGTCCCCCATTAACAAGAAACATTAACATTTTCCCCTTCATGTCTTTGAGCATATAATAATTGAAACCCAATATTTTTTCAATGATGTATGTCCCAATCTAGAGTGCTTCAAACTTTGTGTGCATTGGTGGTTTCTCTCTTAACTTTGTTCTAGAGCAACACTGGTTCACCTTTTTGAATTTTTTTTACTGTTGCGCTCTGATCAGAATATCTTTTGATATTCTTCTACCTCTGAGATGTTCTATGAAAAGCTTCACTTCATTCTTCTTCCAATCTCAATAATTGATTTAATCTCTTTTGCATAGGAGTGATATCTTCAACATCCTCTATGTTAACAACATAAGTGAAGGAATTAAGTTCAAGGATGATTGGCATATTTGCTTCCTTCCCGTAAACAAACATATACAAAGACATCCCAGTGCTGTCTTTTAGAGTCATTATCCTATCCCACACAACATCTGTCAATTTCAAATGCCAATTCTTTTGATTCTGATGAATAGTTTTCTTTAAAATATGAATGAGTGTCTTATTGGTAGATTCAGAAAGACCATTCCCTTGTGGATAATAGTCTGATGATTGTCCCATGACGATGCCATATTTTCCAAAAAATTTTGTAATTTTGGACCCGATGAAAATTGAACCATTGTCAATAATCAACTTTTTTGGAACACCAAATCTTGAAAATATATTATCTTTGAGAAAATTAATCAATTCTTCAGAGTCAACCCTTTTTAATGCTATTGCTTCTTTCCATTTCATGAAATAATCTTTAGCAGTGAGGATATATATATGCCCCTTATTTTATTTTGGATTTATTGGTACAATGGAATCCAGTCTCCATTGGGCGAATGAATGTTCTACATATATGGGTTGTAATGGCATTGCAAATATTTTCATCTTCCCAGAAAAATTGTTGAAAATAGATACATTTTCTCACTATAGCATATGAGTCCCTAAAAACTAAAGGCCAGTAAAATCTGACTCTTATTATTTTATGCGCTGTAGCGCTAGGCACAAAATCCCCCCCACACATACCTTCTTGAAATTCTTATATTAATTCTTGAGCTCTCTTTTCATCAACATACCTTAATAACATGTCATCATAATTCCTTCTGAATAAGACTTCGACAATAAATACATACTGATTTGAATTCTTCTTTAATGCTCTTCTTTCCTTTGGAGTGATGGTGACGAGAAATTGTCTAGAATTTGAATAAAACACAATATCTTTTTACCATTTAGAAATAGATATAGGTTTTCCAATTGAAACCGAAACTACTCCATTCAAAGAATCACCGTTCACAATGAGCTTGCATAGTCCTTTCCCTTTAACTACTTTTAGAGGCTTGATTTCAATGTCATATTCTTGTATTTTCGCCAACCAATTTTCCCATTTCCCTTTTCTCAATTGCTGATTTAAAAGCATCTTAACATGAGAATATGTAACATATTCCATGATGTTAGAATTTAATATATAAGTCCGAAAGTGTGATACTGCCTTTACAAGAGACAGGGCTTGTTTCTCCAATTCTAAATACCTTAATTCATAATAACGAAGATTTTTTCTCATGAAACTGATTGATAGTTCTTCATCCTTAACATTTCTTTGGGTAAGGACAGATGCCACCACAATTTCTATTGCAAATGAATACATGATGAAATCTCTTTGAAAATACAAATTAATGAGGATTGGGGCTATAGTGATTGCCCTTTTGATGTTACTAAAGGATTCCTGTGTATCCAAAGTCCATTCAAACCTTTGGTCCCTTTTTAACAATGCATTGATTGGTTTTATAATACTTCCATAATCATGGAAAAATCTTCACATAAAATTGATTTTGCCAAAAAATGACTGGACTCCTTTTTTAGACGATGGAGGGTAGAGCTCATTAATATATCTAATCCTCTTTGGGTCAATATAAATTCCTTATTTTCTCACAATATGCCCCAATAACTTGCCTTCGGCCACAACAAACAAGCATTTCTTTGGACTCAAAGAAACTCCATATAATCTGCATCTCTCAAATACTTTCCTCAGATGATGAATGTGCTCATTTCTTGTCTTTGAATGAACTATCAAATAATCTTGGTAGTCTGCCATGAATTTCCCTATCAAGCCCTCAAAAGCATGATCCATAGCCCTATTAAGCGTAGCTCCAACATTCTTTGAACCAAAGGGCATCCGAGCATATGCATATGTCTCCCAAGGTGTTATGAAAGCTGTCTTCGCTATGTCTTCCTTTGCAACCAAAACTTGATTATATCTGCAAAAACCATATAACATGGACATACAAGCATATCCATATACTTGTTGGAGAAGGAATTCCATGTTCGACAGAGGATAATTTTCCTTTACACTTGATTTATTAAGATTCCTGAAATCCACACACATCCTAATCTCCTAGTCTTTTTTCTCAAAATCACCGGATTCGAAAGACACTCAGAATGCCTGATGGGATATATTATTCCAACTTTCTTCAATTTTTCCAACTCAATATTCACCAATTTTTTCAACTTAGGGTTCATCATCCTTATCTTCAGCTTGACTCATCATCCTTATCTCCAGCTTGATAGGTTTTTCTCCTTCTCTTAATGGGATGATGTGCTGAAATATTGTTTTATCATATGCCTTTAAATAATCATAACTCCATGCAAAAACATCAAGATATTCTTTGAAGAGAGCGAAATATTGATCAACTTCATCATTTTTACAATCAACTCCCAAGTTAATGTACTTTAGGGAGCTATCATTCCCATTATTTACTTTTCTCGTTTCTTGAACTTTTCGGACCGATACTTCTTCCAGGGGATTTTTGGCATGATCATCTCTTGTGAAAAGAGATTCGGACTGGATACAATTCTTTGACACAACAACAATGTCATTATCTTCATCTTTATTTTCATTTACTAAATTTTTTTCTAGGTCTTCATCATTTTCAAATACTTGAAGATACTCTTGGTTATCAGGTGCCGAAGGTCAAAATAGTCTTTTTACCTGAAAATATGTTTCACTCTGGACATCATCTGGGCTCGAAAACGAAGCCACCAATGCTAAGAAATCTACCTTCTGATTTTTATCCCTTGGAATTAAAGGAATATTAAAATAACAAATGGCGTCCATCAATTCATTTACTCTTTTGAAATATAATTTAAGCCTTTCCTCCTTAATTTTATATTTCTGAGTGACTTGATTTATTACCAACTCAGAGTCGCCAGTCACGATCAAATGTTCGATCTTTAATTCTCGTGCAAGGATCATTTCTTGAATCAAATCTTCATATTCCACTTTATTATTTGTGCAAGAAAGCTCAAGTAGGATGTACGATATTTTTGAGGCTTTTAAGGACAATTCCAAATCTTCTCCTTGATCATGAACAAGCTCAATCGAATGACATCCTCCATTAGCTTGTAAAATCATTATATTCATTTTTTATATCATCAATATGCTCCATACCTATAATTGCATAGTTTCCAATACCAACATCTATATAATATCCCATCAGCTCGTTATCTTTCTTTTTGAAAGAAAATAGTCTCCTAGGTTCACGAGGAACCTTGTTCATTACTCTATCCTTATTCAACAACACCATGCAACTTCCATAATTCGTTATATAGCTTCCGATCATGGATGACCAGTCTCCTCCGAGGACAAATCCATATGCAGGAGGCAGATCCACTAACACAATATTGAAAACTGTAATAATATGAGGACCAACAATAATCCATGCAAAAAAATATTTAATTTCTCCATAGGATGACACCTACCTAGAATCTATCGCATAAATGAATTTTTCCGTTTCATAGTATATATTATAGCTCATACAAAGCACCTCCATTACTGCTAAAGGCATGATATTGTTCGTCACGCCAGTGTCAACTAGACAATTATGGAGTGCAACATCATTGTTTTCTGTTGAAATATAGAAGGGTGTGACTTTACCTCTTAATTTTACTACTGATGTATTTTGACTTATCTTTGGGTTTGCGATAAAAACTTCAATTCTTCGCACTGGCTTGTCTAAAAACTTCAAAATATTTTCTCTTTGTTGAGGAATCTCTACCACTTCTATGAAAGGCAGAGTAATTCTCATATTACTTAGGTAATCAACAACATTATATATTATTTGAAGGGGATTTGGCATCTGATGTTGCTTCTTAAATCTGGTATTTCTTATTATGCTTTTGTTACTCTCTTTCTCATTGTCTTTCTCTTTATCCTTTTCTTTGTCTCTTTCAAAATTATCTTTTATTTTGGACTTATTTACAAATGCCCATGTTTGGACAACGTTTTCTTGTGAGATATGATCATCTTCTCCTTCTTCAAATATATAGATGGACGTCTCGCATTTGTCCGTCTATATAGGTTAAAAAATTCTTCTTAAATAATCAGTTTTCTCTTCAACTATTTGTTCACTGTATGGTTCATCAAGAACCACTTCATTTGGAATTGGTTGTCTAGGGACCCTATGTATTTGTTTATTATCAACATTCTCAAACCTCACTCTCTGTTCTTGAGGAGGGTTCCTTCTTTGTTCTGGCGCTGACATTCTTGAATCATGTATGCAATTATCGTTCTTTCTCAATATGGTTATTTCATTTTTCATTTGTCTAATTGTTCTGTTCATCTATGCACACTCGATCCTTTTCTTAGTCTCTTGGGCTACAATAGGGTCTGTTTTCACATCCGGTATAGTTCCCTTGAAAAGCCTCCATGAGTGATACAATTTTGACTTGGTCTCGACCTTTTCTCTTCATTCCTTTTCGAACTAGAAGCTCCTTGATAATCAATATTTAAATTACCCATCCCCTTTGTATGTTTCTGAGTATAATGTCAGGGTCAATGCTCATTTCAATCATGATTTCCTCCATTTCTGTAGCTTTAGTCATTGCTTCCTCTAGGGTGTCCATCTGGGAGGTTCTGATAGAAAACTTCACATTTGGTGGCATGAAATTTTTATAACAACCAAGTATCATTGGATCATTAGGCCTTTTATCTTCAAGAATCTTGTTCAGAGTTTTATTGAATCTAAGATTGAAATCTCTTATCGTTTCATTTTTCTTTAGACAAATCTGAGTAAAATTAGTGAGAAGAGTATGATACACGACTAGGGGAGCGAACATAGTAAGGAACATGGTTTTGAGATCATCAAATGAGCCAATTTATCTAGTGGGAAATGTTGTGTACAATTCATATTCTTGAACCAATAAGGTTTGGAGAAAAAACCTTACCATTACATCGTCATACTCCACAAGATGGAAATAACAAACATCTAGAAACAAGTCAACATGTATTTTAGCATCGATTGTTCCATCTGCGGAAAATTATTTCAAAGTACCTTGAGGAATAATTGGGAACTCGTGTTGTTCCCCTCACAGGTCAAGAGGAGAATCTCTTATCCTTTTGGGATCTCTGAACCTTCGTCTTTCTTCATGTATTCTTTCCTCCTGTCTCCCTTCATGTGGTTCTTCACGTCTTTATTCATGCGATTATTCACGTCTTTCTTCATTTCTTTCTGCCATGTCCAGAAGATTCTCCTTTTCTTCAAGAATATATTTTTTACTTTCTAAAGTATAAAACTTCTTACCTTCGCTTCTAGTGATTGGTCCTTTGTATTTATCTAGCTTCAATTCCGGCCTTGTTCTTGCACTCTTCGAGCTCGTCTTTCGTTTCTTTGGTCTTGTCTTTCGTCTCTCCTTTGTCTTCAAAGAATTTCTCTTTCTTCTTCTTGAACTAGTGTTTTCCAATACCTCTCTCATTCCTCTTTAGCTTCGATTGTTATTATTGCACGATTATACAATTGATGAAGAATACTTCATTGATTATTTAATCCAATTTGTAAATGGGTCTGGTTAGTCTGAGGCAAAGTCATGTAATTTTTGGATGATAAATAAGGTCCAAATCTTTCCGTTCATCCCCAGTATGGTCGCCAAAAATGTTGACGCTTGAATCAGTTAGGATTGAAATGACAACCTCACGAGGATGTGAATCCTCTTGCATTTTTATAGAGGTGGTGCTCCTCTTTGGATTATTATATTCTTAATTATTTCAAGATCAACAAATAATATAGGACCTTAAAATGCTCCAATCGTTTATGCTAAAAGAAATATTAAAATGGTGAAAAACAAAAGATTTATATAGCAAAAGAGGATTCCTGAGAAAGGACCAGTAACCTCACACATCACACATTGCAGAAGATAAACACAATTTCCTCACGTCCATCATAGTGAAAATAAAGATTTTTGATCACATGGAAAAATAAAGAAAATGGTCCACACACATAAGATAATTTTTATAGAGTAAAAAATTTTATAGCTCAAAAGAAGATTATGATGGATCAATTTCAAATACTTTATAATCAAAACTTAGAATTATAAAATACAGTCGAATATGATCTCGAATTAGTTCTCTTGGGATTTTTCAAAAATAATAAAGTCTGTTACAATGGTTTGAAATTTAAAGGTGTTTGTCCAAAGGACTGGGATTGGGGCTCCCGCGGACCATAAATAAAACATATACAAGAAGGTAGAACATAGAAAGAAGAAGGTGGATGGATGTCAAACAAAAAAATATGGAAAGAAAACAAAGAGAAAATTATCAGGATTCGATTAAATTTTTTTATTTAAAGAAGAATAATAGCTGGATGAAAACTGATAAAGAAAGAAGAATGTGACCAATATGGACTTAGTATGATGGTATCTCTCTCTTTTCATTTGCTTGATGCTTCTTCCTTTATACTCTTGCTGGTTGCGGTTTGATTACCAACCATAACTACTTGTGCTGGAATTCCAGAGATCTTGGCGATTGAGGTATTCAACCATTCTTGAATAAAGTCCCTTAATGGAGCAACAATTACTTCTTGTTTTATATTAATATCAAACAACACCTTTTCAATATCCCTAAGATCAACAAACAATTTTTTAAAAATATTTTCAATGTCTTCATTTTTATTTGTATATTTGACAAGCCAATTGTCAATGTCATCATGTGTAAATTCCATCATATTATCAAACTTTTCTACCGTTGTCCTTTTTAATTCTTCAATATGATCTTCAAAATCCCGTCAAGTCATGAGAATAGAGTTTGAAAGAAACTTAGGATTTGGGACTTCAATGGTGTTTCCAACGATGTCCAAATCAATAATTCTTAAGTATGCTTCATTTTTCCTCCTTGATAAGTTAGTCAATTGGGCTATAAGACCTTTTAATAAATTAATTCTTTCCATCCAACATGATTTCAATTGTTTGATGCGGCTCAGAGAAGGTAGATTTTCTTGCTTTCTCGGCTGCTCTATCATTGCTGAAACTCTAGTTATGAACATCAAAACTCCATTAGTGTAGAACTCTTCATCGTTTTTCAAATATGAATTTAAATATTCTTTGGTATTTTGAATTCGTAAACCAAGAGAAGAAAAACTCTTGGCCATATCCCACAATTATGTAATTAATGAC
>JZKD02S2303893.1:0-16675 GCA_000966675.3 Picea glauca | reverse complement strand
TAAATAATATTAAATAATGCTATGCGTGAATATACCTGTATAATTGTCTCCACACATTGCATATGGCTCATTATTAATAACAAATTAAAAAATATTATTAAATAATTAATTATTTAATAAACTGCACATTGTATATTGCATATTGGACATTAATAAATAATATCATACCTATGCAGGGATATACCTGTCTAGAGGTGTAGACAAATGTCAAAGCAAAATTCTTCACACATACGATGTTCTACTAAGTTTTACTGCACATTGAACAATTTGTTTTTTTTTACAAAGTTTTATGCTCACTATTTTTATATTATTCTAATCGTTGTCCTCTTTGCATATACAATAATGTTTTTTTTCTTTCTTATATGTTTTATCTTTTGACAAAGACTATAATGCATTTAATTATATATTAATTTTCATTCTTCAACCACATATAATTGTTTCTTGTCATAGACTTGTAGCATGGTACATATACAATATATATAACTCCAAGGTAGTTGTTGCAGTGTGAATTTCCAATTATGCATTGAAAATGCTTCAATGCTTGCAATGAAAGAAATAGAGACACCACTAGTACAACAGGGACAACTGACTATACAATGCCCCTTATTTTGTCAAGCATCTCTAGTTTGACAAGGAATCCTATTCAGGGAAGGGAAACTAGCCATACAATGGAGATTAGTGACATAAAGACTGTATCCATAAAGATAAGCTATTTTTTAATGTATCAAATCTTAGGGTTATCAAACTATGCATGTATAGTGAAGATGAACCTTTGTAAACAAGGAGATCTAGTTAGTCTAGAACATTGTTAAATTTATCTAGACATAGTCAGGCTCAAGAGCACTAATGGAGTCATGTGAAGAATGGACATAAAGCAAAAGGAAGTAGCTAGGTATCTATGTACAAGGTATAAGGTTACAATGCAATGGATAAATAAATTAAGTATTTGACATTAATTGTGCATTATAAAATCATTGAGTACCAATGCAATGCATACAAATGTATCAAGCACTTGCAAGAGTCCAAATTATTTGTAACTTCTCTGGTACCAATGTGTATATGCACACTGGGGCATTGCTGGATTCCATGCAGCCATATGTCCATCCATATTACGTTCCATAGATGTGTATCCACGGAAACATGATATTTATTCCATTTTATGGGAATTGTACGAAAAAATTAGACAAGTCATTGCACTTCGATTCCTCACATCCGCATCACCGCACTCCTAATAGTTTGCATACTTGCAAAATGAAATCTATTTACGATCCATTAAACCTAGAGAAAGGTGCACTTTAATTGATTACATGTATATGTACATTTACCATTCATTGCAATGCTAACCAGGAGAAGCTACATTGTAATTGTTGGTTGTTTATAGTTGCGCCAAAGCCGTGCAAAATTTGTGTCATACATAGATTTTAGTTTAAATGTATGCAATTGACCAAGTTTCCCGTTTTCTATTTCAATTCCATATGAATATGAACATATGTGCTACATGATAAGGGAGGTTAGATTATAATTAGGGTTAGATTTTATATTTGCTAAAAATGCGTAGAGGTCAAAAAATGCGCTGGAAAGAAAACATGATTTACATTCATTTCATATACAATTTTTCTTTTTCTTTAATATTGCAATGTGGAATGCATTGTTGCTTATGTGCAGAGACTTTTGCACATGTATATCCTCACACAACTATCATTGTAATTTATAAAATAATTAATTATTTAATATTATCTATTAATTAGTTATTAATTATTTAATAAGAACAATTTATTAAATAATTAATTATTTAATATTATTTATTAATTAATTATCTAATATTGTAATGCGTTACTGCTTATGTGCAGAGACTTTTGCACATGTATATCACGTACAACTATTGTTTTGTCTGCACCTCCACACATATATATCGCTGCATAGGTATGGTATTATTTATTAATGTGAAATGCACAATATGCAATGTGAAATTTCTTAAATAATTAATTATTTAATATTATTTAATATTAAAAAAATGATTATTCATTAATTACTTAATATTAAATGATTATTGATTATTTAATATTGCAATGCACAATGCACTCATGTTCAAAGTCTTTTGCACATGTATATCTGGACACAACTATGGTTCTTAATAAATACTTAATAAATAATATTAAAGAATTAATTATTTATTACAACCATAGTTGTGCGGCGATATGGTTGTGCAAAAGTTTTAGTAGATAAACAGTAGTACATTACGCATTACAATATTAAATAATCAATAAGGCATATCCTCGCACAACTATGGTTCCACACATTGCATATGACTCATTATTAATAATAGATTAAGAAATAATTAAATACTTAATAAAGATTTTTTCTTTTTACTCGTATATGCACCATTAACAGACATACGTGTGTGCGAGATATGTCTGTGCAAAAGTCTCCGCACATAAGTAGGACCCCATTAAATAATGCACACATGATGCACGAGCATGGAACAACACCTGTGCGGAAATATAGATGTACAAAAGTGTCTGCACATAAGCAACAATCCATTGAAAATTGCAATATTAAATAATTGAATAATAATTAATTATTTAATATTAAATTTAACTATCAAATAACTAATAACTAATAACTAATATTTAACAATGCACATACTGGTATGTAACCATAGTTGTGCGGGAATGTACGTGTGCAAAAGTCTTCGCACATAAGGAGAAACACATTGCCCATTGCGATATTAAATTATTAATAAATAATTAACTATTTAAAATAATTAACATATAATTAATAAATCGTTAATAAATAATACTAAATATTGCACACATGATGTAAGCACACACAATAATAGTTGTGCAGCAATACAATGTACGAGGTGCAAATCCACGATGTGCGGGGATACAATGTACGAGTACAAAGCCATGTTGTGAGACGATCACAAGTGGAGAAGTCTCCACACATAGGCAATGCAAAAGTCTCTGCACATAAGTCTAAATAATTGAGAAATAATATTAAATAGTTAATAATTAATTAATTATTTAGTAAATTGCACATTGCATACTGTGCATTACACATTAATAAATAATAGCATACCTATGTGATGCTATACATGTGTAGAGGTGCACACAAGTCATCAAAGCAAAAGCCTTTGCATATAAAATGCATGCATACAAAACCTGTGCATAGGTGCGGACAAATGTTCAAAGCAAAAGTCTCCACACATATGATGCACTATTAGGTTTAACTCTAGATTGAACAATTTGCTTTTTTTTTTTACAAAGTTTTATGCTAATTATTTTTTTTTTATTCTAATCATTGTCATCTTTGCATATACAACAATGTTTTTTTTCCTTTATTATATGAATTATCTTTTGACAAAGACTATTGATTATCTATGCATCTAGCTATACTAAGTTTCATTGATCAATATATATTTTCCAGTTGGTAGGCGCTATGCTGCCATGCAACCCTTGTTTATTATGTCTGGTGTGATTCATTTTGTTGATTTCATTGTCCTATCAAATTCAAATTACCAAGTATATATTTATTTATTACAAATTGTTATGTATGCTAAGGATGTGACAACTTTGTCAATTGATTTTATTAGATGTTGCCATTCATAAATATGATGCTTCGGTTGATTCTTAGGTCTATCTTGTGTGAATAGGTAACAATTATTTTTAACAAACTGCTATGCTAAATGTTTTTGCATCAACAATACTAGATGTTTTTACTTGTTTTTTTGTTCACTCTTATCATTCTCCTCTTGCATAAACAATACTGCTATTGTTTTTTTAATTTATATATTGTTTAATTATTATATTTTGAAAAAAAATATTCATTGCTTGTGCATTTAACTATTCTAAGTTTCATTCTTCTAACACATACAATTGTTGCTTGTCATAGACTAGCAATGTAGTACATATACAATATATATGGGCCCAGGGCAGTTGTGGCAGTGTGAGTCTCCAATTATTCATTGCAAATACTTCAAGGTTTCCAATGAAAGAAACAAAGGCACCCCAATAAAACAAGCACAACTCGTTGTACAATGCCACCTATTTTGTCAAGCTCCTCTCGTTTGAGAAGGAACCCTATCTAGGAAAGGGCAACTAGCCATGCAATGGAATGTAGTAAGATAAAGACTATGTAGTAAAATAAAGACCGTATCCATAAAGTTGGTCTCTTTTTTAATGTATCAAATCTTAGGGTTATCAAGCTATGAATGTATAGTGAAGAGAAACCTTTGTGAACAAGGAGATCTAGTTAATTTAGAACATTGTTAAATTTATCTAGACACAGTGAAGCTGAAAAGCACTAATGGAGTCATGGGAACGATGGTGACAAAGAAAAAGGAGGTAGCTAGGTATTTATATGTACAACGTATAAGGTTATAGTGCAATGGCTAAATAATTTAGGTATTTGACATTAACTGTAGATTATAAAATCACTAAATACCAGTGCAATGTGTACAAATATCTCAAGCACTTGCAAGATTCCAAATTATTTGTAACTTCTCTGGTAACAATGTGTATATGCACACTGAGGCACTGCTGTATTCCGTGCATCCATATGTCTAGCCATCTCACATTCTGCATATGTGTATTCCCACAAACACAACATTTATTCTATTTTATAGGAACTGTGCGGAGAAATCAAACAAGTCATTACGCTTCGATCCCACACTTCCCCATCACCGCACTCCTAATATTTTGCATACTTGAAAAATAAAATCTATTTGAGATCCACTAAACCCAGTGGAAGTTTCATTTTAATTGATTACATGTATATGCACATTTACTTTTCATCACAATGCCGACCAAGAGAAGCTACATTATAATTGTTGGTTGTTTATAGTTGTACCAAAGCTGTGCACAATTTGTGCCATATATAGATTTTAGTTTAAATTTCTACAATTTACCAAGTTTCATGTTTGTAATTTCAATTCCATATGAGTATGGACATATGTGCTACACAATAAGACAAATATATGGTTTAAGGAAACAATATAACAACGTGTTTTTTTATTGAAGTTTGATTGGATTTGATTCTGTATATAGGTCAATTAGAACATTGTTCTTAGTATTTGTCTATTTTCTCAATCCAAGTTGCTTAAATCAATTGAAACTAAATGGTTCATTGCATGCCATGCTATTATCGATAGACAAACATTAAAATGCCTAACTTTGTTTTTATGCAAAAACTTTATCACATGTTCTATTCTTTGTTGCACCAAATGAAACAATAAAAAATTATGTTCAAACAAGCATGCCAATATACAGATTCACACCAATACATGTAAGTAGAACAAATGTGATTACGATTTCTTGCACAATCACATTGAGAAATAAATTTTTGACACTGATAGTAGAGATGCATATTGCATCTGCAAACTTGTTCCAATTGCAATCTAGCTCTTGTAACAATATATCAATGTTGCAATCTAACATGACCAATAATATCTAAAGATCTTGTCTTCAATTTCCATCAAAATTTTGAGATAATTGAATTGCAAAGAATGCAATAGAACAATACTGCAATACAAATAGTGTCAACGAAATACATTCGAATCAATGCATATGCTATTCCTGGCATTCAATAACTACAGATTCAATATGTATACACATTGTATAAGATATTAGGCACCAATATTTTTGCCAATATAAAAGATAATAACTAGATCAAAGTCATAATATCTGCACAAAAAATTGAAAAGAAATAGACAAAATTCATTGCACATGCATGATGACAATGTACTCGTCCAATCTCTACCCCACATGCAACATGACATTGTCTTTTTTCAATGTAAACTTGCCATGTATCTGAAAATCACGTAGCATATAAAATGTTTTGGGTTTCTCTTGCAAATACATTTCATATTTCATTTCTGTTAGGGTAGGAAGTAGTTCCTGTACTATAGGCTCCTTGAAGGTGCATTGCACATTATCATTGTCAATTGTACATATAACAACACTTAGGCACTGCTTATATACAAAAGGGCATCTCTGATTGAATCTTACACAACCAAACATTGCATTTTTTTTTTTATCAAAGTAGATGTGCCTGTAGGAGATTTACAAATTGCACAAATAGGTTCAAATGGAGTTGAATATGCATTTTCTTCTATCATTGTACCCTCGACATGTTCATATAGTACAAAGTTTAATAATTTAGAGTTGTTAATATATACTTACAACATTTGTCAACCCAGTTATTTTGTTCAGAACTTTGACTGCTTCTGTTGTAAGTTTTGTTATAAATGTCAATTGTGTTGTGTGAAACACCTTTTCTTTTGCATCTCTCCTCTTGGCTATATTTTTAAATAACAAAATGGAAAATTTCCCTATTTGAAATTTTTGTTCAAATGAAGGGAAGAAATTTCCATATGTATCGAATAGTTGCAATTGATGCATAAATGATTGTAGTTGTCATATAGCCACACCTAACATATAATAACATTAAAAATAAACAATTGACAATGGAAAAACATACCGTTGCTTTGCCATCCTATGTGTTTCCATACTTTATATGCAAACTGTACTGCGATCCAACTTTCCTAACCAGTGTCATGACAACTCCAATAGCGCTGACGTGATACATGTTTGTATTACTCGCAAATTGCTGGATTGTTGTGTCTGGTATGAAATTGTATTCTTTGCACGTTGGAGAGACTATTTCAACAACACTTGATTCACCTATGGATATAACATGATCGCAATCACAATGGTCATAGCCACTTTTTGGTATAATTTTGAAATTTGTAATAGATATTCTAGCTCCGGTAACAATATTTTTCTCATGTCTTTCAATGAGTGTGCAGGAATAGTCAATGTAATTGTCATCATGCCATTTGTATTTTTCATGTTAGCACGAAAGATTTTGCATGCTTTATTCGCCTGATCCAAATATGTGTTGTAGAAAACCATCACATCACCAATGAATACTTCCCTAGTTCTGCGACTGTTCCAGTCTTCTATTGACACAATGTTCAAAGTTGCACAACTGCACCATGTAATAGAAATTGCATAAAATAAGCAATATGAAAAACAATTTCAATGCATTTCTTGTCCAACTGCAAAATGCACACTTTTATATACATACCTTTCCAATTGGTCCTACTGTGCATGGATACTTACTCTCCTGTCACTGTCACAGTTGACTCCCCAACATTGATTGCTTCGATTCCAGGTATACCTATGTCGCCTGAACTGAATATAGAAATTTGAAAATTGCATAAGTACCTATTACTATTAGCCAACCATGTCATTGCAACATGCAAACAAAAAATAGCTTGCATGAATTTATCCGTGACTCTATTGTTGGGAGTGTGTCTATGATGCACCAATACTGTTACTTCCCTGGATTTTCCAACTTCTCATGGTTGCAACAACATATATGTGACTGCGTAGAACATATAATATATTCTATACTATTTTTAAATTGATACTTGGACGTTTCCATGAAATGTACTAGCGTGCCTTTGTGTATGTCGTTCTTTTCAAATGGAAAATAATGCAAATTCTGATTATGTTTTGCAACCTAGTGCTTCTTTTATCGATTCAAAGGCTATCTATTTTAATGCTATATGTTTTTTTTCACTTTCTCAATGCATTTCCAACGAATACATTGTCCATTCACATCTGACAGAGGACTGGCACATGTGTGTAATTTCCAAATAGTCTTCGGTCACAATTTTTTCATTTCATGACAAGACATTCAATATGCACATAACTTATAGTTGTGGACACGAAATTTTGACAAAAAATGGATGCACAACTTACTACCGACATGATAGCAACCGATGCAATATGCAATTTCGATTATACGCAGTACTATGCAATATTGATATATATTACTTGTCTAATTGTTGCAGACATACATTCTCTTGGAACATTGTTCTTTAGTTTCCTCTCCTGCATTGCTTGTTACTTCTTTCTCTCTTGAAATTTCCATATTGCATTTTCATGTGAAAGAAGTAAACCAAAACCAATGAATGCATAGATAAACCCTTATGTCAAAATTGCACAAAATATACAATGTTAAGGGATGGAAAATCAACAACACCCGAATCAAATTAGAAAAACACATGTCTGTAGCTCTTGTTCCATATTTCTTTGTTTGCTCTATTGTCCTTTTTAACGCATGTGTTTGTTTCTATGCAATGAACATCGAACCAGTCAAACAACAATGCAGATCGATGAGAGAAAGATGCAAAGACAATATAAATTGCTGATTTTTTATTTTCTCTACAACCAGAACATCTGCTACATCAACTGCTTGCAATGCCCCACACAATTTTTTTTTCGAACATAGAAATAAGAACTTCCTAAATATGTAAACATGATTTTGTTCAATTTACTTTGTTGTCATTCAGAAGATGCTCAAGTAATGACTATGGCATTCCAACGCAATGATCCATGCAACAGTCCACCTAGACAACAAAGACGCCAACTACAACGTGAGATATCAACGATGCATATTTTCAACTCGTCAAGGACCACCATTTGTACAAAGAGGACCCCACTAAGACTATGGTCTCCATACCTAACACAGTTACAAGTAGGGCAAGGCTAGAGATAACTCAACACTGAAATGGGCCACTACTAAGATGCCATGTGTCCATGGGCCCATGATGACATCAACATGACACCATCCATTTTTTTGCGTGTTCTCCTAGACTTTCAAAATGCCAAAACCTTTGGGAAAAATGAGGCAAGGCCAAACAAAGGCATAAGAGAGAATATCAGATGCAAGTGATGGATACGCTGACATCCTGACAAATTAGTTGGAGATTGCACAACACATAACAACACAATTGGCCTAATGTCTCCACACCATCAACAATCATTGAACCACCACCTATAAATGACATAAGATAGTAATCATTATTTGGATGTGCCCAACCACACATGCCCCAGATTTCAATAGATCATGTCAAGTATGGCGAATCATTTTCTCCCGTCAATTGCCTCCAAAGACACGTGTAAATCTTCTACAAAAGGAAACCAAAAGACCAAAGAAAAAAACCAACCTACTACAATCAAGCTTCTAAAAACAGGTTATGTTGATGTCAAGTGTTGCAGATTATGATCCATTTGCACTTTCCTTCCCTATGGAAGAATATAACTAGCTATCCTGGATACGAACATCGAGAGATAATGTTAAACATTGCATGAGAGAAGGAATTTCCCTCTTGGTTATCATTCACTCAGTCTTAAGAGCAGAGGGGCATTCAAGAATCTACCCTAACATGCAGTTGTATCAATTGGCCAACCCGAAGAAACAACTCGAGGCATGAGATTTGAGGAGCTGGTCATTGGTATTCTGCATTGATGAGTGGTGTCTATTGTGCGAGCGAAGGAATGCCCTTATTAGTCATCATCAAACCAATCTTAAGAGAAGAGGGGAATTCAAGAATCTACCCTAACATGTAGTTGTATCAATTGGACAACCCGAAGCAACAAATCGAGGTAGGAGATCTGAGGAGCTGGTCATTGGTAATTTGCATTGATGAGTGGTGGGATCTGAGAGGAATATGTTGGACATTCTTCCAACTAGCATGGGCCCAAATCATTCCATTTTAGAATGGGTTTAGCGTTACAGGCAAAGGTTTGATTGAACCATCCAAAAAATCTAAATCGGGGCTTAATTGGACGAAGAGAGCACACCTTACGACGACACCAACATGTCAGCTTTAGCAGTAATTTTTTTTTTACCCAATGAAATCAGGTAAAATCAGTTGGAAAGTGTGAGCACTTAGAAAATCAGATGCAGTATCAAGAAATTGACAAGCAAATTTAATTTTCAAGAAGTAGTATTGGTCCAGAAGAGTAGTTTCCTCTCAAACAAAAGCATCTATAAATCAACATAAGGAGCTCATTTTTAGGGTCGACACTTTGGGGAATTTAATATTTTCTTATAACCAAAGTTGTTTGATCATGTCCTCGAGCACATACAAACTTTCAAGGTTGCAGGATTTAAGAGATTCATCTCCTACATTATGTTCTAGTCTGTAATCTCTTTTTCTTTGTGCATGTGCTCTTGTAAAATCCATCCTTCTCATATTTTATCTTCTTTTATCAAATCAAAATTAATAAAAGCGCGAACAACAAGTTTTATGGCATGTTCAGTGTAACTATGTCTTGTATTGCTTATGATACTGAAGTGATTTCCTCCGAATGTATGACCACTTCTTGTCACTTCTTCATATGTTTAATGATGTCTAGAGGGTACCTCATGGATTTAATTGCCTAAATATGTTTACTATTTGGTGCATGATTTAATGATTTGCTACATCTGTTAGGACTATTGAATTCTTAATTGATCAACACATTATTATTTCCATAGACTTTGAGACCCATGTTAACAACCCCTCACATGTTTATCATCTATTTCTTCTAATTCTCCATTTCCTTCACTCTTTAAATCAAATTGTTTGAAACACTTGTGGACAAATGGCTCTTCAGGTTGAAAGTTTTGATGTTTGGACTGAGACTGTTTGAAGACCGACAGTTCTTTAAGAGACATAGAAAAACTTACTTAAGAGAGAGAGAAAATCTTACCCAAAATTTTGCATATGGTAACCTACTGTAAGAATGGCGTTAAGATTCACTGTGAATCTTATCTCCCTAGATGCCTCAACATCGTTCCATTGACAACCTGGAACATCTTGAGGGATAACACAACTATTCTAGATATCCCCTTGATTTTTTATTTGGTTTGACAATTATTTTTTAAATAGGCACATCTCGAGGGATGGTTGATTTTTATTTGGTTCAACAGTTAGTTTAAAATTAGGCACGTCTCGAGGGATATTTGACAGTTTGTTTAACAAAATTGCATACATTAAAGATAAATAAGTAATAGGGTTTCTCATGCAATTCCTCCACGATGCCCAATCAAGAATTTACTTAATCAAATCAAGGAAAAAATAGTCCAGGATAATATCTCTTTGAAGTTACTGAACTGAAATACTCAAAAACTTATGACAATTGGAACGATAACCAATACACGAGAATAATAATTATTTATATCTGCTTACACTAGTGTACAAATCTAAAAACTTAACAGCTAAGCTATTGATGCTCGCTTCGTAATTTGATATGTAACTTTATTTTCAATTTTTAGATTCTAGGTTATGAAATTTAGGAACGTGTAGTCCGCCGCACTCTGCACCTCTGCACAAGAATATCCCCACACATGTATACTCTTGACAAAACCAAGTTATGAATTATGCACCTCCGCACATGTATATCCTCCAGACATGTATATAAGTTCATATGATAAAAGATGCAGGAATACAATCCCCATAAATACATACTATGGCTCCTTGGGATTTTCATTGGAAAGTGTATAGTTTGAGTTGCTTATGGAGAAATCCTTGTAGGAATATCAAATAGAATCCTTGAATGAACGATACATTACGACAAATCCATACATGCTCCTTTTCTTTCAATGGATAAGATATATGTGTATTATTTTTGACCGACATTTCATTTTATACCAGAAATTGTATAAGCTCAATAATTATTTAAAATGACTCAATGTGAACAAGCCATGTAACTATTCCATAAATCCCCTGGTTGATTTTTTATTTGGTTTGACACCCAATTTAAAATTAGGGACGTCTCGAGGGATATTTGATAATTTGTTTAAAATTATCCACGTCTCGAGGGATATTTGACAGTTTGTTTGACATACATGCATACATTAAAGATAAATAAATAATAGTCTTTCTCTTGCAATGCCTCCTCCATGCCCAACCAAGAATTTACTTAATCAAATCGAGGACAAAACAATCCAAGATAATATATCTTTGAAGATAATGGAGTAAGATGGTAAAAAACTTATGACAACCATAACGATAACCAATACACTGGAATAATAATTCTTAGTATTTTCCTACACTATTGTACACATATGAACACTTAGCAACTAAGCTAACAATGCTCACTTAATAATTTGATAAGTAACTTTATTTTTATTTTTTAGATTTTAGGTTATGAAATTTAAGAACATATGTTCTGCACTCTGCAGCTCCCCAACTTCACATAGGTATATCCGCTGCACAAAAACACTTAGTCTAATAGTTATCAATGTTATCAATGGATAAAATCTGAAGACAATGTGCATAGCTTACGCACCTCCACACATGTGTATTCCCCACACAACAAAACTTAGTCTAATAGTTATCAATGTTATAAATGCATAACAATATTCCATTATTGATGACATTGATAACTATTTGAATTGTGGAGTTGTCAGAATGTATTTTCCTATTTAGATTCAATTTTAATAAATTTAACTTAATATTAAAGAAAAAATAACTAATTTAAGAATGCCATAGAATTGTCAACAGAAGAAATGTCCATTCCGTGACACAAAAACAAAGTGCACAAAGCACCAAAGAAATAACTATGCGATGTGCACAATCATAGATGAGGAACTATTTGAAATTGCAACTACAAAAGTGTCACCATGCGGGACGATGATCTGTGCCGATTCCTTGTAGAAGGATAAAAAACACAACATCTTAACTATACTAAGTATAAGTGTGCAAAATGCACAAGCATTCAAAATAATCTGATCGAATGCTTGCTCTATTATCAGTCCCTGTGTTGGTCCTCCACATCTATGCAATCCAGATAGTTATACTTGGTCTACTTATCACTGTGGATCTTTAATCCCTTTGTATCTTAAAAATAGACTGACATAATGCCTTCTCCTTCCTTCTAAATCATAGAAAATGAATTTACTACAAATAAGTGATCTATCTTGAAAATTACTTAGTCCACACTCCACACAGGTATAGCCCCGCGAAAGAACTAATAAAATCTGAAGACAATGTGCATATCCTCGTCACCTCTGCACATGTAAATCATAGCAAATGAATTCACTATAAATCAATGATCTATATTGAAAATTACTTAGTCCACACTTCACACCTCCACACACATGTAGCCCTGCGGAAGGACTAATAAAATTTGAGACAATGTGCATAGCGTTTGCACCTCCATAAAGGTATATCTCCCACACAAAAACACTTACTCTAATAGTTATCAATGTTATCAATGCATAACAATATTCTATTATTGATAATATTGATAACTATTTGAATTGTGGAGTTCTGCGAATGTGTTTTCCTATTTATATTCAATCTTAATAAATTTAACTTAATATTAAAGAAAAAGAAAATAATTTAAGAACACCAGAGAATTTCCAACAGACCAAATGTCCACGACGTGATAAAAAACTAAACTTCACAAAGCACTAAAGACATATCTATGCGATGCGCACAATCACATATGCAAAACTATTCAAAATCACAGTTGCAAAAGTGTCGCCATGCAGGACGTTCACCTGTATCGGTTCCTCGTAGAAGGATAAAAACCACAACATATTAACTACATTAAGTATAAGTGTGCATGCTGCACAAGGATTCAAATTAGCCTGACCGAATGATTTCTCTACTATCCGTCCCTGTATTGGTCCTTTGCAGCTATGCAGTCCATATAACTATACTTGGTCTACTTCACACTATGTATCTCTAAGCCCCATGTATCTTCAAAATAGACTGACATAATTCCTGCTCTTTCCTTCTAAATCATAGCAAATGAATTTACTATAAATTAATGATATATCTCGCAAATTACTTTGCTCATCAAAATCAATGATGTGGAACCATTTGAAATGTGGAAGTGCGAAAGTACAATAATGTGTGAGGACAAAGTGTGCCATTTCTTTGCACAAAGCCTAAGGATAGACAACCCCATGTAGACTGAGAATAGATACACAAAAACGCTAAAACACAAGCAATATGAAACATCCGTACAAGCATTGGAACAATGGATTTCTTGCACGAGGATATAAAATAGTCTGTGCGATTGCTTCATAAAATGAAATAAGAATCGCTTCAAATTATCCTCACAAGAATTGAAAACAGACCCAATGTTCATTGTCCCAGGAAAAAACCTTGTACAAACAAAAGAAAATACAACCGTGCCAGATGCCAACAAATTGTCAAAGCAAACCCTAACTTGCTTAACTCATATCCGATAAAAAAAGAAAAAAGAAAAAGTTAATAGCCAACCATTTTGACCAGCAACACAACATAGCTAATTGCACTACACTCAAAGGTATTTCCCTGTACACGTTTCACTATTTTCCATCCACGCAGTTAGTATAGGCACATGAACACGATCTAGTAAAACACTAGAACAAACTCCAACAAAACACATCACTTGCATTATGCATCAAGCATATACTATTAGACAACAAGAACACAACCTAATTGCATAGATGCAACAAACATAACTGAATATTCGTATTTGCAAACACAAAATAACAACCAATTTCTAATCTTCCTTGCCTTATAGCATCCAATGCACAAGATTTCATATTCTCTGACATAGATTTGCAAAATCCCAACACCACAACTCATGCAACTCCCAACACACAACACTTGAACATTGTCAACACCTTCGTTTTTCTGAACGCCTTTCTTTCCTGTCATTCTTTAATTGTCTCCCGCCCTCTCACTTTTTTCTGCAAGAAATCATGACCCGCTTAATTCCCCTTTGCAAATAAAACAAAACAACAATCAACCATTTCAACCAGCGACATAGCATAACTAACTACACCACGCAAAATAACAATCAATTTTTAATCTTCCTAGATATATAACACTCAATACACAATATTTCTTACGCTCTGACATAGATTTGGAAAAGTCCAACACCACAACTCCTGCAACTTGCAACACACAACACATCTTTTTCACCAACCTTTAATTGTCTTCGGCCTGCACACTCTTTGCAACAAACCTTAGCTCGCTTAAATCTCCCCTGCAAAAAAAAAATCAACAACCAACCATTTCAACTAGAAACACAGTACAACTAACTGCATTATGCATTAGACAACAAGCACACAACCTAATTGCATATGCATAACAAACATAACTGAATATTCATATCCACAAACACAAAATAAGAATAAGTTTTTCCTTACCATATAACATCCAATGGATAAGATTTCTTACCCTATGACATAGATTTGCAGAAGCCCAACACCACAACTCATGCAACTCCCAACACACAACACTTGAACATTGTCAATACCTTCATATTTATGAACCCCTTTCTTTCCTTTCAATCTTTAATTGTCTCTGCCATCACACTTTTCTGCAAGAAACTCTGGCCCACTTAAACCACCTCTGCAAAGAAAATAAAACAATAATCAACCATTTCAACTAGCAACATAGTAGAACTAACTGCACCACACAGAATAACAATCAGTTTCTAATCTTCCTAGCAATATAGCACACAATGTACACGATTTCTCACCGTTTGACATAGATTTGCAAAAGTCCAATAGCAAAACTCTTGTAACTCACAACACACAACACGCCTTTTTCACCTGTCAGCCTTTAATTGTGTTTCATCCTGCACACTCCCTGCAACAAACCCTTGAATGCTTAAATCCCCCTCACAAAAAACAAAACAAAACAATAACTAGGAATTTCAACCAACAACACAACAAAACTAACTGCACTATGCATGAACAAAATCAACCATTGTATGTATCCAACCAAGTTGGCTCAAAGCAAGATAGCAGATGCACAACATTTCTTACCCCACTTCCGAAGAACCTCGTCTTTCTCGCTCGTAGCACACTATATCATGTTAACACACAAAAAACTCAACAATAATTACTTTGAACAAAAAACCTAAAAGACCCCACACAAAATCATCCCATATAGTACACATAAATCTATTTATATTTATTAAAATCTATCTACACATTGTATGATAGTATATACATTTTCATATTCTCCATTCAACAACTGACACAGTTGCAAGCTATTGGAATCGATATCCTCTCAGAACTTTGATACTAGTACCTGCACCCCTCCCAACCATGCGTTACATCTCCACAAATAAATCGCTTATTAAATTTCCATCGTCGACCCGAAAATAGGATGTTGTTTTGAACAACCAATCAGAAGCCAACAAAAAAAAATTGAATCGCTTGCAACAAAGTTCAACTATCCAAAAAAGTGATATATTTTTTGGTCAACACAAAATCGGTAGCACACTAGATCACGTTAACACAGAAAGAACTCAACAACAATTACTTTGAACAAAAAGCTTAATTAAAAATCATTGCAATCCATACAATCCCCTACACAGAATCATCCCATACAATACACATAATTTTTTTTTATATTTATTAAAATCTGTCTAGACATTGTATGATAGTAAATACATTTGCATATTTTCCATTCAACAACTGACACAATGACAAGCTTCAAGAACCGACACCCTCTCAGAACTTTGACACTAGTACCTGCACCCCTCCCAAGCATGCGTTACAACTCCACAATTAAATCTCTTATTTAATTGTCACCGTCGACCCGACAATAAGATGTTGTTTTGAATGACCAATCAGAAACCAACAAAAAAAAATAAATCGCTTGCAACAAAGTTCAACTATGAAAAAAAGCGATAGATTTTTGATCAACGCAAAAACTAATTAGTGATCAACACAAAATCGATTGTTATAATCCCAAGCCTTCTAAAGTGACTAATAATAAATGAAAACATATTTATATATTTTAACATTTGATTTTGTAATATCAACAAGTATATTCACAAAATTAAGATATTATTATATGGAAAAAAATCCTTTT
>JZKD02S2303892.1:418689-432447 GCA_000966675.3 Picea glauca | reverse complement strand
TGAAACCCAAATGTATTTATGAAAATGATATGATGAAGGTTTAATAGGGCGATGAAATGTAAGGAATAGTGAAGGGAAAGGTGGATGAAAATAGGACATTTCTGAGTCCCAACACAAATGTCCCACTGCTCTTAAATTTGAATCAATAGGAGTAGAGATGGGCATTCCCTCCCTTGTAAATTGAAAAACACACTCTCTAAACGTTTGTACCCAGGATGGTTGGTAGTTCTCTCCTGGGGGAGAGACTAGGAAGGTGGGTCATCTTCTAAGACACCTAGAATCTGAGTAAATCACCTTTAGAAACTAAATTACTCGCATTTTGGTTTCTTTTAATTAGGAGGTTTTCTTCTTATAAGGACTCAACACATGCGTGTTGAGACAATTGATGGAATGAAGTGATTTGGTGCACCTGACACAATATTATGATATTTTTGGCTTTCTCGAGTGTGCGTGTGGAGGAAATGATCTTTGTCCTTTATCATCTACAAGTAATGGTATAATCATTGGTGAGGACATCCATACATGAGTCCAAATTCCATGTTGCATGTTGTCCTATCTATCAATTGAGATGGTGCATCATCATTATATCTGGAACCCATTTGAAATATCCTTCCTTGTCCCTTTATGACCACGTGTTTCCTTCCCTATGGCTTAGTTCCTTTGAAAAATTGGAGAGGGTGAAAATTTTTGAGTGATGTCATCATGGTCCCACGGACACATGGTGGTTTCATATTGGTCCATGTCGACACTTATGTGGCAAGGGGATGGGATACGTGTCATTGGGATCAATATGTTAATAGGTGTCCCCAGTGGGCCCATTTTACACAAGTGGCAGTCTCATAATGCCTTTGATGAGTGCCATGTTGGCATGCCATTGTTGGATGTATGGGTTGACCTGGATTCTACCTTAGTTCTCCAACAAAACCCTAGAAACCATCGACCCTTCTAGACACCAAAAGGAAACACCGTGCATAAAGTGCACAACATAGTCTCACCCGAGATGTCTTATGGTTGATTGCATGACCCAGATGTGACCCAGATGTCTGCATTCATGGAAGGGATTATTCTCATGTGTATGTTATGAATACTTATACTTCAATATTCCTCAAATCTACCATACCATCATTCAGATCTACATTTAACATTCATTATGTTGAAAATAAAAAGACATTGCAATAGCATAAAGAGCACATTCCACATATTGACACAATATTTTACCATGGTTCACCCCCCCCTCAGGCTACATCCATAGATATTTAGCATTCTATTATTCTTTATTCATCTTTATCAAAATATTGTGGTGTGTGAATTACATCATAATTTTATCGATGGTGAGGCTAAGCAGTGTCGCACCAAGCTCCACAGCTTGTGACCTGACCCTCAAATACAACTCATAGTCTCCAAAACTGAATCAATATGAGCTCCACAGCTCTCAACCAAAACTAGTAACTATGACTCAAGACTCAAAAAAAATTCAAAGATGCTCTAAAAAATGCTCAAAATATAGATGATCTCTGCATATCTTACAATGCCTATTTATACTACCAAAATGGGTAAAATCCCTTACAACAAAGACCCAAAACCCTAACCCTAAGTGGATTAGGTTTGTCCACTTTACAACCTATTGTGCATAACTGGTCCTCGATCCAAACGCTTTCCTGTCATGATTTCCTTCTTTCCACCTTTTACTTTCCTCTTCCTTTCGTTGTTCTTCTTTATTTCCCAGTGCAATGATTTTCCTTGACTTTCATTGTGTGCTCCATCTGTGGTCCCTTTCTCAAATGTTTTCCAAAAATGTTGTGAATTTCCCCAAAATAGCCTCCTCCAACAAGCCCCCAACACTAACCTATGGCTCATCCCAAACCACCCAGACAATGTTTGCCTCTTGCACTGACTTCTTCAACACTTGAAATCTACCTGTCATCTCTTGTACTTGTGCCTTTTCTTGCGCAATCCTTTCTACAATATTTTCTACCAATTGCAGTGTAATGTGATCCTTCATCACTTCTACACTCTCCAAGTGTAACTTCTCTATCCTACCCTTTGTTTCTTCCATATCTGTAATAATAATTTCTTCCCCTTCATGTAATGGCTCCAAATTAGCTTTCCTTAACTTCTTCTCCAACTGGATTGACTTCAGCTCTACCTACAGGTTCTTCATCTCTTGTGGAATCTTCATCATTTCTACTATAGAGATATTTTTTTGTATGTGCTTCAAGTCCTAGACTGCAGTGTTTATGTCACCCTCCTTTTGGTCTAATTATTGAATCTTTACATCTTCTTGCAATTATGTCCACATCTACATTGTACTGTTGTACAATCCTAAGACTCTATTAATATCCCCTTCAATGTTTTCTATGTATTCCATATCTTGTTGTTCCCTTTTTTCTTTGATATCTAGTGGAATGCTAGGTATCACCTTCTCTGCCATATCTATGATTTCTTGTCTATAACCTTCCATATCCTGTTCTATCTTTTGGATCTTCTCCTCTGTGCTTAACTCCTATGATTGCACATTGCCTGGGATAGTCTTAAAGACTTCCTCAAGCCTTTGTTTTGTTTTCTCTGCGCATTGTTTTTCCTCATCCTTATCAAGATGCACTTGGTTGAGGGAAATCTCCAGTATCTCCTTTACCTCCTTGTCTATCTCTAAGTTTTTCGCATCTATCTTGGCCCTTGATTGAACATTCACAACACTAAATTGCAACTTGTATAATTCCTTGGTTGGAATCCTGGACAACACCAAGTCCAATTGCTCTATAAACTGCAAGGGTTTCTTTTTTGTGTCCTTGTCTATTTATAGCATACCTTGGTTTATTTGGAAGGTCTCACTTCCCATTTTTTTTTCTATACCGTCTCTTTATCTTCATGGGTTTGGTCCTACTGTGTTGTGCCTTTTTTTTTCTACATTGACTTGTAGGCTCTCCAACACTTCTTTAACCTCCATCAACTTTTTCATTAAATCTTCTCTTTGTGACTCTGTGATGTATAATTCTTCTTCTCCTCGATCATGTACATTTTCTGGCACCAATTTTGCATCATCCTAATTTATTTTAAGTTGAGGGGTCTCCTTGTTCACCCTCATCTTCTTCTGTTGTCCTCCTTTCTTAGTCGTTGATATTATTTTAGTTTTTCTCTTTGTCTGTGTGGGTTTCTTCACCTATGGTAAGTCTCCACTTTCTGTCTCCTGGCTAAATATGTTATCCTTTTTTCTAAAATTCCTCATTTTTCCTTCTGCACACACAGTTTCTGGTACTAAGGCCCTAGGTATTGTTTCCTTATTCCTTTGTTTATTTACTTTCTCCCTACTTTCTGTTGGTGGAGTGCACTCTGATGCTTTCCTGGTATTTTTTGTTGGACTACTTGATTATCCAGTTCTCAGTTGTTCCTTTCATTTTTTTTCTTTCTTGTCAGCCACTGGTACCTTCCATTAATCTGGCCATTCCCCTATCAACCATTGTACTTCTTCTGTTGTGATACAATACTGCATATTCAACCATTTATTATTTGGGTCTCTCCTTTCTTGCATCCACATATTATGTCTAGATGTTTAAATTTTCTATCCCTTCATTCTCCTTCACCACTTCTAGTGATATCCTCCATGTGTTTGTTATCTTTTCCTGCATCTCCTCAATATACAAGTCAAAAATGTTGGTATTATCTTTCCTCTGCTTAGGATCTTCCTTGTGCCATAGGGTTATATACCTTGTTTCACGACAATTTTCTCTCCTATCATAGAAGGATGAGTATTTTGGTTCTTCCCATGCCACTAAGGCTATCAAAATGAGCAACCAATAATATTGGAACTCTATCCCATAATCATGTGCATCTCTACAATCCTCCAAAAATATGTTGAGCAAGTATGGTGCAAAACTAAGTATTGTCCCCTCCGCACACTGCACGACTGTTGATACCACTCTTGATGGTGCCTCTTCCTTGTGACACTTCCTCAATAACTTGCAATCCATCAACTTTGTCACGAATCTTGTGGCTGGATCATTTATATTCTTAATAATCATTCCTTTGCTTCCCCTGTCAGTGCCAAATTGGGATTTTACTTCTTCTAGAATTGTGGTTTCCTTCTTATTATCATCTAAATACTTTTCTGGCTTCACCCCATCTATTGGAAGGCCTATAATTTTTGTAATTAGGTCTACATCAATTGGGACAGATATGTCCATCCACAAAATTCCTCCATGTACTCTCGCTAATAATTGTTTGACACAGGAATTGACATCCTTCCCCTTTACAAAGTGTGGGATTTATAACAAAGTCATGATGCATGAAGTGTACAACCACATAATCCACTGTTTTGGTTCTAATATTGGAAGTCCTAATGAGATTATCCCTTTATTATCCATATAAATTTCCTGTGCAAGCTCAAGAAACTTAGCCACCTCTGTGACATCTTGATCTCCATACTTCGGTTTGGGGACAAACCCCAACATATCCTATACAACTATTACCGATTCTGGAATTTGGGGAAATGACAGCCAAATCTACTTCTGTGTGCATGCTATTGTTGTTGTTGGCCTTGTTTTCTTCTTTGATGGACCTGCTATCTCATTCTATATTTCTTCCTCTGTATCTTGATCTACGTCGTCGTCATGTTGTTCTGCCCTAATTTTCTGTGCTACCTTGGGTTCATATGATTTCATCTACTCGTCATCTTCTTTATTTTGTTTCCCTGTGTGTGTGCCACTCCTGGTTTTTTTGTGTTAGGTTTTTCTTCAACGCAATGGTTTCAACCTTCTTTTGCCTAGTCTACTTATGTTGCTTCTTCCTATGGGTTCTACTCCTCGACTAGTGTCAGACTCACTAAATCACTCATTGGTGACGGGATCTCATCCACATCTATCACCCATGTCGCATCCTCCATCGGTTTGTTCGTGATTCTTGTTCTTCTTGAGAACTAGTTGGGTGCTCTGAACTTCAGTGGTGTCATTTTTCTAGCTCAGGTAAAATTCATGGTAAATCTAGTCTGGACTCTTCACAACTTCTCACACAATCGTAACATGTTCGCTTATTTTCTTCTGTTTACTCAAAATCACACTAATTGTTTACCTTTCCATGCTTTTCCCCTTTTATAAACTCTTTCATAAATGCTCTATTGTATTCCACTTTACTAGTCATCGTCTTTCTTTTTCTCAATTGCTTTCCATCCCTGTTGCATTGTGTTTTATTTCTATCAATTTTTTCCTATGTGTAGTGTCTTGAATTATATCACACCAATTTAATGTCTATTGCATGTTGTATCTCCCAACTGTCTGTCTACCACTTATCCATATATTAACTTCTTTTTTTCTTTTTCTTCTTTTCCACTTTTTTTTTCTTCCTTATTCTTCTTTTACTCGTTTTTTTCTTTTCATTTTCTTCGTTTACTCCTACTATAAACAATATATAAAACTCTAATTCTCTGTGTTGTAATGATATACCTAGCTCCTGATCTTATGGCTAGTGGATTAATTGGTCCTACAAAATCTACTTTCCGTTTTTCAAACACTTTTATAGTTAATTGAGGTCTTAATGGCATCTCATCCCTCCTGGATGGTATTCCAACCCTCTAACAGACATCACAATTCTGACAATACTCCTTTGCATCTTTGTGAATTATTTTCCACCGCAATCCTACACATAATGTCTTATGCGCAGTGGCCTTCCCTACTTAATTTCCTCCAGCCATTCCTTCATGTGCTTCTGCTAAAATGATAGGTTTTTCATGATCCATGACACATCTCCTCAAAATGTTGCATGTACCAAGTTTGTACAAGTGATCTGCAATCAATTGGTAATTTTCAACTCTAACTACCAAATTTTTCATATGCGCAGTATTATATTCCTTTGGGGAAAATATTGTACTCAAAGATTCAGTAATGTCAGCAAAATATTCATCAACAATTTGTAATGAAAAAAAATGTGCATCTGGGAAATTGTCCTCCACATTGCTTGGTTCCTATCCATTAGTTATCATGTATAGATGATCTGGCCCTGCATTCAATCTTTCAGGTTTCACCACTACTTTAAATTCAAACTCCTGAAATAAGAGTAACCATATGGATATTATTGCTCCCAACACTGGCTTATTGACCAAATATCTAAGAGCAAAGTGATCTGTAAACATCTGAAAATTTTGACCTAACAAATAATGTATGAACTTCTACAATACATACACCATGGCCAACTCTTCTCTTTCTGTTGTGTTGTAATTCTGTTCTGAATCTAAAATTTCCTTGCTTGCAAATTCTATTGGATGATCTATATCACCTTATTATGGTTGTGTTAATACTATGCCAAGCGTTATTGCAGATGCATCCACATGCACATGAAATTATTTTGACCAATATGGAAACACCAAAATTGGCGTTGTCACCATTTTCTCCTTCAAGATGTCCAAACTCTATTGGCACTCATCATTCCATTGATACTTAATTTCCTTCTTCAACAAGTTCTCCATGGGCACAGTGATATGTGCATATCCCCTTATGAACTTCTTGCAGTACCCTATACGACCAAGTGTATATTTTAACTAGCACACTGACTTAGGTGTTAGTAAGTTAACTATGACAACAATTTTGACAGGATCAACCAGGAGACCCTATTTACACACTACATGCCCTAACAGAATACCAAATTGCGCATTGAAAATGAATTTCTTAATATTCAATGAAATTTGACATTGTCTACACCTGCCTAACATCAATCTTAACACTTCAACACGATCCTTCAATAAGATAAACACTATCCCATCATCCAAATAAACTTCCAAAAACTTATGAATAAAGTCCTGAAATGCAGCTACTACTACCCTTGAAAAAATATCAGGGGAATTCTTCAACCCAAAAGGAATAATTGTATATTGATATGACCACCATTCGTTTCAAATGTAGTCTTATGTAGATATTCTAGTGCTATTATGATCTAGTGATATCCTGAGAATCCATCATTAAATATATAGGTTTCTTGACCACCTACATTCTCCAATACTTCATCTATAAATGGGGTCGGGAAAGGATCATGGAGGTAGGCATCATTCATATTTCTCAAATATATACAAATCTTTATTCCCCCTTGCTTCTTCTCTTACACTACCATAGGGATAATCCATTCAGAATCTTCCATAGGTTCTATTACCCCATCTTCTAATATCTTCTCAATTTCTTACTTCACTTTCTGCTTATACACTAGATTCAACCTGTAAGGTCTCTGTCTTATTGGTCCAACATATGGATTCAAAGGTATCTTCACCTCTCCAATATCTCATGCAACCTCTTTCATCTCTGAGAAATTTGTTGGAAATAGGTCATTATACTTGCGCAGTAACTCTGTTATTATTTCTACCGTATGATTATCCCAATAGTCTCATTTGCTTGCAATCTTTGGGTTTTCTACTATTCCAATATTTACCTTCTTGATCTTTAGTGGTGCATAAAAATATTTTGAATCTAACTTTGGACCTTCTATTTCTCTTTCTCCTTCAACTTGTGTAATATTGATGTTGTGTAGTTTTTCTTCTATCGGGTCTTCTTTTGTGATGTGATAAAATTGTAGCATTTGTCTAACTATATGTCTCTTTTGGTTCTGATAAGATGTTATAATCTCAAATTATAGTTCTTCAAGGATCCCATCTCTGACCAACTTTAGTGTTGTATCTATTTCTATATTCTCATGCTCAAATGTAAATATAATCACAAAAAATTTCTGCATTTCTTCCCAATTTGCAGTTTCTTTGCGTTGTACCAATTATGTGTACCAATTCCTTGGGATTCCTTATAATGTATGAATAAAGTGATGTGGCCACTTCTATGGTGGTACTAATATCCATTGAGTTATACATCTTTCTACATGTTCTATAGGTTGTCCCAATCCATCAAACTTCTCCACATATCTATCCTCTTGTTCTTCGTTGAATCTGATGCGCAATAACCTCTTGCATTGATACCAATTATGAATCTTCTCCTTATGAATACCCCACCAATGTGTAAGTGTATATTTTAAAGATAATTCCAAAATTGTTAACCTATGACTTTCAAAAACTTCTAACTCAAAATTTGTTAAAAAATCATCTAAATAATTACGACCATAAAAAGTAGGAGGTTCTCTTACCTCTGTACCAACTCATCTTAGTGTGTGCATCATCCTTGCACATATTTTGGTGGATAACTCATGCAATCATTGCTACCAATTCTCTACTCTTTTTTCAGAGTATGAATCACATGATATAATGGTTCTCCCGCTCAACATTCCATTTGTAGTGGTGTTAACATAATATTCTTCTCACGTGATAGTTCTATACAATTGGTTTATGTCTTCTGTAATAAAATTTTATATCGCAATTTCAACATAACTTCCTCCTTCTTAAGGATATAATGGCACAATAACTCTATATTCTCCTTATTCAAAGATCATTTTTCTATTCTTCAGGTTAATAATAGCTTGATTGTTAAAACCCCAATCCAGTCCCAACAATGTTGGATATGGTGAAGTGTTTATCTACTATGTCAATCACCTCAAAGTCTATCATAGTCCACAAATCATCCACATCTACAGGTATTCCCGTCAATCTACTAGTTGGTACCACTCTATGTTGATTTTCTAACTTCAATTTAATAGGTTAAAATCCCAATGTACGTTCTCCCATGGATTCCCATGTATTCTTAGGAAGAACATTTACTTTAGACCCTAAGTCTAATATGATATCACCAATCTTAAAATCTCCAATGTTTTCATTCAACCTAAACTACCTACTTGTTCTTCTCTTCTTATGAACCTAATTGACTGTCTTTTGTTCATATTTCATCTCTTCCCTAGAATTGCACTTCTCTAACAAACCATGTAATAATTGTAAATATTTTCTATCAAGAATTTTACATAAGTCCCGAAAAAAATTCTCAGATTACTTACTTGTTCTAAAGAATGATCTATGTTGGTTTGATCAAACATACGAGGCATGCCATACATGGGTACATCATCTCCAGGCTCTGTATCTAAAGTAGACGAAATATTCTCCTTCAAAATCTCATGTCTAGCCTCCTTGAATGTCTCCTTCTCCTTATGTAAATCAAAATTTTGTTGAGGTGTTGTATTCTTCCCGACCCACTGGTACTGGTTCCGATCCTTCTTTGTTACATATTCTCATGTCTTGGATCCACCTCTAGTAACTATATTGATCTTATTCCCATCCTCTTCCTTGTTTTCCACAACAATCCATGGAACATTATGATTGTTTTGGTTCCTTTTTTCATGAATCTTTACCAAAAATGTTAGACATTATTTTATCTCATGATTTGTTGCACGACAATACATACATGTCGCAAGTGGTTGTGGACAATCTCTTGCATAATGTCCAGGTTTCTAACAATTGTGACATGTTATTAGTCCTCTACCTCCTCCAAATCCTCTTCCTACGTGACCTCCTCCTCTGAAGCCTCCTTTGTTACCTTGATTGTCTCCACCCAGTTTGTTATACTATGGTGCCTGATTGTATTGTGGTTGCACATTATTATACTATGTTGGCACTGCAAATACCTACACATTGTTACACTACGGGGGTGGTCCAAACTACTGCGTGTTATTATATTGCGGTTGGTGTAAACTTTTGCATGTTATTATATTGTGGTTATTGTGCAAGTTGTCCTATCATTAATTTAGCCTACACCCTATAAGTATTTGATGTCCTCTCCTTTATTATTTCCAGGGTTCTACAGTCCTTGTCTTCTTGTCCAACTGACTTGAAAAAATTACAAAATGTAGTCTTGGGCATTGTTTGATACTTTTTCATCATGGGACAATGATAAGGATCATGTCCATTTGTTCTACATATCTCACACCATGGTCCTCCTGTGAGTAAAGGATTTAGAATTCCTGTCCCCATGTACTACACAAAGGTTGGGCACTCATTCTTATGGTGTCCTCTTGTTATGCATGATGTGCACCAAACATCTTCCCTCTTTTCCTTTCCTTTATTCTGATTCAACTTAAATGTTAGGTTCTTCAGATCTTCTCTCATCTCTTCCATAGTTGGATCTGTATGCTTATATTGATTTTCCTCTAATTGCAAAGCTTCATGCAAGAACTGAATATGGGTTTGGAACTTCTACTGCCTCAATGGATACTTCAGATATGCCAATAATGAATTAACAAATAAGTGTCTATGATACATATCTGTGATATGATACTTCCACATATATTTTAGTCTCTTGAACTTATGATCGAACTCCTAAAACGATTCAGCTGGCTTCTATTTGATCTCTATCATTTCATTCATGAACTAATCCTCTGAACTTGGTTACTGAAATTCATTGATCAATTCCTTCTTCACATCTGTGAAATTTGTAGGTGCTCCTTGTGGACTTTTTAATGCAAGTCCCATATACTAGTCCAGTTCACAGTCTCTGAATATGATTGCCACATGTGCTACTTTTGTATCTTCATCTGTAGTTTTCTTAGCTTCCCAAATCTTCTCATAAATGAACAAGTGCTTCTCTGGGTCCTCTGACCCTTCTCCATGGAACTATTGTAACCAAATATTTATATCTGTTCCTACCATTGTGAATTTTTTTTGTAATAACACCTCTATGTGGCCCTTCTAAAGACTAGAAGGTAACACTGCACATAGACTGCACAATGAAGTATCAATTGAGATGGATTATGGGTGATTGCATGACTCAGATGTCTACAATCGTGGAAACGATGATGCTCATGGGGATGTTAGGCATACTTATACATCAATATTCCTCACATATACCATACCATCATTCATATCTACCTTTAACATTCATTATGAAGAAAACAAAAAGACATTGCAAAAGAATAAAGTGAACATTCCACTCATTGACACAATATTTTACCATGGTTCACCCCCCCTGGGCTACATCCACAAAGACCTGGCATTCTATGCTTCTTTGTTCATCTTCCTCAAAATATTGCACATTTTGCATTACATCATAAGTTTAGCAATGGTTAGGTTGACCAGTGTCACACCAAGCTCCATAGCTTGCGACCTGACCCTCATATACAACTCATAGTCTCTAAAAATGACTCAATATGAACTCCAGAACTCTCAACCAAAACTAGTAACTGCAACTCAAGACTCAACAAGGTTTTCAAATATGCTCCCAAACATGCTCAAAATATAGATGATCTCCTCATATCTTACAATGCCTATTTATACTACCAAAATGGGTAAAAACTATTACAACAAAGACCCAAAACCCTAACCCTAAGTGGATTAGGTTGTTTCACTCTACAGCCTCCTTCATGGCTAGTCCTTGATCCAACCATTTCCTCGTCATCTTGTCCTTATTTATGCGTTTGAATTTCCTCTTCCTTGAGATACTCTTCCTTGTTTCTTGTTGCACTGCTTTTCCTTGACTTCCGGCGCATGCTCCATTTATGGTCCCTTTCTGAACTATTTTCCAAAACTATTGCGCATTTCTCCAAAATAGTCTGCTCCAATAGCCATATTGTCACTAATCCTTTCTAAGTGTCCTTGGTGAACTATTCAGTCGGATCCAGGTGGCGTTGAGTGAGAAGATAAGTGTGCACTTTGTAATGGTTGGATGAGTGGTTTGGTGAAACCATAATACAACTTTCATAACCCAACGAGTGTGGTTTATCCTTCTATGCTCTTTTCAGGTGGCATCATCCACTTTGTAATGCATGTCTCATCAAACC
Source organism: Picea glauca (assembly GCA_000966675.3). Classification (NCBI taxonomy): domain Eukaryota; kingdom Viridiplantae; phylum Streptophyta; class Pinopsida; order Pinales; family Pinaceae; genus Picea; species Picea glauca. The sequence goes on along the minus strand of JZKD02S2303892.1, from coordinate 420,774 downwards.
ACCATCGCAAAAATTATGCCTCTTATCTGTCATGCATATTTATGGTGCGATGTTAATCTCCCATCATAGATTTGTCTCACTTGCAGGCGTCTGATGATCATGCCCACACATTCATTGGTGCTTGATTCCTAGAATCTGGTCACATGATATGCCCCTCAGTTGAAAATAAATTATGTGTTTTGAGGGTGCGATAGGACCTATTTTTTTTTATAAGCACCCAAGCTCTAAAATCTTTCTTTGGGCACCCCGGGCACGAGATTTTTTATATTTTTATTTAATGTGCCCCAAAGTATGCTATCATTGTTTTTCCAGAGGATTTGGAGGCTTTCCCTTTATCCTTACTTTTTCCAGTCTTGGCCTTGTAAACTTGGCAAATGTACATATTGGTGACACGGTCAAATGTGGTACTAACATGAGAAAAAGAGAATTTGCTTGAAAATTGATAAAGAATAAATACACATTTAATATCTTCAATCAAACATAGTCATGTGTATAACAAATTTAAATTTATTATACAATGATAATTCCTTAAATTGGAAAATGAAAACTTGTTTCAATATCACATCTTGTAAGGAATAATCATAGGATTTTCTCCAACTATTGTGAGTTGGAAAATGGAAGTAGAAATTGAATGAGGTACTATGTAAATGGGAATTTTTTTAAAGGGAGTATTTCAGATAGAGAAGGGGCTAGAAAATGTTTCATTAAACATGTATATTGTTATCAATTTTAAGTGAGAATTGAAGTTCAATATCTTTTGTAGACATTTCCTTTGTAAAGGTGTGATTGTTCAATCTGCATTTTTGTAAGTTGTGCAATTTGGATTTTCAACTTGATACATCAAATTCCTTTTATGTTTTAACTATTTTTGTGTTTGATATTTTATTGGATATGAGATTACATTCAACAGTTTTTTAAATAACTATTTATTTGAAAAAAAAAACATATATGTTCTTGTGCATAAACATTTACCGAGTTCTGTGAATTAATTCCTTAAATTCAATAATAAATCATTCTTAGATTGTGTCTAATTCAAAAAAATATGACCGTAGCTATCTAGGGTATATTAATTAGATACAATATTAATTATAGTTATTATATAATATTTATAATAAATTTTAATCCTTATATTAAATACTTCCAATCGGGTTAATATTAAATCGTATCCAACCCTTTTTGGTGCAAACTGGGCCCACATACTGGTGGAGATTGTTATCCCAAATGGAAGTGAGTCTAATTGGGAATTGATATTATGTGATCTTCCCTTGTTGTTTTAGTGGAAATTTTATTACTATAAACACCTACCTCGTTGCACCTGATGATAGGGATATGCACCAGGTTGTAATTTTTAACGACGCTAGTGTGCTTTACTCAGTTCTTTTTTTTTCTTATAATGCATGATGTTGATTTTGAAAAGTTAGGCATTGGTGTGTCATTTTGATATGTTCACCGGGGTGTATGTTCCTTATAGGTGCATCGATAAAAACACCTCCACAAAACAATTTGACCGCCCACCTCTACTAACAATAACCGCTTTAAATAGAGAAAGGATAATTTTTCAGGGAGGTTCCATAAAAACCTTTGCTACAAAGTTTTCTCCTTGTAGTGATTGTACTCTTGGTAGAGAAATTTATTTAGTTGGATAGCTAACAAGAGGATAGGTTCACAGAGATGATGGAATAACTACAACAAGAGTTGGAAAAGAAGGAGAAGGAATTGGCAAGGCTCCAAGTATCTATCTAAGAGCACCAACAAGCAAGGACACTTTCCATTTCCACTATTGAATCCAACACCATGAAAGAGACCAGGTTTCTAACAATTGTGACATGTTACTGGTCCTCTACCTCCTCCAAATACCTACGAATTGTTACACTATGGGGGTGGTCCAAACTATTGCGTGTTGTTATACTGTGGTTGTGTTGGCAGCCAATTCACATTTTTTCTACTGTCCTTATAAGCTGACTACACCTGTGTTTTGCAAACCTTAATTTTCGTCGCAATTCTCAAATAAAATGACACTTTTATTTTTTGCGCTATTTACACACTTACCTTTCTTCTTGTTTTCACGACTGCAAGCGTGAAAAC
>JZKD02S2303892.1:405004-418679 GCA_000966675.3 Picea glauca | reverse complement strand
ACCAAAATGGGTAAAAACTATTACAACAAAGACCCAAAACCCTAACCCTAAGTGGATTAGGTTGTTTCACTCTACAACCTCCTTCGTGATTGGTCCTTGATCCAACCATTTCCTCGTCATCTTGTCCTTCTTTCTGCATTTGAATTTCCTCTTCCTTGAGATACTCTTCCCTATTTCTTGGTGCGCTACTTTTCCTTGCCTTCCAGCATGTGCTCCATTTGTGGTCCCTTTCTAAATTGTTTTCCAAAACTGTTGCGCATTTCTCCAAAATAGCCTACTCCAACAGCCATATTGTCACTAATCCTTTCTAAGTGTCCTTGGTGAACTATTCAGTCGGATCCAGGTGGCATTGAGTGAGAAGATAAGTCTTCTCTTTGTAATGGTCGGATGAGTGGTTTGCTGAAACCATAATACAACTTTCATAACCCAATGAGGGTGGTTTAGCCTTATGTGCTCTTTTCAGGTGACATCATCCACTTTGTAATGCATGTCTCATCAAACCACCATCACACAAATTATGCCTCTTATTTGTCATGCATATTTATGGTGCGATGTTAATCTCCCATCATAGATCTGTCTCGATTGCAATCGTTTGATGATCAGGCCGGCACATTCATTGGTGCTTGATTCCTAGGATCTGTTCACATGATATGCCCCTCAGTTGAAAATAAATTAAGTGTTTTGAGGGTGTGATAGGACCTACTTTTTTTATAGGCACCCAAGCTCTAAAATCTTTCTTTGGGCACCCCGGGCATGAGATTTCTAATTTTTTTATTTAATGTGCCTCAAAGTATGCTATCATTGTTTTTCCAGAGGATTTGGAGGCTTTCCCTTTATCCTTACTTTTTCCAATATTGGCCTTGTAAACTTGGAAAATCTCCATATTGGTGACATGGTCAAATATGGTACTAACATGAGAAAAAGATAATTTTCTTGAAAATTGATAAAGAATAAGTACACATTCAATATCTTCAATCAAACATAGTCATGTGTATAACAAATTTAAATTTATTATACAATGATAACTTCTTAAATTGGAAAATGAAAACTTGTGTCAATATCATTTCTTGTAAGGAATAATCATAGGATTTTCTCCAACTATTGTGAGTTGGAAAATGGAAGTAGAAATTGAATGAGGTACTATCTAAATGGGGATTTTTTTAAAGGGAGTACTTCAGATAGAGAAGGGGCTAGAAAATGTTGCATTAAACATGTATATTGTTATCAATTTAAGTGAGAACTGGAGTTCAATATCTTTTGTATACATTTCCTCTGTAAACGTGTGATTGTTCAATCTGCATTTTTGTAAGTTGTGCAATTTGGATTTTCAGCTTGATACATGAAATTCCATTTATGTTTTAACTATTTTTTCATTTGATATTTTATTGGATATGAGATTACATTCAACAATTTTTTAAATAACTATTTATTTGAAAAAAAAAACATATATGTTCTTGTGCGTAAACATTTACTGAGTTCTATGAATTAATTCCTTAAATTCAATAATAAATCATTCTTACATTGTGTCTGATTCAAAAAAATATGATCGTAGCTATCTAGCGTATATTAATTAGATGAAATATTAATTATAGTTATTATATAATATTTATAATAAATTTTAATCCTTATATTAAATACTTCCAATCGGATTAATATTAAATTGTATCCCACCATTTTTGGTGGAAACCGGGCCCACATAATGGTGGAGATTGCTATCCCAAACGGGAGTGAGTCTAATTGGGAATTGATATTATGTGATCTTCCCTTGTTGTTTTAGTGGAAATTGTCTTAATATAAACACCTACCTCAGTGCACCTGACGATAGGGATATGCACCAGGTTGTAATTTTTAACGACGCTAGTGCGCTTTACTTAGTGCTTTTTTTTTTATTATAATGCATGATGTTGATTTTGAAAAGCTAGGCATTGGTGTGTCATTTTGTTATGCTCACAGGGGTGTATGTTCCTTTAGGTGCATCAATAAAAACACCTCCACAAAAAAATTTGACCGCCCACCTCTACTAACAATATCCGCTATAAATAGAGAAAGGATAATTTTTCAGGGAGGTTCCATAAAAACATTTGCTACAAAGTGTTCTCCTTGTAGTGATTGTACTCTTGGTAGAGAAAGTTATTTAGCTGGATAGCTAACAAGAGGATAGGTTCGCAGAGATGATGGAATAACTACAACAAGAATTGGAAAAGAAGGAGAAGGAATTGGCAAGGCTCCAAGTATCTATCTAAGAGCACCAAGAAGCAAGGACACTTTCCATTTCCACTGTTGAATCCAACACCATGAAAGAGACTAGGTTTCTAACAATTGTGACATGTTACTGGTCCTCTACCTCCTCCAAATCCTCTTCCTACATGACCTCCTCCTCTGAATCCTCCTTTGTTACCTTAATTGTCTCCGCAGAGTTTGTTATACTGTGGTGCCTGATTGTATTGTGGTTGCACATTATTATACTGTGTTGACACTGCAAATACCTACGCATTGTTACACTACGGGGGTGGTCCAAACTATTCCGTGTTATTATACTGTGGTTGTTGTAAACTTTTTCACGTTATTATATTGTGGTTATTGTGTAGGTTGTCCTATCATTAATTTATCCTACACCCTATAAGTATCTGATGTCCTCTCCTTTATTATTTCTAGGGTTCTATAGTCCTTGTCTTCTTGTCCAACTGACTTTCAAAATTTACAAAATGTAGTCTTTGGCATTGTTTGATACTTTTGCATCATGGGACAATGATAAGGATCATGTCCATTTGTTCTACATATCTCACACCATGGTCCTCCTATGGGTAAAGGATTCAGAATTCCTATCCCCATGTACTACGCAAAGGTTGGGCACTCATTCTTATGCTGTCCTCTTGTTATGCATGATGTGCACCAAACATATTCCCTCTTTTCCTTTCCTTTATTCTGATTCAACTTAAATGTTAGGTTCTTCAGATCTTCTCTCATCTCTTCCATAGTTGGATCTGTATGCTTATATTGATTTTCCTCTAATTTCAAAGCTTCATGCAAGAACTCAGTATGGGTTTGGAACTTCTACTCCCTCAATGGATACTTCAGATGTGCCAATAATGAATTAACAAATAGGTGTCTATGATACATATCTATGATAGGATACTTCAACATATATTTTAGTCTCTTGAACTTCTGATCGACCTCCCAAACCTATTCACCTGGATTCTATTTGATTTCTATCATTTCATTCATGAATTGATCCTCTGAACTTGGTTGCTCAAATTCATTGATTAATTCCTTCTTCACATCTGTGAAATTTGTAGGTGCTCCTTGTGGAATATTTAATGCAAGTCCCATATACCAGTCCAGTGCACAGTCTCTGAATATGATTGCTAGTTGTGATACTTTTGTATCTTCATCTGTAGTCTTATTAGCTTCCCAAATCTTCTCAAAAATGAACAAGTGCTTCTCTGGGTCCTCCGACCCTTCTCCATGGAACTCTTGTAACCAAATAGTTGTATCTATTCCTACCATTGCGAATTTTTTTTGTACTACCAGCTCTATGTGGTGTATATACTTGAATACTACTACATGAACTTATACTTCTGCTTGAAATTATACCACTAATCACTTGTTTTCTTAATGATTCTTCTTCTTTAGATGTCTTAATCACACACGGGGTTGTGGGTTCGACACTAATTCAGATATGGAATGCATAGCCTTATTTTTCATCGGACCCTTGACCTTTAGTTTTCCTCTCATATGTGGCATGCAATATTTCCTCAATTTGCCTCGTCGCATGAAGATCCTCTACCTCTTCCTCATGACTTTACAAGCCCTCCTACTCGGCTACTACCCTCTTTTTCCTATTGATCTTATATCGGCAGGGTCTTCTGCTACACGTCACTATTGATCTTTCCATTATCTCCTTGGTATGTTCCTCATCCATCATAATGGGGTCCATTTCTTCTTTCTTCTTTCCTCCATCCATATCCCTCTCCATATCTCAGATCTTCCTTAGTGCTTCCCCCAGCTCCCCCATGCGCACAGAGTGATTTAGTTGTTTGACTCCATTATCATCACTCCTTTATCATGCAATAAAATATTGATCAACGTGTAAAGTGATCGAATTTAAATTCCTCTTAGTCCCTTTAGAAGCTCTTGTTTTACAACAGTGTAAGACTTCACAGTATCAATTACAAACTTAGTAATAATTCTTGCAATAATATTGTCTAACCAGAAATCCATTGTACGTGTGAATTTATTATTGACTATTTCCAACCACTTAGTAATCCACTCTACTGGCCTTAACAGATTAGATAGATGAGTATCCTTCAAACTCAATATCCTCTCCTATAGAAACTATGGAAAATAACATAAATATTCCTCATGCAAATCAGTAAACACATACCTCTATAAATACTAGCGTGGTGTATACCTGGAGCCTCTATTGTCTTTTTGTGCAAACTTCAGTTGTTTGTATCCAACCATATTTCAATTTATTTCTTTGTTGGATTCCATGGCCTAAACATCCCCTTCTACCACTACATTCTCTTCATCAGATCCCATCCAATCCGGTATTTTGAGTTCCAATCGACAACGAAACCATTTGTTGGATGTATGGGTTGACCCGGGTTCTACCTTAGTTCTCCAACAAAACCCTAGAAACAATCAGCCCTTCTGGAGACCAGAAGGTAACACTGCGCATAGAGTGCACAATGAATTATCAACTGAGATGGATTATGGGTGATTGCATGACTCAGATATCTACAATCGTGGAAACGATGATGCTCATGGGGATGTTAGGCATACTTATACTTCAATATTCCTCACATATACCATACCATCATTCATATCTACCTTTAACATTCATTCTGCAGAAAATAAAAAGACATTGCAAAAGAATAAAGAGCACATTCCACACATTGACACAATATTTTACCATGGTTCATCCCCCCTGGGCTACATCCACAAAGATTTGGCATTCTATGCTTCTTTGTTCATCTTCCTCAAAATATTGCACATCTTGCATTACATCATAAGTTTAGCAATGGTGAGGCTGACCAGTGTCACACCAAGTTCCATAGCTTGCGACCTGACCCTCAGATACAACTCATAGTCTCTAAAAATGACTCAATATGAACTCCAAAACTCTCAACCAAAACTAGTAACTGTAACTCAAGACTCAACAAGGTTTTCAAATATACTCCCAAACATGCTCAAAATATAGATGATCTCCTTAGATCTTACAATGCCTATTTATACTACCAAAATGGGTAAAAACTATTACAACAAAGACCCAAAACCCTAACCCTAAGTGGATTAGGTTGTTTCACTCTACAACCTCTTGCGTCACTGGTCCTTGATCCAGCCATTTCCCCGTCATGTTGTCCTTCTTTCTGGGTTTGAATTTCCTCTTCCTTGAGATACTCTTCCTTATTTCCTGGTGCGTTGCATTTCCTTGAATTTCGGTGCCTGCTCCATTTGTGGTCCCTTTCTAAACTGTTTTCCAAAACTATTGTGCATTTCTCCAAAATAGCCTGCTCCAACAACCATACTGTCACTAATCCTTTCTAAGTGTCCTTGGTGAACTATTTAGTCGGATCCATGTGGCGTTGAGTGAGAAGATAAGTGTGCACTTTCTAATGGTCGGCTGAGTGGTTTGGTGAAACCATAATACAACTTTCATAACCCAACGAGGGTGGTTTATCCTTCTGTTCTCTTTTCAGGTGACATCATCCACTTTGTAATGCATGTCTCATCAAACCACCATCGCAAAAATTATGCTTCTTATCTGTCATGCATATTTATGGTGTGATGTTAATCTCCCATCATAGGTCTATCTCGCTTGCAGTCGTCTGATGATCAGGCCCTCACATTCGTTGGGGCTTGATTCCTAGGATCTGGTAACATGAGATGCCCCTCAGTTGAAAATAAATTAAGCGTTTTAAGGGTGTAATAGGACCTATTTTTTTTTATATAAGAACCCAAGCTCTAAAATCTTTCTTTGGGCACCCCAGGCACGAGATTTCTTATTTTTTTATTTATTGTGCCTCAAAGTATGCTATCATTGTTTTTCCAGAGGATTTGGAGGCTCTGCCTTTATCCTTACTTTTTCCAGTCTTGGCCTTGTAAACTTGGCAAATCTCCATATTGGTGACAAGGTCAAATATGGTACTAACATGAGAAAAAGAGAATTTTCTTGAAATTTGATAAAGAATAAGTACACATTCAATATCTTCAATCAAACATAGTCATGTGTATAACAAATTTAAATTTATTATACAATGATAATTCCTTAAATTAAAAATGAAAAATTGTGTCAATATCACATCTTGTAAGGAATAATCATAGGATTTTCTCCAACTATTGTGAGTTGGAAAATGGAAGTAGAAATTGAATGAGGTACTATGTAAATGGGGGATTTTTTAAAGGGAGTATTTCAGATAGAGAAAGGGCTAGAAAATGTTGCATTAAACATGTATATTGTTATCAATTTTAAGTGAGAATTGAAGTTCAATATATTTTGTAGACATTTCCTCTGTAAACCTGTGATTGTTCAATCTACATTTTTGTAAGTTGTGCAATTTGGATTTTCAGCTTGATACATCAAATTCCTTTTATGTTTTAACTATTTTTGTGTTTGATATTTTATTGGATATGAGATTACATTCAACATTTTTTTAAATAACTATTTATTTGAAAAAAAAAATCATATATGTTCTTGTGCGTAAACATTTACTGAGTTCTGTGAATTAATTCCTTAAATTCAGTAATGAATCATTCTTAGATTGCGTATGATTCAAAAAAAAATGATCGTAGCTATCTACGGTATATTAATTAGAGACAGTATTAATTATAGTTATTGTATAATATTTATAATAAATTGTAATCCTTATATTAAATACTTCCAATCAGATTAATATTAAATCGTATCCAACCCTTTTTAGTGGAAACCAGGCCCACATACTGGTGGAGATTGCTATCCCAAATGGGAGTGAGTCTAATTGGGAATTGATATTATGTGATCTTCGCTTATTGTTTTAGTGGAAATTTTCTTACTATAAACACCTACCTCGGTGCACCTAACGATAGGGATATGCACCAGGTTGTAATTTTTAACGACGCTAGTGTATTTTATTCAGTTCTTTTTTTTAATTATAATGCATGATGCTACTTTTGAAAAGTTAGGCATTGGTGTGTAATTTTGATATGTTCACCGAGGTGTATGCTCCTTATAGGTGCATCGGTAAAAACACCTCCACAAAAAAATTTGACCACCAACCTCTACTAACAATATTCGATATAAATAGAGAAAGGATAATTTTTTAGGGAGGTTCTGTAAAAACCTTTGCTACAAAGTGTTCTCCTAGTAGTGATTGTACTCTTGGTAGAGAAATTTGTTTAGTTGGTTAGCTAACAAGAGGATAGTTTCACAGAGATGATGGAATAACTACAACAAGAGTTGGAAAAGAAGGAGAAGGAATTGGCAAGGCTCCAAGTATCTCTCTAAGAGCACCAAGAAGCAAGGACACTTTCCATTTCCACTGTTGACTCCAACACCATGAAAGAGACCAGGTTTCTAACAATTGTGACATGTTACTGGTCCTCTACCTCCTCCAAATCCTCTTCCTGCATGACCTCCTCCTCTTAAGCCTCCCTTGTTACCTTTATTGTCTCCACCCAGTTTGTTATACTGTCATGCCTGATTGTATTGTGGTTACACACTATTATATTGTGTTGGCACTACAAATACCTATGCATTGTTACACTACAGGGGTGTTCCAAACTATTGCATGTTATTATACTGTGGTTGTTGTAAACTTTTTCACATCATTATATTGTGGTTATTGTGTAGGTTGTCCTATCATTAATTTAGCCTACACCCTATAAGTATCTGATGTCCTCTCCTTTATTATTTCCATGGTTCTACAGTCCTTGTCTTCTTGTCCAACTGACTTGCAAAAATTACAAAATGTAGTCTTGGGCATTGTTTGATACTTTTTCATCATGGGACAATGATAAAGATCATGTCCATTTGTTCTACATATCTCACACCATGGTCCTCCTATGGGTAAAGGATTCAGAATTCCTGTCCCCATGTACTACGCAAAGGTTGGGCACTCATTCTTATGGTGTCCTCTTGTTATGCATGATGTGCACCAAACATCTTTTCTCTTTTCCTTTCCTTTATTCTGATTCAACTTAAATGTTAGGTTCTTCATATCTTCTCTCATCTCTTCCATAGTTGGATCTGTATGCTTATATTGATTTTCCTCTAATTGCAAAGCTTCATGCAAGAACTCAGTATGGGTTTGGAACTTCTACTGCCTCAATGGATAATTCAGATGTTCCAATAATGAATTAACAAATAGGTGTCTATGATACATATCTGTGATAGGATACTTCAACATATCTTTTAGTCTCTTGAACTTCTGATCGACCTCCCAAACCGATTCACCTGGCTTCTATTTGATCTCTATCATTTCATTCATGAACTGATCCTCTGAACTTGGTTGCTTAAATTCATTGATCAATTCCTTCTTGACATCTACAAAATTTGTAGGTGCTCCTTGTGGAATATTTAATGCAAGTCCCATATACCAGTCTAGTGCACAGTCTCTAATATGATTTCCAGTTGTGCTACTTTTGTATCTTCATCTGTAGTCCTCTTAGCTTCCCAAATCTTCTCAGAAATAAACAAGTGCTTCTTTGGGTCCTCTGACCCTTCTCCATGGAACTCTTGTAACCAAATAGTTGTATATGTTCCTACCATTGTGAATTTTTTTTGTACTACTAGCTCTATGTGGTGTATATACTTGAATACTACTAGATGAACTTATACTTTTTCTTGGAATTATACCACTAATCACTTGTTGTATTAATGGTTCTTCTTCTTCAGATGTCTTATTCACACATGGGGTTGTGGGTTCGACACTAATTCAGATATGGAATGGATAGCCTTATTTTGCATCGGACCCTTGACCTTTGGTTTTCCTCTCATATGTGGCGTGTAATATTTCCTCAATCTGCCTCATCGCACGAAGATCCTCTACCTCTTCCTCATCACTTTCCAATCCCTCCTACTCGGCTACTGCCCTCTTTTTCCTATTGATCTCATACCGATAGGGTCTTTCGCTACGCGTCACTCCTGATCTTTCCATTATCTCCTTGGTATGTTCCTCATCCATCATAATGGGGTCCATTTCTTCTTTCTTCTTGCCTCTATCCATATCCCTCTCCATATCTCAGATCTCCTTTGTGCTTCCCCCATCTCCCCCATGTGCATAGAGTGATTTAGTTGTTTGACTCCATTATCATCACTCCTTTATCATGCAATAAAATATTGATCGACGTGTAAAGGGATCGAATGTAAATTCCTCTAAGTCCCTTTAGAAACTCTTGGTCTACAACAGTGTAAGACTTCACAGTATCAATTACAAACTTAATAATAAATCCTGCAATAATATTGCCTAACCAGAAATCCACTGCACGTGTGAATTTATTATTGACTATTTCCAACCGCTCAGTAATCCACTCTATTGCCCTTAACAGATTAGTTGGATGAGTATCCTTCAAAATCAATATCTGATCCTATAGAAACTATGGAAAATAACATAAATATTCCTCATGCAAATCAGTAAACACATACCTCTGTAAATACTAGCGTGGTGTATACCTGGAGCCTCTATTGTATTTCTGCACAAACTTCGGTTGTTTGTCTTCAACCATATTTCAATTTATTTCTTTGTTGGATTCCATGGCCTAAACATCCCCTTCTACCACTGCATTCTCTTCATCAGATCCCATCCAATCCATTATTTTGAGTTCTAATCGACAATAGAACCATTTGTTGGATGTATGGGTTGACCTGGGTTCTACCTTAGTTCTCCAACAAAACCCTACAAACAATCGACCCTTCTAGAGACTAGAAGGTAACACTGGGCATAGAGTGCACAATGAAGTATCAACTGAGATGGATTATGGGTGATTGCGTGACTAGATGTCTACAATCATGGAAACGATGATGCTCATGGGGATGTTAGGCATACTTATACTTCAATATTCCTCACATATACCATACCATCATTCATATCTACCTTTAACATTCATTCTGTAGAAAATAAAAAGACATTGCAAAAGAATAAAGAGCACATTCCACACATTGACACAATATTTTACCATGGTTCAGCCCCCCTGGGCTACATCCACAAAGATTTGGCATTCTATGCTTCTTTGTTCATCTTCCTCAAAATATTGCACATTTTGCGTTACATCATAAGTTTAGCAATGGTGACGTTGATCAGTGTCACACCAAGCTCCATAGCTTGCGACCTGACCCTCAGATACAACTCATAGTCTCTAAAAATGACTCAATATGAATTCCACAACTCTCAACCAAAACTAGTAACTGCAACTCAAGACTCAACAAGGTTTTCAAATATACTCTCGAACATGCTCAAAATATAGATGATCTCCTCAAATCTTACAATGCTTATTTATACTACCAAAATGGGTAAAAACTATTACAACAAAGACCCAAAACCCTAACCCTAAGTGGATTAGGTTGTTTCACTTTGCAACCTCCTTCGTGGTTGGTCCTTGATCCAACCATTTCCTCGTCATGTTGTCCTTCTTTCTGCATTTGAATTTCCTCTTTCTTGAGATACTCTTCCTTATTTCTTGCTGCGCTTCTTTTCCTTGACTTCCGGTGTGTGCTCCATTTGTGGTCCCTTTCTGAACTGCTTTCCAAAACTATTGCACATTTCTCCAAAATAGCCTTCTCTAATAGCCATATTGTCACTAATCCTTTCTAAATGTCCTTGGTGAACTATTCATTCGGATCCAGGTGGCGTTGAATGAGAAGATAAGTGTGCACTTTGTAATGGTCGGATGAGTGGTTTGGTGAAACCATAATACAACTTTCATAACCCAATGAGGGTGGTTTATCCTTCTGTGCTCTTTTCAGGTGACATCATCCACTTTGTAATGCATGTCTCATCAAACCACCATCACACAAATTATGCCTCTTATCTGTCATGCATATTTATGGAGCGATGTTAATCTCCCATCATGGATCTGTCTCGCTTGCAGTCGTCTGATGATTAGGCCCGCACATTCATTGGTGCTTGATTACTAAGATCTGGTCACATGATATGCCCCTCAGTTGAAAATAAATTAAGCGTTTTGAGGGTGCGATAGGACCTATTTTTTTTTATAAACACCCAAGCTCTAAAATCTTTCTTTGGGCACCCTGGGCATGAGATTTCTTATTTTTTTATTTAATGTGCCTCAAAGTATGCTATCATTGTTTTTCCAGAGGATTTGGAGGCTCTCCCTTTATCCTTACTTTTTCCAGTCTTGGCCTTGTAAACTTGGCAAATCTCCATATTGGTGACAGGGTCAAATATGGTATTAACATGAGAAAAAGAGAATTTGCTTGAAAATTGATAAATAATAAGTACACATTCAATATCTTCAATCAAATATAGTCATGTGTATAACAAATTTAAATTTATTATACAATGATAATTCCTTAAATTGGAAAATGAAAACTTGTGTCAATATCATTTCTTGTAAGGAATAATCATAGAATTTTCTCCAGCTATTGTGAGTTGGAAAATGGAAGTAGAAATTGAATGAGGTACTATGTAAATGGGGATTTTTTTAAAGGAAGTATTTCATATAGAGAAGGGGCTATAAAACGTTTCATTAAACATGTATATTGTTATCAATTTTAAGTGAGAATTGAAGTTCAATATCTTTTGTAGACATTTCCTCTGTAAACGTGTGATTGTTCAATCTGCATTTTTGTAAGTTGTGCAATTTGGATTTTCAGCTTGATACATCAAATTCCTTTTATGTTTTAACTATTTTTACGTTTGATATTTTATTGGATATGAGATTACATTCAACAATTTTTTAAATAACTATTTATTTGGAAAAAAAATCATATATGTTCTTGTGCGTAAACATTTACTGAGTTTTGTGAATTAATTCCTTAAATTCAGTAATAAATCATTCTTAGATTGTGTCTGATTCAAAAAAATATGATCGTAGCTATCTAGGGTATATTAATTAGATACAATATTAATTATAGTTATTATATAATATTTATAATAAATTTTAATCCTTATCTTAAATCCTTCCAATCGAATTAATATTAAATCGTATCCAACACTTTTTGGTGGAAACCAGGCCCACATACTAGTGGAGATTGCTATCCCAAATGGGAGTGAGTCTAATTGGGAATTGATATTATGTGATCTTCCCTTGTTGTTTTAGTGGAAATTTTCTTACTATCAACACCTACCTCGGTGCACCTGACCATAGGGGTATGCACTAGGTTGTAATTTTTAACGACGCTAGTGTGCTTTATTCAGTGCTTTTTTTTTTATTATAATGCATGATGTTGATTTTGAAAAGTTAGGCGTTGGTGTGTCATTTTGATATGTTCAATGGGGTGTATGTTCCTTATAGGTGCATCGGTAAAAACACCTCCACAAAAAAATTTGACCGCCCACCTCTACTAATAATATCCGCTATAAATAGAGAAAGGATAATTTTTCAGGGAGGTTTTGTAAAAACATTTGCTACAAAGTGTTCTCCTTGTAGTGATTGTACTCTTGGTAGAGAAAGTTATTTAGTTGGATAGCTAACAAGAGGATAGGTTCACAGAGATGATGGAATAACTACAACAAGAGGTGGAAAAGAAGGAGAAGGAATTGGCAAGGCTCCAAGTATCTATCTAAGAGCACCAAGAAGCAAGGACACTTTCCATTTCCACTGTTGAATCCAACACCATGAAAGAGACCACTTTGGTAAGCTCATCTTTTTTATACATTTCTCAACCACATTTTGGTGAATTTAAAAATAATACCAGATGCATTGGTTCCAATATTTTAAATAAAATTGGATATGATGGACAAGGGATAGGAAAGAGAAGAAAAGGCATCTTGAGCCCAATTGTATCTATACTAGGGATCAAGCATGAAGTCCTAGGATTTTATGATAGAGGTGAAAATCACATGATCATGAAAACCATTTTTTTGAAAGTGAAATACATGCCATGGTTGGATTACTTATCAGTAGAAAGAGCAAGAGTACGTGAAGGTGGCAACCCACTACCACCTTAGCCTTCTTATGTAGGTTTGGAGAAGGGTGGTGATGAGAAGACTGTGTTGGATCAAACTACACCATAACTTGGAAGAAGCAGCGAACCAACGAACCAAGGAAATAAGAAGAAGAATAGTAAGAGTCATTCATCAAACAAGACATCCCTTGTTTTCCACTACTACAAAAAGAGAGGCCATATCATTGTGAGATGTTGGTACTCAAAGACTTGTTATTTATGTGGGAAGAAAGGCCATTAGGTGGCATCTTACTAGGAGAAGCAAGCCACATGTTCTAGTACATATTTATTTCAGAGGAGGAATGGAAAGAATACTTCTCCAATCCAACAACAAACTCAAAGGCACATGGAGAGGAGGAGTGTGAGTGGGCATTGAGAAGAAAAGTGTCGATGAATTCACCCATAACTTCACTCCATAAATGACATAGCTAAGAGGAGAGTCTGGAAAGTGAAGAATATTAGATATGGAGAGTTGCATGCATCTCCAATTCAAGGAGAATAAGTTGTCCAATAAGAGATAGTAGCATAGGAGGTATACATCATCATCAAGGAGGACAATAGATGGATTAC
>JZKD02S2303892.1:394120-404994 GCA_000966675.3 Picea glauca | reverse complement strand
ACAAGAAGACAAGGACTGTAGAACCATGGAAATAATAAAGGAGAGGACATCAGATACTTATAGGGTGTAGGCTAAATTAATGATAGGACAACCTACACAATAACCACAATATAATAATGTGAAAAAGTTTACAACAACCACAGTATAATAACATGCAATAGTTTGGACCACCCCTGTAGTGTAACAATGCGTAGGTATTTGTAGTGCCAACACAATATAATAGTGTGCAACCACAATACAATTAGGCACGACAGTATAACAAACTGGGTGGAGACAATCAAGGTAACAAGGGAGGCTTAAGAGGAGGAGGTCATGCAGGAAGAGGATTTGGAGGAGGTAGAGGACCAGTAACATGTCACAATTGTTAGAAACCTGGTCTCTTTCATGTTGTTGGAGTCAACAGTGAAAATGGAAAGTGTCCTTGCTTCTTGGTGCTCTTAGAGAGATACTTGGAGCCTTGCCAATTCCTTCTCCTTCTTTTCCAACTCTTGTTGTAGTTATTCCATCATCTCTGTGAACCTATCCTCTTGTTAGCTAACCAACTAAACAAATTTCTCTACCAAGAGTACAATCACTACAAGGAGAACACTTTGTAGCAAAGGTTTTTACAGAACCTCCCTAAAAAATTATCCTTTCTCTATTTATACCGAATATTGTTAGTATAGGTTGGTGGTCAAATTTTTTTGTGGAGGTGTTTTTACCGATGCACCTATAAGGAGCATACACCTCGGTGAACATATCGAAATTACACACCAATGCCTAACTTTTCAAAATCAGCATCATGCATTATAATAAAAAAAAAGTACTGAATAAAATACACTAGCGTCGTTAAAAATTACAACCTGGTGCATATCCCTATCGTTAGGTGCACCGAGGTAGGTGTTTATAGTAAGAAAATTTCCACTAAAACAATAAGGGAAGATCACATAATATCAATTCCCAATTAGACTCACTCCCATTTGGGATAGCAATCTCCACCAGTATGTGTGCCCGGTTTCCACCAAAAAGGGTTGGATACGATTTAATATTAATCCGATTAGAAGTATTTAATATAAGGATTACAATTTATTATAAATATTATATAATAAATATAATTAATACTATCTCTAATTAATATACCGTAGATAGCTACGATCATTTCTTTTGAATCATACGCAATCTAAGAATGATTTATTACTGAATTGAAGGAATTAATTCACAGAACTCAGTAAATGTTTACGCACAAGAACATATATGATTTTTTTTTTTCAAATAAATAGTTATTTAAAAAATGTTGAATGTAATCTCATATCCAATAAAATATCAAACACAAAAATAGTTAAAACATAAAAGGAATTTGATGTATCAAGCTGAAAATCTAAATTGCACAACTTACAAAAATGCAGATTGGACAATCACAGGTTTACAGAGGAAATGTCTACAAAAGATATTGAACTTCAATTCTCACTTAAAATTGATAACAATATACATGTTTAATGCAACATTTTCTAGCCCCTTCTCTATCTAAAATACTCCCTTTAAAAAAATCCCCATTTACATAGTGCCTCATTCAATTTCTACTTCCATTTTCCAACTCACAATAGTTGGAGAAAATCCTATGATTATTCCTTACAAGATGTGATATTGACACAAGTTTTCATTTTCCAATTTAAGGAATTATCATTTTATAATAAATTTAAATTTGTTATACACATGACTATGTTTGATTGAAGATATTGAATGTGTACTTATTCTTTATCAATTTTCAAGAAAATTCTCTTTTTCTCATGTTAGTACCATATTTGACCCTGTCACCAATATGGAGATTTGCCAAGTTTACAAGGCCAAGACTGGAAAAAGTAAGGATAAAGGGAGAGCCTCCAAATCCTCTGGAAAAACAATGATAGCATACTTTGAGGCACAATAAATAAAAAAATAAGAAATCTTGTGCCCGGGGTGCCCAAAGAAAGATTTTAGAGCTTGGGTTCTTATAAAAAAAAAATAGGTCCTATCGCACCCTTAAAACGCTTAATTTATTTTCAACTGAGGGGCATATCATGTTACTAGATCCTAGGAATCAATCACCAACGAATGTGAGGGCCTGATCATCAGACGACTGCAAGCGAGATAGATCTATGATGGGAGATTAACATCACACCATAAATATGCATGACAGATAAGAAGCATAATTTGTGCGATGGTGGTTTGATGAGTCATGCATTACAAAGTGGATGATGTCACCTGAAAAGAGAACAGAAGGATAAACCACCCTCGTTGGGTTATGAAAGTTGTATTATGGTTTCACCAAACCACTCATCCGACCATTAGAAAGTGCACACTTATATTCTCACTCAACGCCACATGGATCCGATTGAATAGTTCACCAAGGACACTTAGAAAGGATTAGTGACAATATGGTTGTTGGAGCAGGCTATTTTGGAGAAATGCACAACAGTTTTGGAAAACAGTTCAGAAAGGGACCACAAATGGAGCACGCGTCGAAAGTCAAGGAAATGCAGCGCACCAGGAAATAAGGAAGAGTATCTCAAGGAAGAGGAAATTCAAACGCAGAAAGAAGGACAACATGATGGGGAAATGGCTGGATCAAGGACCAGTGACACAGGAGGTTGTAGAGTGAAACAACCTAATCCACTTAGGGTTAGGGTTTTGGGTCTTTGTTGTAATAGTTTTTACCCATTTTGGTAGTATAAATAGGCATTGTAAGATCTGAGGAGATCATCTATATTTTGAGCATGTTTGGGAGTATATTTGAAAACCTTGTTGAGTCTTGAGTTGCAGTTACTAGTTTTGGTTGAGAGTTGTGGAGTTCATATTGAGTCATTTTTAGAGACTATGAGTTGTATCTGAGGGTCAGGTCGCAAGCTATGGAACTTGGTGTGACACTGGTCAACCTCACCATTGCTAAACTTATGATGTAATGCAAGATGTGCAATATTTTGAGGAAGATGAACAAAGAAGCATAGAATGCCAAATCTTTGTGGATGTAGCCTAGGGGGGATGAACCATGGTAAAATATTGTGTCAATGTGTGGAATGTGCTCTTTATTCTTTTGCAATGTCTTTTTTATTTTCTGCAAAATGAATGTTTAAGGTAGATATGAATGATGGTATGGTATATGTGAGGAATATTGAAGTATAAGTATGCCTAACATCCCCATGAGCATCATCGTTTCCATGATTGTAGACATCTGAGTCATGCAATCACCCATAATCCATCTCAGTTGATACTTCATTGTGCACTCTGTGTGCAGTGTTACCTTCTGGTCTCCAGAAGGGATGATTGTTTCTAGGGTTTTGTTGGAGAACTAAGGTAGAACCCGGGTCAACCCATACATCCAACAAATGGTTCCATTGTCGATTGGAACTCAAAATACCGGATTGGATGGGATCTGATGAAGATAATGTAGTGGTAGAAGGGGATGTTTAGGCCATGGAATCCAACAAAGAAATAAATTGAAATATGGTTGGAGACAAACAACTGAAGTTTGCACAAAAAGACAATAGAGGATCCAGGTATACACCACGCTAGTATTTATAGAGGTATGTGTTTACTGATTTGCATGAGGAATATTTATTTTATTTTCCATAGTTTCTATAGGAGAGGATATTGATTTTGAAGGATACTCATCCAGCTAATCTGTTAAGGCCAGTAGAGTGGATTACTGAGTGGTTGGAAATAGTCAATAATAAATTCACATGTGCAGTGGATTTTTGGTTAGACAATATTATTGCAAGAATTATTACTAAGTTTGTAATTGATACTGTAAAGTCTTACAATGTTGTACAACAAGAGCTTCTAAAGGTACTAAGAGGAATTTAAATTCGATCAATTTACACATTGATCAATATTTTATTGCATGATAAAGGAGTGATGATAATGGAGTCAAACAACTAAATCATTTTGTGCGCATGGGGGAGCTGGGGGAAGCACTAAGGAAGATCTGAGATATGGAGAGGGATCTGGATGGAGGAAAGAAGAAAGAAGAAATGGACCCCATTATGATGGATGAGGAACATACCAAGGAGATAATGGAAAGATTAGTAGTGACACGTAGCGGAAGACCCTGCCGGTATAAGATCAATAGGAAAAAGAGGGTAGTAGCCGAGTAGGAGGGCTTGGAAAGTCATGAGGAAGAGGTAGAGGATCTTCATGTGACGAGGCAGATTGAGGAAATATTGCATGCCACATATGAGAGGAAAACCAAAGGTCAAGTGTCCGATGAAAAATAAGGCTATGCATTCCATATCTGAATTAGTGTCGAACCCACAACCCCATGTGTGAATAAGACATCTAAAGAAGAAGAATCATTAAGACAACAAGTGATTAGTGGTATAATTTCAAGCAGAAGTATAAGTTCATGTAGTAGTATTCAAGTATATACACCACATAGAGCTGGTAGTACAAAAAAATTTCACAATGGTAGGAATAGATACAACTATTTGGTTACAAGAGTTCCATGGAGAAGGGTCGGAGGACCCAGAGAAGCACTTGTTTATTTCTTAGAAGATTTGGGAAGCTAAGAATACTATAGATGAAGATACAAAAGTAGCACAACTAGCAATCATATTCAGAGACTATGCACTGGACTGGTATATGGGACTTGCATTAAATATTCCACAAGGAGCACCTACAAATTTCATAGATGTGAAGAAGGAATTAATCAATGAATTTGAGCAACCAAGTTTAGAGGATCAATTCATGAATGAAATGATAGAAATTGAATAGAATCCAGGTGAATAGGTTTGGGAGGTCGTTCAGAAGTTCAAGAGACTAAAAGATATGTTGAAGTATCCTATCACAGATATGTATCATAGACACCTATTTGTTAATTCATTATTGGCACATCTGAAGTATCCATTGAGGGAGTAGAAGTTCCAAACCCATACTGAGTTCTTGCATGAAGCTTTGCAATTAGAGGAAAATCAATATAAGCATACAGATCCAACTATGGAAGAGATGAGAGCAGATATGAAGAACTTAACATTTAAGTTGAATCAGAATAAAGGAAAGGAAAAGAGGGAATATGTTTCTTACACATCATGCATAACAAGAGGACACCATAAGAATGAGTGCCCAACCTTTGCATAGTACATGGGGACAGGAATTCTGAATCCTTTACCCACAGGAGGACCATGGTGTGAGATATGTAGAACAAATGGACATGATCCTTATCATTGTCCCATGATGCAAAAGTATCAAACAATGCCCAAGACTACATTTTGTAAATTTTGAAAGTCAGTTGGACAAGAAGACAAGGACTGTAGAACCCTAGAAATAATAAAGGAGAGGACATCAGATACTTATAGGGTGTAGGATAAATTGATGATAGGACAACCTACACAATAACCACAATATAATAACGTGAAAAAGTTTACAACAACCACAGTATAATAACATGCAATAGTTTGGACCACCCCCATAGTGTAACAATGCGTAGGTATTTGCAGTGCCAACACAGTATAATAATGTGCAACCACAATACAATCAGGCACCACAGTATACAAAACTCTACGAAGACAATCAAGGTAACAAAGGAGGCTTCAGAGGAGGAGGTCATGTACGAAGAGGATTTGGAGGAGCTAGAGGACCAGTAACATGTCACAATTGTTAGAAACCTAGTCTCTTTCATGGTGTTGGATTCAACAGTGGAAATGGAAAGTGTCCTTGCTTTTTGGTGCTCTTAGATAGATACTTGGAGCCTTGCCAATTCCTTCTCCTTCTTTTCCAATTCTTGTTGTAGTTATTCCATCATCTCTGTGAACCTATCCTCTTGCTAGCTATCCAACTAAATAACTTTCTCTACCAAGAGTACAATCACTACAAGGAGAACACTTTGTAGCAAATGTTTTTACGGAACCTCCCTGAAAAATTATCCTTTCTCTATTTTTAGCGGATATTGTTAGTAGAGGTGGGCGGTCAAATTTTTTTGTGGAGGTGTTTTTATTGATGCACCTAAAGGAACATACACCCCGGTGAACATAAAAAAATGACACACCAATGCCTAGCTTTTCAAAATCAACATCATGCATTATAATAAAAAAAAAGCATTGAGTAAAGCGCACTAGCGTCGTTAAAAATTACAACCTGGTGCATATCCCTATCATCAGGTGCACCGAGGTAGGTGTTTATATTAAGACAATTTCCACTAAAACAATAAGGGAAGATCACATAATATCAATTCCCAATTAGACTCACTCCCATTTGGGATAGCAATCTCCACCATTATGTGGGCCCGGTTTCCACAAAAAATGGTGGGATACGATTTAATATTAATCCGATTGGAAGTATTTAATATAAGGATTAAAATTTATTATAAATATTATATAATAAATATAATTAATACTGTATCTAATTAATATACCCTAGATAGCTACAATCATATTTTTTTGAATCAGACACAATCTAAGAATGATTTATTATTGAATTTAAGGAATTAATTCACAGAACTCGGTAAATGTTTACGCACAAGAACATATATGTTTTTTTTTCAAATAAATAGTTATTTAAAAAATTGTTGAATGTAATCTCATATCCAATAAAATATCAAACGCAAAAATAGTTAAAACATAAATGGAATTTCATGTATCAAGATGAAAATCCAAATTGCACAACTTACAAAAATGCAGATTGAACAATCACACGTTTACAGAGGAAATGTCTACCAAATATATTGAACTTCAGTTCTCACTTAAAATTGATAACAATATACATGTTTAATGCAACATTTTCTATCCCCTTCTCTATATGAAGTACTCCCTTTAAAAAAATCCCCATTTAGATAGTACCTCATTCAATTTCTACTTCCATTTTCCAACTCACAATAGTTGGAGAAAATCCTATGATTATTCCTTACAAGAAATGATATTGACACGAGTTTTCATTTTCCAATTTAAGAAATTATCATTGTATAATAAATTTAAATTTGTTATACACATTACTATGTTTGATTGAACATATTGAATGTGTACTTATTCTTTATCAATTTTCAAGAAAATTCTCTTTTTCTCATGTTAGTACCATATTTGACCATGTCACCAATATGGAGATTTGCCAAGTTTACAAGGCCAAGATTGGAAAAAGTAAGGATAAAGGGAAAGCCTCCAAATCCTCTGGAAAAACAATGATAGCATACTTTGAGGCACATTAAATAAAAAAATCAGAAATCTCATGCCCGAGGTGCCCAAAGAAAGATTTTAGAGCTTGGGTGCCTATAAAAAAAATAGGTCCTATCGCACCCTCAAAACGATTAATTTATTTTCAACTGAGGGGCATAACATGTGACCAGATCCTAGGAATCAAGCACCAACGAATGTGCGGGCCTGATCATCAAACGATTGCAAGCGAGACAGATCTATGATGGGAGATTAACATCGCACCATAAATATGCATGACAAATAAGAGGCATAATTTGTGCGATGGTGGTCTGATGAGACATGCTTTACAAAGTGGATGATGTCACCTGAAAAGAGCACAGAATGATAAACCACCCTCATTGGGTTATGAAAGTTGTATTATGGTTTCACCAAACCACTCATCCGACCATTACAAAGAGAAGACTTATCTTCTCACTCAACGCCACCTGGATCCGACTAAATAGTTCACCATGGACACTTAGAAAGGATTAGTAAAAATATGGTTGTTGGAGTAGGCTATTTTGGAGAAATGCACAACAGTTTTGGAAAACGGTTTAGAAAGGGACTACAAATGGAGCACATGCCGGAAGTCAAGGAAAAGTAGTGCACCAGGAAATAGGGAAGAGTATCTCAAGGAAGAGGAAATTCAAATGCAGAAAGAAGGACAAGATGATGAGGAAATGGTTGGATCAAGGACCAATCACGAAGGAGGTTGTAGAGTGAAACAACCTAATCCACTTAGGGTTAGGGTTTTGGGTCTTTGTTGTAATAGTTTTTACCCATTTTGGTAGTGAAAATAGGCATTGTAATATCTGAGGAGATCATCTATATTTTGAGCATGTTTAGGAGTATATTTGAAAACCTTGTTGAGTCTTGAGTTGCAGTTACTAGTTTTGGTTGGGAGTTGTGGAGTTCATATTGAGTCATTTTTAGAGACTATGAGTTGTATATGAGGGTTAGGTCGCAAGCTATGCAGCTTGGTGTGACACTGGTTAGCCTCACCATTGCTAAACTTATGATGTAACACAAAATGTGCAATATTTTGAGGAAGATGAAAAAAGAAGCATAGAATGCCAAATCTTTGTGGATGTAGCCCAGGGGGGTGAACCATGGTAAAATATTGTTTAATGTGTGGAATGTGCTCTTTATTCTTTTGCAATGTCCTCTTATTTTCTGCAGAATGAATGTTAAAGGTAGATATGAATGATGGTATGGAATATGTGAGGAATATTGAAGTATAAGTATGCCTAACATCCCCATGAACATCATCGTTTCCACGATTGTAGACATCTGAGTCATGCAATCACCCATAATCCATCTCAATTGATACTTCATTGTGCAGTCTATGTGCAGTGTTACCTTCTAGTCTCTAGAAGGGCCGATTGTTTCTAGTGTTTTGTTGGAGAACTATGGTAGAACCCGGGTCAACCCATATATCCAACAAATGGTTCTGTTGTCGGTTGGAACTCAAAATACCGGATTGGATGGGATCTGATGAAGAGAATGTAGTGGTAGAAGGGGATGTTTAGGCCATGGAATCTAACAAAGAAATAAATTGAAATATGGTTGGAGACAAACAACTGAAGTTTGCGCAAAAAGACAATAGAGGCTCCAGGTATACACCACGCTAGTATTTACAGAGGTATGTGTTTACTGATTTGCATGAGGAATATTTATGTTATTTTCCATAGTTTCTATAGGAGTAGATATTGAGTTTGAAGGATACTCATCCAACTAATCTGTTAAGGCCAGTAGAGTGGATTACTAAGCGATTGGAAATAGTCAATAATAAATTCACGTATGTAGTGGATTTCTGGTTAGACAATATTATTGTAGGATTTATTACTAAGTTTGTAATTGATACTGTGAAGTCTTACAGTGTTGTAGAACAAGAGCTTCTAAAGGGACTGAGAGGAATTTACATTCGATCACTTTACACGTCAATCAATATTTTATTGCATGATAAAGGAGTGATGATAATGGAGTCAAACAACTAAATCACTCTAGGCGCATGGGGGAGTTGGGGGAAGCACTAAGGAAGATCTGAGATATGGAGAGGGATCTGGATGGAGGAAAGAAGAAAAAAGAAATGGACCCCATTATGATGGATGAGGAACATACCAAGGAGATAATGGAAAGATCAGGAGTGACGCGTAGCGGAAGACCCTGCCGGTATAAGATCAATAGGAAAAAGAGGGCAATAGCCGAGTAGGAGGGCTTGGAAAGTGATGAGGAAGAGGTAGAGGATCTTCGTGCGATGAGGCAAATTGAGGAAATATTGCATGCCACATA
Source organism: Picea glauca (assembly GCA_000966675.3). Taxonomy (NCBI): domain Eukaryota; kingdom Viridiplantae; phylum Streptophyta; class Pinopsida; order Pinales; family Pinaceae; genus Picea; species Picea glauca. Next base: position 395,569 of record JZKD02S2303892.1, on the reverse strand, counting down.
TGAGAGGAAAACCAAAGGTCAAGAGTCCGATGCAAAAGAAGGCTATCCATTTCATATCTGAATAAGTGTTGAACCCACAACCCCATGTGTGAATAAGACATCTGAAGAAGAAGAACCATTAAGACAAAAAGTGATTAGTGGTATAATTTCAAGAAGAATTATAAGTTCATCTAGTAGTATTCAAGTATATACACGACATAGAGGTGGCAGTACAAAAAAATTTCACAATGGTAGGAACAAATACAACTATTTGGTTACAAGAGTTCCATGGAGAAGGGTTGGAGGACAAAGAGAAGCAATTGTTCATTTCTGAGAATATTTGGGAAGCTAAGAAGACTACAGATGAAGATACAAAAGTAGTACAGCTGGCAATCATATTCAGAGACTGTGCACTGGACTGGTATATGGGACTTGCATTAAATAGTTCACAAGGAGTGCCTACAAATTTCACAGATGTGAAGAAGGAATTGATCAATGAATTTCAGCAACCAAGTTCAGAGGATCAGTTCATGAATGAAATGATAGAGATCAAATAGAATCCAGGTGAATTGGTTTGGGAGGTTCATCATAAGTTCAAGAGACTAAAAGATATGTTGAAGTATCCTATCACAGATATGTATCATAGACACCTATTTGTTAATTCATTATTGGCACATCTGAAGTATCCATTGAGGCAGTATAAGTTCCAATCCCATATTGATTTCTTGCATGAAGATTTGAAATTAAAGGAAAACCAATATAAGCATACAGATCCAACTATGGAAGAGATGAGAGCAGATCTGAGGAAGCTAACATTTAAGTTGAATCAGAATAAAGAAAATGAAAAGAGGGAAGATGTTTGGTGCACATCATGCACAAGAGGACACCATAAGAATGAGTGCCCAACCTTTGCGTAGTACATGGGGACAAGAATTATGAATCCTTTACCCACATAAGGACCATGGTGTGAGATATGTAGAACAAATGGACATGATCCTCATCATTGTCCCATGATGCAAAAGTATCAAACAATGCCCAAGACTACATTTTGTAATTTTTGTAAGTCAGTTGGAAAAGAAGACAAGGACTGTAGAACCCTGGAAATAATAAAGGAGAGGACATCAGATACTTATAGGGTGTAGGCTAAATTAATGATAGGACAACCTGCACAATAACCACAATATAATAATGAGCAAAAGTTTACAACAACCTGTTGACGAGCGAAATTGACCGTCCATCAACTAGAAGAGTGGATCCGGCCTGGGGTTGTCTAAATAACCCAAGCTGTTTGGGATAACCCACCTTGACGGGTTTAGCGGCTTCGTTGTCCGATCTAAGGTCCTAAGAAAACAAAAAAAACTACTCTAAATTAACTAATCTAAATGAAAAATAACAATTAAAACAAACTAATAAACTAATCTAACTATTATATATACAATCTACTATCTAATACTATAATAACTCTACGAA
>JZKD02S2303892.1:316231-340099 GCA_000966675.3 Picea glauca | reverse complement strand
GACTTGTCTCCTAAAAATTGTGAAAATGGTTTCATGAACTATCTTCGGAGGTCACACATTGACAAACCACACCACTTATTAATAAAAATTATTGATGTTTTCCTTAGGTAGAACCCTTTACACTCAACTCTGCAAGTTATAGGTTGATGCTTCAAGAACAAGATTAAAATAAAAAAATAACCAGAGTTATTGGAGAAAGGTTGTGATAGATCTCGGTAATGTAGCACTCATTTTTCGAGCTTCTTATATTTATGTTAGAATGACTCTCATTATGGTTTTAAATACATTTATGGATCTCAGCAAAGGGTTGTAAAAACTGTTAACTTTTCAAGTTTGACCTCACAACACAGTTTTTAAGACTCTCATTCATATTTAAACCATTGGCCAATCTCTTGATCAGTTAAAAAATTCAACATAACCCATAACTATTCTCATTTACCACAAGAAACTTAACACTATATAACATCAAAAGGACGCATGGATTCAAGATTCGTTCTTTGAAAAAACATAGCATAGTTAACATACCAACAATAAGTCAAAACCTAGATATGATATGAGATTAATTATGTAGTTCGAATGAAAGGGTTTATTTCCAAAAATAGGGTTCAAGGTCTATAAATTATCACTCATTCACACAAATGGAAATATTGTAGATACACACATGATCTACAACTCAATATTTAAGGTAACATATGTAACAAAAGAAAGAAATCAATGTAATAAACTAAGATAAGTTAAAGAGATAACTTATCTCGATGTCCCTGGGATTCGTGGGCCCTTTCCAACCTTGGTAGTGAGCTATGAATATTCACACACTCACGAACAAAAAAATACCATGAATGAGAACTGCAACTTATATTAATAATGAAATATTCTTACAATTTACACCACGTGTATCACATACATTAGAGTCTGATATCACCAAAAAATAGTAGCATTCGTCTATTCCTTTTTATAAGATTACAAAGTATGGTTCCTAACCTCGATTTATAGAGTAAACCATATTTTATAGAAAATCCCTAAAGTATAGATAAATTCTTCCTCCTCTGTTCTCGAGGAACAAAAAGACAAGAATAGTTTTACAACCATTAAATCGAACTGTCTTTGATTCTTCCCAACAAATAGTACAAACTAACTAAAAATATCAGATCAAGGGTAATCTTGTTTATATTTGTATGTCATTGGATGCATACAACTAGCAACCAAAATATCATGAATCTTGAACCCAAGAATAGCTTGGTCATTGGACCATTCACCCACTTGTTGACGTGGAACTCCACACTAGAAAGGAACAGTCTCAGAATAAAGTAACAGGTCACAATCCATGTTGGCACTTCAATATCCAATACCAAGGCGATCAATCACCATTTGGGAACACACGTGTATTTAAACCTTGAAACTATGGTACGGGAAAAACTGTGGTACGGGAATAATGTTGGAAAATTGGTTGTCAATGATGTCAACTCTAGAATAAGTTTAGAAAACTCTAGAAGTAATGGGTGTATTTGAAGAAGTCTCCAAAGTGGTCCCCTTATGGCGTATCTTTAAGCATGGCCCCCATGGGAAGAAATTTTGAAGAATTCTACAAGAAAACATGGAAGTATGGTTAAGAATGCCTGGAGGTCTGGTCATGAAGGCCGAAGTTGAGTAGAGAAAATGAGGATGAAGGACATTGAAAATACATGCAAACCCCTCATAGATGGATATTCCTTGTCATTTAATTTCTCATGGTAGGTGGTACATCATGTGGTTCCTCACGATTGAGAAGTTATGCCCTATTAAAGATGAAGCCTCAAAGTATGGACAAAAATTTACAAGTCGGCCCCAAAATTAATTAAAGAAGAAAATTTGTTGCAACAAGAAGTTACAGGTCAGCCCTAAATTCAAATAAAGGAGGCACGTGGAAGAGTATAAATACACATCAAGAACCTCTCATTTTTTCATCCAAGAAACTATGTGTTTTTTGTATGGAGCTATCATAAGTGGGTCTACACTTGTGCTAGGAGGATTGACGATCTTAGCAAAGACAGTCTGGCCGAAGAGAAAGGAGGTCAAGGATAGAAAGGATTTTTTTGAGGTTATCCATGGGTCACAGTGGTGCAAGGAACAAATTTATGAGGTTATCTAAGGATTATAGCATATTAAGGCACAGATGTAGGAGTGTCATAGTGAAGCAAAGCATGGATGTCGATGGGTTGACAATGTATGAGTCACGGATCTATGTAAAGGTTTTGAAGAAGGTGTCATTATTTTAATGTTGAATATTAAGGAAGGTTTGCTAGTCTATCATCATATGCACCAGGTTGGTACATGATTAAAGGTATGTCTTTATATGTGGTTTTAGTATTATATATTGATGTTATATTCTTGAGGAATATCTTGAAGATTCTTTGGCACTGTCTAGAGACATATTTTGGTGATTTTGGGAATATGATTTGAAGTATAACTTTGGTACATGGTCTATGGTTTATCATGGATGTTGTGACACATGCTTGAGGCATATTTTGTCACATTCTTGTTACATAGGAATATCTTGGTGATATTGGGAATATATTTTGAGAGATGTTCTTGGTGATCTTGGCATATGGTTTATGTGAATGGATCTGGTTTTGACTATGATTATGTAACAATATCAGTGACAGGTTGGTTATCAGTGGTAGTGACAGATTGATTATCAGTGACAGTTTGAGTCTCCATTTATATTTCAGGGAGGTAGTAATGGGAAAGGAAAGGGGGTTGGATCCTCCTTCCAGTTGGTGTTGGATAATATAGGGAGTCGTAGCTTTCTTCAGGTTGGAGATTGTAAATCAGGTGGCTGGAGATGGAAAATTTAGGGAGTTGTAGCTTCCTTTAGGTTGGTGCCTATAAACAGGGGGTTGGTGCCTCCTTCCAAGTTATTCTGGATAATTTTGGAATTTGGTGCTTCCTATCAATGTAATCTTATGATATATAAGAAATCATTTTGTGGTTTTCTCCCATTTGGGTTTCCACGTAAAATTCTTGTGTATATCTATGGTTATATGTTGTTGAATGACATTGTTCATAATATCTTGAATGTAATAATAAGTGATAAAAATTGCATAATATTGATTCACCTCCCCTCTCAATCACTACTACATATGTACAGAAAAAATGACATCGTACTCCGACAGTACGGATAAAATCAATCGTACTGTTAGATTTTATTTGCAATTTTTGTATTTTTTTTTTAATTCCCTGACATTCATGACTTAACTATCGAATATCCAATGCATAATTACATTTCATTGGATATCTGACACCTTAAGACATCATCGAATATATGACAATTCGTCAGGTCAAATGTCCCCATTGTTAATTTTGACGAAGTCAATATTTTTTTATCGTTAAGCAATGTCTCTCTGGTCATCAATCGTCGAAAGGTTGATGAAAAAGAGATATATCATTTAAAAAAATTGAAATATTAGAGACGTTCTATGTTGTTTCTATAATAGGGACGATTTAAAAATTAGGTTATATATAGGGGATATTTTTTGGTCAGAATAGAAAACAATTTTATTATGTTAATTGCATTACAAATAGTTAAACTACTTAGGTTGATTTTTGAAGATAATCATCATTGAATGTTTCGTAAGGGAAAATGTCACATAACATTCCTCCAGGAGGACAAGGAGACATGAGATTTGCATTGGAGGATTTGGGTGATCAAAAATTTTATTTCCCTTGTAAAAATTGCAGGGGATATAATAGAAGGATACTTTTAATAAAAACAGCTAAAAAACATTGTACAAAGTATGGACACCTTGAAGGCGGGCATGAATATCACCCCTTGGTAAGTTATTCATTATATGTCTTTATATTGCATATTGTTTTTGTAAACGTTTATATGTTAAATGTAGAAGAAAAATAATGATTTTTTTTTCTTTATGGATATATTCTACGTACACAACAAATTGAGAGTAAGTTAAGAATAGAAGAAGTAGACATAAGATGTATATTTTAATTAGGGTTTATGGTAGGTTTTAGTGGTTAATGGGTTTAAGGTTTAGGGGTACAGGGTGTAAGGGTTTAGGGGTTAATATTTTAGTGGTTTAAGGTTTAATAGGGCCATTAAGGCTCACTGGTCAAGGGGTTAGGGTTTAAGGTAGGTTTAGGTCCTATGGGATTTAGAGGTTAATGGTGTTTTAGGGAGTAAGGGTTAGGGATTAAGGGGTTAGTCCATATTATGGGTTAATACTTTAGGGGCTTAGGGGGGTAGGTGTTATTAGTTAAGGGTTTATGGGTTAGGGGTTAGGGTTTAAGGGCTTAGGGGTTAGGGGAAATGAGGTTAAGGTGTTAAGGATTAGGGGGATAGGGTCTGAGGGGTTAGGGGATAGGGATTAAAGTGTTAGGGGTTAATGGTTTAGACGTTAGGGTTGGGTTAAGGGTTAGGGATCAGAGGTTTATATAAGATGATCTCAACCCCTTATAAACCATTGTCTCCAAGTTGTGGGAAATTTTCCATCGACTTAAAAGTTGTGGTCACCAAGTGAAATCAAGGAAGAACATGACATAATGTTGAAGGTGAAATACGAATGGGTTGTTTTTTCTGGTTGTGAATATATATATCACAAAGTGTCTCTCTTTATGTCAAGAAAAATAACATTTTTCCTATATTTTTTCAACATATTCATAAACATCTTGATAAATTTCACAAGTTTCATCATTGATTTGTTGTCTTTGTTTCTCTCTCTCACCTAAGTTGATTGCTCCATATAGAATACCAACTCCTAACCGTTGGATGGACAATAACATGTTAACCCATAATCCCTTATCCCTTGACCCATTATAAACCCCTAAATCATTAAGTACCCCAATCATTGACCTCTAATTACCCCTTAAAACCTAATCCCTTAACCTATAACCCCTAACCATTGCATCACTAATGTGTTAACCCATACTCCCTCATATCTCAACCCCTTATAAATTAAAATTTGGTCTCCAAGTTGGGCCCAGGGAAGTTTCCATCAACTTAACACTTGTGGTCTCCAAGTGAAATCACGAAAGAATATAACATAATGATGAAGGTGAAATAAGAATATGTTGTTTTTGTTGGTTGTGACTATATGTCTCACAAAGTGTCTCTCTTTCTACAGGTTAATAAAAGTGTTTATCTTTGTCTTTGTTGTCTTTGCTTTCCTATGTTATATTTGTGAGTGTTTGTGTCGTTTTAATATATGTTATATACATTAATATTACTTGATTTTTGTAATTATAAAGGAATGATTCCCTAGTGCACTGCCCGTGGAGGAAGACGTGGTTGTACAAGAACTTGTTCAAGGACATGGAGTGAATATTGAAGATCAAGTTGATGTTCCTATGGAAGTAGATGATGATGTTAGTAACACAGTTGAAGAAGATGGGACAAATATATTGATCCAGGAGACATTTAATAATGTTGGAATGGATAATGATGATGATCAACTTAATGGTGTTTTCTATATAATTGTACTTGAGAAGGAAACACAACCTCTTCATGAAGACTTGAAAATAAGTCTTCTCTCTGCTATATTGTTGTTGGTGAACTTAAAGGTTATGAATGGTTGTTCAAACACTTATGTCACATAGCTCCTAAGGTATGTAATAAATTTTGTCACATTTAGTACATGATGATAAATGTTTTATTGTTTCCTCTATTTTTATTGTTAGTTGATCATTTGTAAATTTCAGATGCAATATGTATGATTAATATTCTTTACATTAACCAGTAATGATTATTTATGTTGTATTTTGTTAGGTGAATTTTTGTTACCACTGTCAAATGTTTTATGTCGCACATACCAAGATTTGCATGCCATTATGAAAGATATTGGAATGGAGTATCAAGATATTCATGCATATCTTGATTATCATATTTTGTATTATGGATAACATGTGTTGAAAGAAGAATGCCCGAACTATCAAATTAGTAGATATTGAACCGATCAAGTAACAAAAAAAAGTCCTCGCAAGGTTCTTTGTTATATTCCCATAATTCCACATTTGCGACGATTGTTCAGGTGCAAAAGCATAGAACACTTTATGCATTACCATGCAAAGAATAGAAGTAAATATGGTGTTCTTTGAATGCTTGCAAATGGATCTACATTTAATAAGATAGAGGAAATATGACCACATTTTAAAGTCAAACCTCGTAATCATAGGATTTTGTTGGCAGGTGATGGTGACAATCCATTTGGAGAGCTTATGTCTACTTACTCGATGTGGCATGTTTTTTTTATCAACAATAACATTCCTCCATGGATTTCAATAAAGAGGAAGCACATAATGTTGCCAATGATTGCTCCAGGTATTTGTTTAGAATAATTTATTTTAACACAGTAACATCTCCATTTTCTTCTTTGTTTCATAATTATGTCTTATATTTTTTTGTTTACTCATATATGTTCAATTATGTCTTATAATTATGTTTGATATTTTTTTATTTACTCGTATATGTAGTAATTATCTACTGTATGTTCAATCAATTAGGTAAGTACCAAGTCAAATATATCAATGTATATATCAAGCCTCTTATCGATGAGTTACTAGGGTTATGAAAGGGCATCACTATGTATGATATATCTAGACCAGTAGGTGTGCAAAGGAAATTTCAATTCCATGCAATGATTGTATGGAAAATTCAAGATGCCCCGGGGCTAACACATTTCTATGGTATCTTATAATGTTACACTTCACTTTAATAGTGTTTAATTTTATGAGGTTCATATCATGCATGTTTTTAATATATAATCCCTTCATTAATCATACTTTGAATAATTGATATAAATTTAATCCATCTCTTGCAGGTCTTCAAACAAAGGGTAAGTGGTCCCAACATGAAATCTTGTCATTCAAGAAGTTTAGGAAATGAGGTGTTTGATGAGTATAGGCACTTCCTCTATAAGAACCATAGGTATCGAAGTACCAAAAAACATATTTTCAATGGGAAAGAAGAGATTGGATTAAAACCACAGAGAATGACACCTCGTCTATGGAAGTTGCAATATAATAGAAATCGTAAAGGTATGGATCAAAATGTCTATGTAGCATACATGAAATGTTTGGAATAATTTATATTTTTATTGCATTTTGTTCATTGTACTAATTGACAAATTGTTTTGTAATATGTTTAATTATGCTTCTCCTTGAAGTTCGTCATGAAGGCATTAATAATGGGGCACTTCCACGAGGAGTGAAAAGTTATCATGTACAATTCAGTAGGCTCCCCTACTATGACCACCTAGAAAGTTTCCATTTGTTTGATACAATGCACATCAGAAAGAATGTAACAAAAATGTTATGGCGAATCTTAGATGGAAGGAGTGAAAAAGAAAAAATTGTAAAGATTGCAATGACATTAAGGAGGCCAATCATGCAATGCAAAGTGTGATTCATTCAAATAGTGATGGAGACCAAAATACAACCACCATTCCATGGTTATTGACAAAGAAGCAAAGCGAGGATGTAAAAGAGGTTATTCAAAAAAAATAAATTCCCACCATATTTTCTTCAAACATAAATAATATACTAACAAATAAAGGTGAATTAGGTGGGGTAAACACTCATTATCGGCATACCATTGTTAAGGTAACTATTTTGGTGCATATATTTGTATATTGGTGAAACATATTGTCAGTGTTTTTTTTCTACTAATTTGGGAATAAATAATGATTTATTTATTTTGTTACAGTATGTTCTACCTCTATCTCTCCCAGACAACTTTGAAAAAAATGTCAAACAAGCTATACATGATCTTGGAAAATACATGAGGTAAGTGGCGATTTATATGCAAAGTGTAATTTGTTCAATTTGTTGTACAACTTATATTTAACTTCATGTGTTTTACTTGTAATGTAGTACTGTATACTTTTTTGTTGAAACCTGTCATTTGCTTGCATCATTTGTAGATGGTTTTCATCTAAAGAAATCGATAAAGAAGATATAAAGTATTGGAGGAGAAAAAATCCTCGTCTAATGTGTGAAATGAAAAAGTATCTACCTCCGACATTTTTTAATGCACAAGAAAACTACCTCATACACCAAGTTGAGGAGATTGAAAAGTGTGGACATGTACACACATGGTTAATGTGGATGGTTGAGAGACACTTGAAATCATTGAAGGCTTTGATTAGAGAAAGAGCACATTTTGAGGATTCTATGGTAGAGGGATATATGTTACATCAAACCATGGTTTATATTACTCAATATATTCCTAAAATGGCTGCAAGTATTAATGTGGATCACATTTGGGATGTCAACTCCATCAACAAATTTGAAGGGGAGCACCTATTGGGGAAAGATAGAATGCAGAAAGTGACAAGTAAGTAGATCACAGTGGAGATTTATAATACATCTGACTTCGTTTTTTATGTATATCGTACTTATTTAATTTTTAGTCTTCTTGCATAATCCATTATTATGAAGGTATACCATGGTAATTGATTATATGTGAATTGTTTTATTTCAATACAACTACTCGGGAGTGGGATGCAATACATTTATACATTGCAAATAATCTTGATTGGATGAAGGTATGGATTGAACGATGTATACAATATAATAATGGTATGTTATCATGGTATGGTGTGGCTACATTGTTCAAAGAAGTTGAATGTAAAGGAGATACTAATCTTACACAAAGGAAAATCGATTTAGCATATGGTCTAAAAGATAAACAAGAAAGCATATATTCACCCATACTATTTAGTTTTATCGAATATTATATTGATGTATATGGTCTGTTTTTTTTTATTAATATGCATCATTTCAAGGTATAAATATGTTTATCAATTGATAATGCATTTTTATGTGTCTCGAATATTTCAGTTGAAACACCACAATGTTATGTGGTTCAATGTCCACAAATTTAATACCAAAAAGTTGGATGAAAAGATGAAAACTTATGATAGTGGGATAACTGCAGTGTTTCAGGTTACTAATGTTTCCTCTAGAAGTGACAGACATCCAGAAGTCTCTGAAAATCGATACTATGGGTATTTCGATGATATACTTGAGTGTGACTTTAAATCCTTCAAATTAGTTATGTTCGACATCAAATGGTACAGGCTGTGAATAAATGAACATGATCCTAATAGAACTGTTAATCAACATGCTAACAGATTTACCATGATTAACACAAGGAATGTTGATCCGGGATCATAGCCCTATGTTCTTCCAAGACAATCTAAATAGGTATTTTATTCAGAGGTTCCAGGTACAGGGGGTTGGTCATATTTTGTTAGATATTATCCAAGAGGAAGGTTGGTAAAGTATAATATAGAGGAAGATGATGATAGTGAAGAATATTATGATGTAGAGAAGCAATTAGTTCATGTGTCAGACAAAGACATTGAAGCAGTTCAAGGATATGTTCGAGACAATGTTCTATATGAAGATGATATCGACGATGTGTTAGATGAAGAAATCGAACAATTCAAACCAAATGTAGGAGACAATGTTCTTGATGATTATATAGACGATGATATGATTGGAATGATGACATTGATGATGATATTGATATGGCCAATCCTTTGAACTAGATGATACAGATGTTGAGTCAAGTGAAGAAGAAGATTAATGATATGGAAATGTTGAAATGTACAAGGTATGTATTTATATGTTTTTAGTTGATTTGTTCTTTTTAATTTACCTTAAAGTTTTATTTTCTTTGTTTCTATGCTTGACTCTTACTATGTTGTTTTAAAATTAATATTTTATAGTAGATAAATTGGGTATTGGGAAATTGAGAGTGATGTGCGGGGGGGGTGTAAGGGAGGGGACATCTGAGATTCCACATTCACGTGGTCGTCCTTGTTCAGTAGAGAATATATTATTCTTGAAACCAAGAGAAGACCATTCAGTTTTATAGACTCAAATATGACTCATAGAAATAATTCGACAATCAAACGACAAAACTGCAACATAGATGTGAAAGAGATGAAATTATCCATCATCGTTATCATCATGTTACGACAAGGTTTCAATGAACATGTTCATCACTCCTATAGAATCTTCGTAAAAAAAATTCAGAAGCAATGACCAGTGAAACCCACCAACATTGATTTTTTTCAAAATATGCTTCTCCAAGTCATGGACATGGTATGCTTTAAGAGCTCATGTACCATGCACGAGATCTAAAACCAAGATAAGATAATTTAGGTTTATACCATATTCAACTCAAATTTTAACTTTTTTTCGTCTAACAATTTTCAAGTTGGTTTTCCATTTACCAATTAGTGGAAATTATGCTTTAATTTGAGCCTGCACAAGGTGACCTATGAATGGGGGAAACTTTGAATTGTTTTCAGTATGTGCTTGTATGCACTTAAATTTGACATGGTTATAGTAGACGCATGCCTTGATGGTATGGGAGGGTTTCTAGACTCAAATATGACTCACATGAATAATTCTACAATAAAACGATCGTAATGAATTTCTTCAAAATATGCTTCTCCAAGTCATGGACAGGGTATGCTTTAAGAGCTCATGTATCATGCACGAGGTCTAAAACCAAGAGAATCTCATTTATATTTATACCATATTCATATCCAATTTTAACTTCGGTTTGTATAACAATTTTCAAGTTGGTTTTCCATTTACCAATTAGTGGAAATTATGCTTTAATTTGACCCTACACAGAGTGACCTATGAATGGGGCCAAAGTTGAAATTTTTTTAGTTTTTTCTTGTATGCATTGGAATTTGGCATGGTTATAGTAGATGAATGCCTTGAAAGTATGGGAGTTTTTCAAGACTCAAATACGACTCACACAAAGAATTCTACTATAAAATGATCTTAATGATTTTTTCCAAACTATGTTTCTCCAAGTCATGGACATGGTATGCTTTAAGAGCTCATGTATCGTGCATGAGGTCTAAAACCAAGAGAATATCATTCAAGATTATACCATATTCATCTCCAATTTTAGCATTTTTTCATCTAAAAAATTTCAAGTTGGTTGTCCATTTACCAATTAGTAGAAATTATGCTTTAACTTGGCCCCGCACAGAGTGACCTACAACATTGAAAATTTTTCAACTTGTGATTGTATGCACTGAAATTTGACATGGTTATAGTAGATTCATGCATTGATGTTATGGTATGGTTTCAAAACTTGAGGGTTTCATGTCTTCATGGTTTTTATATGCAAGGTGGTGATTGTTTCAAGGGTTATCCATGTCAAGATTCATAAGGATTAGGGGGTACAAAAGTGTCCAAGACCATAATAATTAGTGGTCATAGAATATTAGTGGATCAGTGTTTAGTGGCCATAGTTCCTTATGGGTTAACATGATAGTTTGGGTTATATTTTGTGAGGGTGTGATTGGTTTAGGGGAGACCATTTAATTCAAGGTCCATGGATATTGGGGGGTATACTATGTCCATGAGGGGTTATAGTGATTGAGATTTTATACCATGACATGATAATTTAATGTCAAATATATTTTTGACTATATATGACATTAATTAACCTCATACTTTTCTAAATGCAGTATAATAAAATTGAAATAAATAAACAGGATAATTAAGAGATAAAGGGTTATAGGGGTTAGGAATCATAGTGTATTAGTAGGGTCAATCTATTATGATGTTACTATGTTTAGAACCATAATGTATTGATGTGTTAGTGTGTTTGAGGTTACAATATGTTCACTTGGGGTGATTGTTTCAAGAGTCATAGGGATCAGAGTGTATACCATGTTCAAGTTGATAGTGATTGTCGGGGGTTATCATATAATAGGGATTCATTGTGTTCAAAGTCATAAATATTAGGGGGTGATTTCATCAAGTATAAAAGGGATCAATGATCAAATTATATTATGGGGTTAGTGTGTACAAAGTAATAATGTATTAAGGGGTCGATGTATGAGAGGATTAGTGTGTTTGAGATCATAATGTATTAAGGGGTTAATGCATTTATAGGGAGCTAGTGTGTTTGGGATTATAGTTTCATAGGGGGTTCATGTCTTCATGGTTTCTATATGCAAGGGGGTGATTGTTTCAATGGTTATCCATGTCAACGTTCATAGGGATTAGGGCGTACATAGTGTCCAAGACCATAATAACTAGTTGTTATAGCATATTAGTGGCTTAGTGGTTAGTGGCCATAGTTCCTTAGGGGTTAACATGATTGTTTGGGTCATAATGTGTGAGGGAGTGATTGGGTTAGGGGAGACCATTTAATTCAAGGTTCATGGAGATTGGGGGGTATACTATATCCAAGGGGGGTTTATAGTGATTGAGATTTTATACCATGACATGATACTTTAATGTCAAAGATATTGTTGACCATAAATGGCATATTAATGAACCTCATACTTTTCTAAATTCATTATAATAAAATTGAAATAAATAAAAATGGTAAATTAAGAGATCAAGGTTTATAGGGGTTAAGACTCATAGTGTATTAGTAGGGTCAATATATTATGATGTTACTATGTTCAGAACCATAATGTATTAATTTTTTATTGTGTTTGAGGTCACACTATGTTCACTAGGGGTGACTGTTTCAAGAGTCATAGGGATCATAAGGTATACCATGTTCAAGTTGATAGTGATTGTCGGGGGTTATCATATAATAGGGATTCATTGTGTTCAAAGTCATAATTATTAGGGGGTTATTGCATCAAGGATCAAAGGGATCAATGATTTAATTCTATTAGGGGGTTAGTGTGTTCAAAGTAATAATGTATTAAGGCCTTGGTGTATGAGCGGGTTAGTGTGTTTGAGATCATAATGTCTTAAGGAGTTAATGCATTTATAGGGGGCTAGTATGTTTGGGATTATATTTTATTAGGGGTTTCATGTAGTCATGGTTTCTATATGCGAGGGGGTGATTGTTTCAAGGGTTAGCCATGTCAAGTTTCATAGGGATTAGGGGGTACACAGTGTCTAGGACCATAATTATTAGTGGTCATAGAATATTAGTGGCTTAGTGTGTTTTTGGTCATAAGGTATTAAGGGGTTATTGCATTAAGTTTCATATGGCTTAAGTGTCAAGGTGTATTAAGAGGTTAGTGTGTTCAAGGCCATAGTGCCTTAGGGGTTAAAATTATTTGGGTCATAATGTGTGAGGGAGTGATTGTGTTAGGGGATACCATTTAATTCAAGGTTCATGGATATTAGGGGGTATACTATGTCCAAGTTGGTTATAGTGACCGAGATTTTATACTTTCAAATTATTAAGGTCAAAGACTCAATCATAGGGGTTTTAGGGATTAGTGTTAATATGGCATCTTAGGGATCAACATAGGGTCAAAAACATCATAATGGTCTTATATATCATAGTCAATATGGTTATTAATGGTCAATGATAATGGATATGGTTAATGATGTTCAAGGATTAATGATTTACTGAGATTAGTGGGTTGTGAGGTTAGTGGCTTGGGTGGTTAATGGGTCAGTGAATGGGTTAGGGATAGGTGTTCCTAGATTTGAGAAGGGACCAATGTTGGCTAGAAGTCCACATTTGTAAACATAGGACAATATGGGTTAGGATTTTATGGGTGAGTGGGTTACTAGATAAGTTATTGTCAATGATATTTTTCTTCAACCATGATAAACTATGGTTAAGTATGGTTAATAAGGTCATTAGTGGTCAACCATGGTCAATAGTGGTTAATATGATCAATGAGGATGAAAGGTTCATACATCAATTACTATAAGAGAGCTATAGTGCCTAACACTCCTTTACTTTTAGGACCATGTAAGACTGTAACCTATGTAGCATAATATTGAAAATATTAAATAATTTGGAATACCAAGAATTAAGAATTCCATCAATATAATAATACTTAAGTGGGAGTAAATACTCTGCAAAAGAAAATAAAAGAAGAGTACTCAGTTGGACCATACCATTATTTGAGATCTATCTCAAGAGAATCCTCTCACAATGTTGATTGTGTTAATATAGCTCCTGGGTAACCCTTCAGGTGAATCCCATGGGCCCAGACCAAAACTGACCCTTATGGAAAGCCTATCTCAACAAATTCCTCTTGTGGTGTCAATTGACATGTTGGTATACTTCCCTAGTAACCCTTCAAGTGGTCCTCATGATACCATGATTCACACTAGAAACATGTTGTCCATGGAATATAGCACAAATGACATAAAACTAGCAATCAAGTCCCTCACATATACAATTGATGCAACCAAGAACCAACTTCAACACCACATGAATACCATCAATATTAATAATAATAATATAATTTGAAGGTCACGACCAAGCCAGGCAACAAATTGGTGTATGAGACCTCCTTGTCTGTTGGACAAGGGACCCCCTCCACCCAACCATTTGACTACTAAAGTCTACGGGGGTATACATACCCTACCCCCCTTTGGATTTGAACTTGTGACCTCTTCTAATTCTTGATCTAGTTTCATGCTACACACCAATGTTTGTGTCCCTAATCTCTTGTTTGATATTGGGGATGTCATCTTTACCCTGGGTGTCTAGTCGCAGTTTGATGTCTACTAGCATGCACTTGTCGATATAATGACATAATGTAAAACAAGAAAATATATTATACGATGTCAAACATATATATATATATATATATATATAAAACATATATATGTTATATATATGTTACATATATAACATATTTAAAACCCACGTGTGGTATTCGACCCCATTCGACTATAAACAAAACCTGTGACGACACATTTTGACCCACTACAAACTAAACCCTCGACCCTAGAATCCCCTACCAAATGATCCACAAAAACAGACAACGACCCCACCCAGCTTCCAAATGACAAAGAGACAGAGACAGAGACCTTCCACGAAGAGAGAGAATCACGACAATAGACATGATGACCCCACCAAGGAGCCACAAATATAGAGAGTGGAATAGTAGCCAACTAGACCAACAATGACTTCAGGATCGATAAGTTTTTTCTCGCTATGCCCTTTTAAAATTTCGCATTTTGAAGTGCGTTGTGGATTTTAGAGGATTGAATTTCCATAGGGTTTAATATTTTTCATTTTGAAGTGCTCCATGGATTCAAAATTGAAGGTCCAAAGGGTTTAATAATTCCTTTGTTTTTATAATTTTCTACAACATGACCACGAACATAAAACTTTACATAATGGAAGGAAATTTCCAATAATCCAACCTTAAATTATAATCCATGTTCAGTATCACCATCTCTATGAGTTCTGGTAAAGAGTCTTTCAAATCCATTTCCACCAAAATCCTTGCTACTACCTTGTATTGGTTTGACAAATAACTTCCATCAAAGTTTATAAAGTCCCCAAGCTATTTCCCATGGCTTTCAATACCTTACATTCCATAATTCTAAAGGTGTTCTTGGTATTTTGAGACATACTGGTTGTGAAGTATTTCTTTTCTTCCTCAAGTTGAAATAGGGTGACTATATTTTTAGAACCAATGGAGTAGAACCCCAATGCCATTTCTCTTAGAGAATTTTTCTCATGTCGTCTCTTCTCTATAATTCAAAATCTAACCATCCTTTGGTTAGAATTTGATTCTTTGGCATATAACCGAGTTTCATATTCCACTCCCTCTCCATCAAATTATACAAGGCTTTTTTAAATATCATTGTTTCATAGAACATTTGGTAAGTACTATTTCACCCAGTTGCAAGACTTCCCCCCTAAACACGCAAGCCATGCCCTAATTCCATGACAGAAGCAGTTGTAGTGATGACCACTCTCAATTGTTGTGCTTTCTTTTGGATCTCATCATCATATTGTTGAAATGCAGTAATCCATTTGTAGATTTTAACTTGTACAATATTTACTACAAATAGATTTTCAGTGAAAGAACAGAAAAGATACAATGGCAAATACAAACATTACACAGATATTTTTCCCCTGCAAACCCAAATTGGGAAAACCAGCATATTCTATATTCATTCATCATGATACATTGTTTACAATACAACATACATATAGGAGATAACAGCATCCAAAACCCTAACCCAATGACCTGGATTAGTCAAAAACCCTAATTCCTTAACCAGAAATAGAAAACCATTGGCAAAAAACCATGTGCTGAAAAACCACCTAAATATGTGACACATTTCCCAAGGTAGAAAAAATTTGGGGGCGTTTCCCCTGAACCCCCATGTGGGGGAATTCACCCCCCTCAAACCCCCTTGTGCACCTGACCAATGCACAAACCCTACAACTTGTGCAAATAATATAACACACACCCAACACCATTGTTCCAATTGGTCAGCATAGGCATGTACCAGGTGTAAGATATGTAGCATAGGCATGTACCGGGTGTAAGATATGTGGCATAGCCCATGAGGAGATGTCCCTAGAGAGAATAGAGGGATCCAAGGGAAGTCTTGAAGTAATTGGTTGGTATTTTAAAATTAAACGTTCTAATAATTTGGGAGTACCAACACCGTCAAGGTTGGGGAAACTAGTGCGAAGGATGTACACGAGATGATCCTAAATCTATAGAAGAATTTTGTCACCACATCAATGCATTCCAAGCATAGTTCTAAAATTTCACGGCACTGTTGCAGGTTCTACAACATAGGTACAATTTTTTTCTAGACCAAAGTCATCCTATGATTCGATTGAGAATCATCCTGGTTTTCCATGGGATCTTGTGGCCACAAATATTGGTCCATTGGAACATGTGTCTTTGGCCTGCATCGATGACCATTTAGGGCAGTCTATCCAGGGGGATTTGAGCATGATTTTCCTGGGGAGAAGTGGAAGGTAATGGAACATTGGGACCAATAGTGATAGTACAAGGGTTGGTTTTTTGTGGAAAAATCATGTTCACCTGGGTAAGGTTACGGGGAAGTGGAACTTGCGACACTTGCATAAAATTGGGCAACTAGGTGTGAAACTTCTTGTTATAGCGGAAAAGGTGTCACTAGTTGCAATCCCCGTAGTATCAAGGTTGGGTTGACCAGGGGATGGTGGAGTAGTGAGTGGGGTATTTGTGAACATACTACACTATAGAGTGGTGATTTCTTCAGTGACGGGGGTAGATTTTTGTGGATTTGGGGAATCATAATTGATGTGGATAATCAAGTTATCAGCAGGAATGCAGGTAGTAGAGTGAGGCGGGGTGGAAAAGGTGTGGGTCATGGATTGAAGGGATGAAAAAGGAGAGGCCTCGGTGATTATGGGGAGGGACACGAGCTTAGAGGGAGAACTAGTACATTGCTTCTTTAAATGAAACATAGAATTTGTGACCTCGCGGAATTTCTTACCTGAGATCGTTGTATAGTTAGGAATGGAAGAAAACGGGATTGGGATAGCTTGCACTGGTAGTTCTTTCCCCCCCTATGATCCAAAAATACATTACAACATATACCAAGTTCATCCCTGAACTTAGTAAATTTTATTCTGCCAAGAGGTTTCGTGAAAATGTCAGAGATTTGATCTTCTGAAGGACAATAAATTGGCTTGATGACATCCTTTGCAATAAGAGATCTGATATGATGATACTTGGTGTCCATGTTCTTTGTCTTGGAATGAAAAACTGGATTCTTGGCAAGCTTAATGGTTGACTGATTGTCAATGAATAATGATGTATCTTCTGTTTGAGAAATGCCCAAGTCCTGTAAAATCCTACGTAACCAAACAATTTCACATGTTGCTTCCCATGCTGAGATGTATTCTGCTTCTACTGTAGAAGTAGCAACTGTAGCTTGTTTCTTACAATTCCAAGATATTGCTACTGAACCCATGTTCATTAAATAACCTGATGTTGATGCGTGATCATCAATACTCCCTGCAAAATCAGCATCTGAAAAACCACCAAGTACAAATTTTTTAGTCTTTTTGTAAAGAAGACCAAAATCTTTTGTTCGTTGGATATATCGAAGAACTCTTTTAGTTGCATTCCAGTGGTTGTCTCGTGGTTGTTGCATAAAGAAAGAAAGAATATTGACTGCATAAGATAGATCTGGGTGAGTGTTTGTCAAATAAATCAAGCTGCCAATCAATTGTCTATAAATAGTGTTGTCTACCAATTCCCCCCCTTCAAATTTTGAAAGTTTCAAGTTTTGTTCCATAGGGATAAGAGATGGTTTACAATCCTTCATGCCAAACCGTTGAAGAAGTTCTGCTGCATACTTACTCTGAGAAATGAAAATATGATGGGGACGTTGGAATACTTCAACACCACGATAGTAGTGAAGGAGTCCCAAATCCGTCATGTTAAAACCTGCATGTAACTCCTTTTTCACCTGTGCAATATGATCATCATTGTTTCCTGTAATGACCAAATCATCTACAAACATAATAAGAATTACCAGATAAGGACCCTGTTGAGGGATATACAACGTATCATCAGATTCACTGCGATGAAAATCAACCTTCCTAAGGTATTCATCCATTTTGGTATACCAAGCTCAAGGAGCTTGCTTTAACCCATATAAAGCCTTAATTAATTTGCAAACTTTATGTTCCTGCCCTACAATTTCAAAACCTATAGGTTGTTGCATATATACATCTTCCTGTAAGTCTCCATTGAGAAAAGCACTTTTTACATCCATTTGATGAACTTTCCATTTAGATGGTATTCCATTTAGCTGTAGGAGCAAAAGTTTCCTCATAATCAATGCCTTCCTGTTGCGCGAAACCTTTAGCCACAAGTCGGGCTTTATACTTGTCAATTTCGCCATGTTGGTTGTATTTAATTTTGTAAACCCATTTGCATCCGATGTGTTTAACACTTGTAGTACAATCAACAAGTTTCCAAGTGTTGTTATCAATGACTGCTTGATATTCCTCAACCATAGCTTATTGCCATTCGTTATGTTTGACTGCTTCTTTGTAGGTGGAAGGTTCAGTAAAATCATTTGCTACTAAGGAAAAATTCCCTTCATTGTTGTGTGATCCCCTTGTTCCTGTTTTTTTTTCTCATCAGGCCTTACATCTTTCAAAAGTTGAACTGCCCACTTTGGTAGTTGATGTTCACTGGTTTGGGGATCTGAATTACCATTATTGTAAACTAGATTAATGTAAACTGATGTTCGTCGATCAGTTGAAGAGTTTGGAGGTGGAGAATCATTGTGAGATGAACTACCACTACTAGGAGATTCAGGTGAACTGTTGGAAAAACAAAATGAGGTTTTTGAAGTAACTGGACTGGATGAAACATCTTCAGATGAAGGAAAATCAAGTTCATACCAATTAAGTGAATTTGGCGAACTTTGAACTTTTCCTTTTCTTTGATTTCCTTTAGTTTCTAACTTTTGAAGAAGACTTTCTATTTCGTCAGCACTTTTACTTTCAGTTTCATCAAAAATGACATCCTTTCTCACAATAAATTTGCCATTGGACAAAATTCGATACCCTTTCTTCTCATCAGAATACCCAATCATTGTGCATTTCAAACTTCTTGAGTCAATCTTAGTTCATTTTTCTTTCGGAACTAAGGCATAACATACTGATCCAAAAACTCTAAGATGTTTAACTTGAGGTTTGAAACCAAACCATGCTTCATAAGGTGTGATTCCATCCAAAGAAGCAATTGGAGATCTATTCCTTAAGTATATAGTTGTATGGATAGCTTCTGCCCAATATGTAGAACTTAACCTTTTAAAACTCAACATAGATCTTTCCATTCCTAACAAAGTGTGGTTCATTCGTTATGTGACTCCATTTTGCCGAGGAGTGTATAAATTAGTAATATGTCTTATGATCCATTGTCAGAGCAATAAGTGTTGAATTCATTAGAAGTGAATTCTCCACCATTATCTGTTCTGAGTGTACCTATCTTTTCTTTAACTTCATTTTCAACAAGTTGTCGAAAAATCTTAAATTTGTCGAATACTTCTGACTTTTGTTTCAAGAAGTAAACCCAAGTTATTCTACTGAAATCATCAAAAAAGAGTAAAAAATGTTTGCAACCATCGAAAGAAGTTTCGAGGGGTCCACAAACATCGTTGTGAACTAGTTGCAACCGCCGATTGGCACGCCATGAACTTGTTGAAAAACTTTCCCGACTTTGTTTGCCATAAATGCATGCCTCACATTTTGAAGTATCCTTTTTGAAAGTGGGAAGTCCCTTAACCATCCCTTTTTTTTGCAGTTGAGACAGACTATCAAAGTTGAGATCTCCATATCTCACATGCCACAAGCTAATAGGAGAGATACCTGTACTTACTGATCCTGCAAAGTCTGAATGTCTTGGAATAATTGTTCCTTTCATCCTTAACAGTTTTCCATCTTCATATCCTGTCATCACTATTTTCATATTTTGTTTGACTGAATTTATCTTCACCAAGCCATCTTCCATAATTACCTGATGTCCTGCTTGTCGAATTGTGACTAAAGACAACAAATTCTTTTTGAAAGTGGGTACATACCATACATTTGAAATTAGTCGTTCTCGAATATCAGGTAAATAAACTTTAACGACTCCTCTTCCATAAGGAGTATGTTTAGTATTATCTGCAAGAAAAACAGAATTAAGATGGCATTCTTAAAAATCCCCAAAAAAATCACGTCTAAAAGTCATGTGTTGAGATGCCCCTGAATCTAAAATCCAAGCATATTCATAATCACTTTGAAAATCATTGGAAATATGTAATGTTGAAGATGAGGTAAACACATATTTTGAATCATCATCATGTCGATCATTAACAAATTGTGTTGTGTTTTGATGAAACTTGGCAATTTTATCAATGGAAGTGCAACAATCTTTTGCATAATGACCGACTTTGTTACACCTTCTGCAAACAATTTGACTGAAGTCTCTCCCTCTGCCGAAATTTTGTCCTATGCCCCTGCTTTGATTTCTGGATGGAGTCTATTCTCTACCTTGACTGTTACCTTGAAAAGAGCCTCTGCCTTGACTATTTCCTCTTGCGTGAAAATATCCTCTGCCTTGATTGTTTCCTCTACCTTGAAAATACCCTCTTCCTTGACTGTTGCCTCTGCCTTGAATATTGCTTCTGCCTTGAAAATTGGTATCTCTATGTTGGCCTCGTCCACGACCTTGTACAAAATTTCCTCTTCCTCTACTGCTATAACTGTCACTTGAAGTCTTACTTGTGCTTGTTTCTGAGAAAAAAACATCTTCGCCAACTTGTTTTTTCTTTCCAAAAGTTTTATTGTGTTGAGATAATAGTTCACTTAGTTCATCAAATGTAAGCTTGTCTAAATTTCCAGTGACTTGTAAAGTCTCCAAAAAATGTGTATAAGAAGAAGGCAATCCATCTATTAAGATTGTAGTCATAAAACTATCATCTACTGCTTGAAAACCCGCATTTAATATTTCCTGCTTAATGTTTTTAAGTMTGGAAATATATTCATGGACATCACCGCCTTCAGTCAATTTTTGTTGAAGCAACTTTAATAAGAAGGAAATCCATTTATTAAGATCGTAGTCATAAAACTATCATCCACTGCTTGAAAACCCACATTTAATATTTCCTGCTTAATGTTTTTAAGTCTGGAAATATATTCATGGACATCACCGCCTTCAGTCAATTTTTGTTGAAGCAACTTTAATTGAAGATCAACTTTCTTGGATTCAGGTTGAGTATCAAATAAATCTTTAAAAACTTTCAAGGCAGACCACGCATCAGTCATATTTTCAATATGCACATACATCTCATCATTAACTGAATATTTAATAAGTGTTAATGCTTTGTCATTTTTAACTTACCATTTTTCTAATGTCACTGCATCTTTCGGCTTAGTGGGCTTAGTATCTTCATTACAGATATCACGCCAAAGTTCATTGTAAATGAGAGTGCTTTCAATGAGTCGTTTCCATGTTTTGTAGGATTTTGTGCCTTCAAGTTTATCTGAGTCGGAGAATAAATTAATTAATTTCGACATTGTAGTTTAGTGAATGTACGCACCAGAAATAATCACGCCAAGAAATATGAATATGAACAACACACCAAACACATCACACCAAAGACGATCTATCGGGACTTGGACTTGACCCTCGTATAGTTGTTGAAACAAGGAAAAAATGACTGAGCTTTGTACTTGGCTCCAGTCAAATCCAAGGAACTTTCAAAATTTTACACTTTTACAAAAAATCTGGTAATTCCCCCCCTCCCTCAAAGTAAACAGACTTTGAGTTACAAAAACAATCACTTGATAAGATAATAAGATAATTCACTTATGTCCTTAGAAAAGAACACTTTCAACTATCCTATCAAAATCTGCCACACACATCAAGATAATGGCAATTATAATTGACAAAGAGACTCCTTCTGCTGAAGCTGGTAGTGGACGATCTGATTGGCTGATTGTAAATGACAGAAGTTTCCACATGTACAGTCGCTCCAGCAATTAATTTCCTTGCGTAGGTTAACTGCACAACTAATTACCAAGAAGACACACTGCAACTGACAGTTAATTTCCTCGCACATCAAATTAAGGAACACGGATCTTGCACCAGCTTCACACAGATCTTGCACGCGTTTTCATCAATGGCCCAAGACTGATTAACAAAAAATTAACCCAATTTCTCCTTTGAAATCGTTGAAAACCATATTTCTTATCTAGCAGTATTGTAAGACACGAGTATTGGTCACGCGAGTATTGCAACAACACTGCGTAGCGTGGTTTTTGAATTCTTATAATCTGTAGAAACAAGGTCGGTGAGAAATCCTTCGTCATCTACAGCTGTCCAGTTTAGTGTAAAGGTCGGAGAACTTCGACCTGATAAAGCAAGATGAGGGAAGATTTATCAAGCCTTCCCTTCCATTCTGGCACGCGTAACTCCAATGCAAGCATCCACAAAATCTAATGGCGAGTGTGTTCAAGAAGCAACCCAACTACTGATGACTTGCTTCCTGTGCTTGTAGATCATGTTTTTTTTATTATGCAGAGAATCAAACAGGCTAAGATCATGGCAATCTATGAGAATCTATGACAAGGATGAGCCGATATGTGGATGCAAGGTGGAATTCACAAGGTTTATTGTTTGCAATATGGGAGTGCATACATAACGCAAAGATATTATGTGACCATGGTTCGAATCTCCGGGAGTGCATTCGCGAGGTTTATTGTTTGCAAAATAACGCAAAGATACTATGTCGGTCAAATGATAAATCAATTTTGTAGAAACGCAGGCCGAGATTCGATTCAAAGACCTCTAGTGATTTGCACGCACACAGAATATAACAGTGATAATAATTTATTCACCAGTGCTCGGCAGTTCAGTTAATTAGAGAGGTGAAACTAGCACGAACAACATTGCCTCTATCTTTTCATGTTGAATCGTGCACCGAAAATACTTAGAAATTACCACAACATTTTAATGGCAGAAGACTGATCTTTTAAAACAAGAAATTACTATGCCAGAAACTAATTCGCCATGGACAAATTTATCAAGTTTCAGTATTTGCAATTTGCAAAAAATCAATTTTTCTGAGTCTAATGACTGAAATCTGAAAGTAAAAACAATTTCTTTTCCCTTTTTAAAAAAAAATTGAACAATAACTGACCGATTTACTGACAGAGTATGCGCCGACTTTCCTTGGTCTGTAATGTTGGGATCTCTTCCGCAGATTAGCAAATCTCTTCTTCAGTTCAACAACATTATTGGAGCTCTGATACCACAATAATGGTCGAAGTGTCCTCAGACACAATTTTATTAATAGGAAAAGAAATTACATAAGAAACTTTGCAAGAGTTTACACCCGAACAACTCAATACTCTTGCAAAGAGCTATATATAAGCTAAATGTCCTAACAAACTCAAGATATGGATCACTTATTACATAAACAAGTGTCCATTTACAATAAATGCTATCTTAACAATCTTAAAACAATACTCCTATTTTAGAGCCTAAGATACGACACCTCTTTAGAGTCATATATTTTACAACAATAAAGTATTTCTAAAAGTCTACATTTATTTATTAAATATTCTAGATTATTAATTTAATATTCTAA
>JZKD02S2303892.1:304825-315348 GCA_000966675.3 Picea glauca | reverse complement strand
CCCTTGGTTCCATATCTCTCATAGACATTGAGATCCCCCTTCTTTTGGTCGTGTTTCCTCGAGTCCTAGAATCCATCTATAACATCCTACCCTTCCATAGATAGGCCTATGAGATTATGTACATCCTCCTCATGGATTAGTCGATAGGCCATATCTAACCATAAGTCACTAGTGTGAATTATGTTGATCAGGAACTTCGTGCACCAGGAAAATTCACCAGTAGTGTTGAATATTGGTAGGTTACGAAGACACATCAATGCATAATCCCACAATGGTATGAAAACATGCTTCCACTCCCATTGAAATTCTTTGTATGGTAGTGCAAAACAATCCATAAATGAGTGGATGGTCATGTGTGGATATTATGCATCATCGGTAAAATCAAGGTCAACCAAATGGGTTTACTCAACCTTTCCATGTAGATCGCCTTGAACGGTGACCCATGGATCAATAAACTCCATTGGAACAATTGTTTTGGGGAGGTCCACCTGAACATCTATGTGAACCATTGTAACATACCAACGTTGGTAAAAAATAAAATAGGTGGATAGAGTCGTGGATGTAGGCTCACAGGTTGTTGAGAGAGATCCAGGACTAAATATGCAACCAACTGGATGAAAATGCAATAATCATTGGATCGTTAGGAAATGGTAATTATATAAGTGATGTGAGGGAAGTGACGTGCTTGACATGCATTAAGAGATAAAGAAGAGACGTAACTCATTCGTAACGTCGGAGATGACCCCTAAACACGGTGAAATCCTAGGGAGATTTAGGTAGTTAAGACTACAAATGGTAAATCGATAATGGGGTCACAAGGAAAACGAAAAAGTAATGGTTGCACCAATAATTGACCAAAAAAGTACTAACAGTTGGTGAGTTTTAAATTATTTTGAATGGTAATGACAAGATGGAAGGTGAAAAACTACAAACAACATTTAACGTTCAAAGAAACAGAGACAGGGTGCAAAATTCGAACACGGGAAACACTTAATACTGAAAGATTTGATTGAGACCTCCCCGACGACAAAGGTGATATCTAGGTTGGAAAATTAATAATAACAGCTAGACTCTGTGATAAGTGACAGTTGGACACATCATCGATTTATTAGTAGAAATGGGAAACAAGAACTATAAACAAAAAACTTATCTACTGCATGCACTCTCGAATACAAGAACGTTGTGCCAATGTACTTACCGATCAAAAAAATAGGGATTTAGGAATGTTCCATTCACCCATCCTGGTCTAATAATTCCATTGAGTTGCACTAATATGAAAACTCCAAGTTCTCATATTTCCACAACTATAAAAGGTCCAATCCAATGCATTTTGAACTTCCCTGAATGTTTCTAATACTTGTTTTTCTATAACAGGACTAAGTCACCTTATGAAAATCACTTACACTTTATATGTCGGTCATGCCAAGCCTTCTGCCAGGATTTTTCCATAGGTTGATGAAAATATGATAAGAATCTAGCCTCCTCAAGTTATATCAGTTCTTCAACCCGTGCAGCCATGGATTCATCATTTGTCACCTTAGTAGCTTGTGTAATGAATAGAATTGGGGTAAGAAACTTATGTAGCACTATTGCTTCTCTTCCATATACCAATTTAAATGGAGTATACCTTTTTAATCTCTTCATGGCAGTCCTTTAATCCCATAACACAGTTGGAACTCACTCATCCCAGTCGTCGCGATTTTCACAACAGACTTTAGTCAATCCCATATCCAAAATTTTATTAAATTCTTCCATTGTTCCATTATCCTGCGAATGGTAGTGGTTGTTCTTATGATGCTAAATAAAAAATTATCTAGTAAGGGTTGCAATAGTCTCACTGATAAAGTGGGCTCCTTGATCATTGGTAAATCTTCGAGTACAACCGAACTTGGTAATGATATTCTCAAAAACAAAAGTGTTCTTCTATGGTTGTAGAGAAATATTGAACAACTTCCACTTTATCCCATTGAGCCAGATATTCATTTGCGTTCATTATGTATCTTTCGTTTGAATGCTTTCCAGGGGGGTTTATCAAACTGATGAAATAGACAACCCATTTTTTAGAGGCTTACATAGCTCAGACAGGGTATAGAGGTAACTCATCATGACGAGATGGATTCTACAGGCTCTGACATACATGGCAGGAATGAGCATATTCCTTAGCATATTTAAACATCGTAGGCCACCATAACCCTGATTATAAGATGTTCTTGGTAGTATCCTTGCCACCAATATATCCTCCCGCAAATCCACTATGGCATTCCCATAGAATATTAGGTCTTTCATAGTCTATTACACAATGCCTCAAGATGATATACAATCCTAATTTGTACAATTGAATCAAAATTAGTTTATAGTTTGTTACACTAACCACTAGGTGCCTTTTCTGACTTACGGAATATCCCTTTGGTATAGTACCAATGGTTAAAAATAATGCAATGTCTAATAGATAATCATGAATTTCCTCAATATAGAAAAGATCTGCATCAGGGAGTTGATCATCTTCAAATCTACCACTTTCTCCCGACTCTATTCTACACAAATGATCTAGCCCCACATTTAGTTTACCTGGATTGACAATGACCTAAAAAACAACTCTTGAAATAACAACAACCATATAAAAATTCGACCTTCTAACATGGGTTTGTTAACCAGATACTTCAAAGAAAATTGATCAATAAAAAACTTGAAATGACTGCCTAAAAATAATGTCTAAACATTTGTAAAGCATAAACTATTGTCAAACCTTCCTTTCCAGTTGTAGTGTAGTTACACTCAGCCTGGGAAATATTTTTTTTGGAAAAGTATACAGGATGATCGATATTTCCTTCCCCTAGTTGTGCCAGGATAAGGAAATATCGATCACACATTGAGACTCCCAAATCATCTTTGCACACTCTCTTGTTGGAACACAGAGGTGGCCCAAATGGAATAACAGTCCATCCTAGATGTGAAAATATATGACATTCTCTCATGTACCCAAGAGTTGATAGGTGGTGGTGAAGTCAAGGTCACATTGATAAAGTTGGGGCCACTCAAATACCTCATGCCCACAAGAATGGAGAACTATGGTGAATGCATCCACGGGAGGGTGACTTAGGCAGTCAGCAACACGATTTGTGCTCCATGATTTATACTTGATGTTGAGATACAATTGTTGTAGGTTTGTGGAACAATTTTGATGGTGGTTGTTATACAACTTCCCCTATGTTTGTGTGAACTACAGAGGCATGTGATCAGTGTGGATGATTGTCTCATTTCCCAGAATGTTATGTTTCCATTGACGTCTGGCTTGCACAATGGAATACATTTCTTTGTCATATATGGGGTATTTTTGGACAATATCTAAGAGTGTCTCACTATGGTATGCTATTGGATGACCATGTTGCATGAGAAATGTACCTACATCATAGTCGAAGGCATCAGTCTCAATCTCGAATGGTTGTTGCAGATCAGGTAAGGAGAGTACTAGAGCTGAGCACAAGCGATGCTTCAAATCATCAAATTCTTTTTGTTGTACCTGCCCCCATGTGAAAGTTTCCTTGCCACTACCCTTGGTTACTTGGTTGAGGGCCCATGTAATATGGGAGAATCCCAATACGAACCTTTGGTAGAAGTTGGCAAGTCCCAAGAAGCTTCAAATATCGGTTATTGTGGTCGAGGCTGGCCAGTCACGAATGACTTGGATCTTAGCTAGATACACATGTACCCCATTCTCATAAATAATGTAGCCCAAGTATTGGACCATGTTCATTCCAAAGGAACATTTTCCAAGTTGGCATATAGCTTGTGTTTCCGCAGAGTGCCCAAAACCTACTGAATTTATTGCATGTGATCCTCCCAAGTTCTGTTTAAGATGAGGATGTCATCCAGATATACCACCACAAAATATTTCATGAAGGGTATCAATAAATCATCCATCAATCTCATGAAAGTTGTTGGTGTATTTGTTAAGACAAAGGGCATGACCAGCCATTCGAAGAGACCTTCTTTCAATTTGAAAGTTGTCTTCCATACATCAGTTGGTTTTATGGGAATCTGGTGGTAGCCAGACTTTAGGTCAATATTGTTGAATAACTTTTCCCCCTTGAGTTGGTCAAGAAGGTCATCAATTCGAGGAATTGAGTATCGATTTTGGACTGTGATTTTGTTTAATGCTCTGCAATAAATGCAGAGCCACCGAGTCCCATCTTTCTTCTGCACCATCACAATCAGGCTTCCATGAGAGGAGGATATGGGTCAGATGTGCCCATTTTGAATTAGATATTGGATATGGCACTTTATTTCATCATTTTCCATCATCAAACGACAATAGACGAGTCCATTAGGCAGCAGTGCACCAGGGGTTGGATCAATTGGATGCTTGACTTGGTAGTGTTTCAGTATCCTGGTGGGTGAGAAAAATATGTCTCTATACTCTTCCATGATCTCATCCACTTGCTTCTATTGCAAAGACAGGCTCTGTGTAGAGTTCATGAATATGGCAGAGACCTTTTGCTTACTATGAGCATGGATCACAAAGAAGATGAACTTCCTGGTCTTTGAAATGACCTTACTTCATTGCTTAGCAGAGATTAAAGAAATAGCGGTAGGCGGCGTTACCTCTGGTATCCTATACAATTGTCTACCCACAGTAATAATAACACTGTGGGGTCTAGACACATACACAACATGTCACTTCCAAAAATATGCCTAGCCTAAAATAACATCATAAACTTCAAGGGGAGAAATATCACACAATACCTCGTCTTTAAAGGGCTTGATGTTGTAGGGTAGACGACAGTGTTACCTGACATGGAGATCTCATCCTTGACGAAGCTAGCCGATGGTGTAGGGATGCGAATTTGGTGTTACCTAAAGGTCCAACTGCTTGATGACCTCTGCTAAAATCAGGTTCTTTTGACTGCCACTATCAAAAATGAAATGTAGAGGAGTCCGCCTTACCCACATTTGTGAGTGAAAGAGGTGTTCCCCTTCCTCTGGTTATTTTGGTTCGATTGGTTGGACTTTGGTGGTAGCAATAATGGCACTGGATTTGACATCGATGATCCACTTCCCTCTTTCTGGATTTGATTTGGAGTCAGAATCTTCCTCTGAATCAGAAGCTTTGAGCTTGGCCACCGGTGACTGCTTGGACTGACATTCTTCAGTGTTGTGCCAATGGATTTTATGGTACTCACACCATTTTCCCGTGTCCTTCTTCAACTTCTCATTACCCTTATTGGATTACGACTTGGACTAGTTGTCTTGAGAGCGGCCATATTTACTTTGTCCCTTCTTTTGTAGGTTGGGGATGCCTTTTCCCTGATTCGGTTGCTAGGCATTTTCAAATCCAAACTCTCCCCTCTTCTGCTTAAATTTCTACTCGATCTTGACATCATATCTATAATCCGCACATAATGATGCGATGTCTAGAAAATCCATTTATCTTTGAATGTATTTATGAATACAACCTCGGTATTTGAGCACAAGATCTCATTCAGAGTCTTTGATACCCAATTTGGTGCATAGGGTATGGAAAATATTGGTGAAATATGGTACTGTCTAGTCCCTTTCTTGATGCAGCATGGTCCATCTTGTTTACTGGTCCTCGTATCTTCCAACAGAGTAGTACTTTTTCTTTTAATGGAATCCCATGTGGGGGATATCAAAAATATTGTAGATTCCTCTATGGCCCTTTTCTCATAGTAAGTATCCCACCAGTCCTTAACATGGGGGATGGCCTTGAGGAGTGAAAAAGTAATATTTTCCCTGCCGGAAAAATTGTGGACCGAAAAATACCCTTCAAGAAGATTCAATGATTTATCTACAACATATTCATCTATTATTCCTTTAAATAATAGAATATCAAAATTCAATTGTACCTTGAAGGGGGTTTCATGGCCACTTGATGAAGATGTGTCTCCTATGGGCAGCCACCGAAGGATCTGTGCAAATTTGTCCATCATTTTGTTCCTTTGTCGTGCAAGGGATTCCTCGAGAAACATTTTAAAAGGATATCCTGCTCCATCATATTTCTTCCCATCCCCCATGGGTTCTTGTCATTCTCGGCATGGTCGATCTTGCAAAGGCTTGATTGGTTTGAGTTCCAACTTCATGTACCCATATCTTGTTGGGTACATGCACGAAGAAAAATAAATGAAGAGCAGACCACTTTGATACCATTGATATGGATTTATGAAGGAAACAAAAGGAATAATAGACTGAATACAATAACATATAGATATGGAGAACAACAGAATATATCTAGTCGACAATAACTTCTATTGAATAAATAAAATAGGATGAAACTGTAAAACTGCAGAACTAAAAACAACTTGCTCGAATGGTGCTAGCTATCTCTAAGAAGAGATGTGGATTCTACACGCATCCGTCTGAGAAGAATGATCAAAAGGCTCCAAAGGCATTTTTAACATTACTCATGAATGCCAAAACCCTATACATCCAAAAACCAAACCCTAGGAGATGAAACACCAAACGTTATGTGGGCCCCGATGGGTACGTTGGTACATCAGTTTCCCGAGGTCATAACTTTTGCATACAACCTATGTTTTAGAAACGTGATAGGCCGTTGGATAGGTATTTTTGAGAAATACACATTATGTCGTTTAACTCTGAATTCATCTACAATTTGACTATGGAAAGCCAAAAAAAAAATACTTTTTAGGGACCCAAAACAGCCCTAGAAGTATAAAAAGATGTACTGACATGAAAACTTCCAAAATAAGTCAGTTGGATTAGGTGGGAGGCCACCAATATCCACTTGGAAGTTGTGTATGGCTTCAGATATCCCTGAAAGTGTGGAAGCCAAAATTACAAAGAATTACAAAAGAATTTGTTGAACTAACAGCTGTCAAGAGGAGCCAATTTGAATAGGTGGGTGGCCACCAATATCCACATGGATCAACCTTTCAATTTTTGAGGTACACAGATGCTTGTTTTTTATTATAGTGATTGGTCCTCTAAAATCATCCAGATTCAATTCCCTCCTTGCTCTTGGGCTCACCTTTTGTTTCTTCGATCTTTTCTTTCATCTACTCTTTGTCTTCGGAGAATTTCTCTTTCTTCTTCTTGAATGAGTGTTTTCCAAGATATTTCTAGTTCTTCTCTCGTTCAATAAGCTATTATTACAAGGTTATACAACTGATGAATAATACTTTGTTTGTTATTCAATCTGATATCTATCTAGGACAGGTTAGCATGAGGAAAAGTCATATAATTTTCAGATGTGAAACCAGATCTAAATATTCAAGTTTGTCTCCTAATATGGTCACCAAAAATGTTGACATTTGAATCTGTCAAGGACCAAAATGGAAACCGCATGAGGATATGAATCCTCCTTGGTTTTTATATAGGTGGTACTCCTCTTTGGCTTATAATATTCTTTGTAATTTCGGATCAAGAATAATATAGGACCTTAAGATAGTCCAATCTTTAATGCTCAAAAGAGATAAACAATGATGAGAAATAAAAAGTATTTATAAAATATTATTCTTGAGAGGGGAACCGGGAATCTCACACATCACACATTACAGAAAATAAAAATAAAAAATTTTCACATCCATCATAGTAAAAATAAATATTTATGATAACATTTTAACTAAACAAAGATGGCTCATATGCATAAGAGAACTTTAATAGAGTAATGCTTATATAGCTCAAAAGAAGATTATGATAGATCAATTTCAAATCATTTATACTCAAGACTCATAGTTATAAAATATATTCAAAACTGATCCTGAATTAGTTCTCTGCGATTTCTCAAAAATAATAATGTTTGTTACAGTTTTTTTAAATTAAAGGCGTGTGTCCAAAGGACTAGGATTGGGGCTCCCGTGAACCATAAAACAAACATTTACAATAAATTATAACATAGAAGGAAGAATGTGGTTTGATGTTGAATAGAAGAATCTGGAAAGAAGACAAAAATAATGTTATTAGGATTTCTTTATACTTTTCTAGTTAAAGAAGAAGAATAACTAGATGAAAACTAATAAAGGAATAAGTTTGTAATCATCATGAACTTACTATGATGGTATCTCTCTAAATATAGAAGGTTCCAATGAAATAGGAGAACTACTCTGCAACGCAATGACCCTTATGTTTTGAGTAACCTTGTCGATGCACCAGGTGACAATATCCTTGCATTCAAAGACTTATGAAACGCATCCCGCAAGAACTATTCCTGAGGTCCACGCCATGTTGTTCTATTTACCCAAAAAAATTGAATAATACTAGTATGACTGAGACCAATGATAGTTTTGGTCTTCTCTAGTGAAGAAGTTAAAAGTATTGACACATAACAGTTGTTTTCTCATGATTGTCTTCACGGAGCTGGCCAACTTTACTTGTAATATTACTTTTCACAGTAAAATGATTTTAAGTTAGATTTATTTTTATGGAAGCATTAACTCAAAATAAATATCACTAGCCTCAGTATAAGAATCATTAATTAACGGCCACTTCAACAATAAATTTAGTAGTTGAGTCTGCAGGGATAACATTAAATGTGACATAGAAGGGACATGAAATGACGGAGAATTGAAGTGGGCGACTAGTATGAAAAGGCAGGTCCGCAAGTCTAAAAGTATGAATGTATGAAATGGCTAATTGTTGGAATATGTCAAGTGGACAATGGGGAGAGTATAGGTATAGCACGTAGGTCCGCAAGTACAAAAGTTCAAAAGTCCACGGTGAAAAAATAATCTAAGTGTTGGATGGACTTATACATGTGTAAATGGAACATAATACAAGCCCAAAGGTTCATGAGTCTGAAAGTCCACAAACATAGTGAAAACAACTAAGTATGGTAATCTCGTCATAACAAAGAAAGAGAAAAATGATATGGGGAAAGGGAAAATACAAAAGGGGAATAGAAGAGGTAAGAAAAGAAAGGGGAAAAATAGAAATAGAGGGGAAGCACGAAAGGGGTTCAATACATCGCAAATTTTGTAGTCGTCGACATGGGAATTTATTCTAAATTCTCTTCTAGATTTGCACTTACTCCTTTGTATTCTACCTCTATGCCTCTTCAGAAGATTAACAACAATCGGCTCCTCTTGGCTCCCTTCAGCCTCCAAAGTCCCCTTTAATGTGTTCCACAACTCCTTGGTGAGTTGTTCATCATCTAAATTTCATAAAATAATCAGAGCCACAAGTCAATAGTCTTTTGAGGACTCGTCGGAGAAGATTTATGTGCAACCAAATTTTATGCATAGTTGAGTTGCAATGCAAAGCTTGGTTTTGTGTTTATTGGTGGTGTGGGATTAGACATCCATTGGAACATATCCACAACATCCTTAAATAATTGTTTTTGCACAATGGGGTCATATTTAACATATTTCAATATTTTTTTGCAGATATTACTTTGAGTTGATTTATCAACATTGACATCAGTCCTTGTTCCTCCTCTAGTAATAATATTGATATTAGGCACCTTTTCTTCAATGATAGGTCAGGGCTCAGAATTAATCAAATTGGTGCATCTCTACCTTGTGTGATCTTCCCACTTCACAATCAAATGAGGGAAATCCTCAGTGGCATGGGTGTTGTTTTTGTAGTGGGCACACCAAGGTCATATCGGAAGAGGAAAATATCTAGTGAGATGTCCCTGCTCGTCACAATTATAACACTGAGTTTTCCCTCTCTCA
The DNA here is from genome assembly GCA_000966675.3 of Picea glauca. Lineage (NCBI taxonomy): Eukaryota > Viridiplantae > Streptophyta > Pinopsida > Pinales > Pinaceae > Picea > Picea glauca. Next base: position 305,698 of record JZKD02S2303892.1, on the reverse strand, counting down.
TTGTTTCAGTCTCCTAGGAATCCTCCCCCACCTCTCTGTCCTCCTCCAAAACCTGGAGGAACTTTATTTGACCCTAAATGCATATCTTTCCAACCTGTCCACAAGAGCATCTAGTGTGCAACATTGCTTTGTGGTGTGAGTGGGTGACCCACATAATTCCCAATATAGTGTATTTGGAATAGGTGAATACTTTTATAGGATTGGACAATGTCGAGGGGAGTGACCATGGCTTTGAAAAATTTCACAATATTCTCCACTCTGGCCTCCTTGATGTTTTGGGAAAGTGTGGTATTGCATAGGGCCAGGATATGGCGTTGTAGTGGAAAGTTGTTGATCCAAGTGGAATAGGAAAGTGGCCACCAATATCCACAAATAACCATGAATACAAAGATGCAGTGGAAATAACACTTCATTTCATTAATATCAAAGAACTGAAATTTGTTTACAGACAGAATAGAAATTAGCTAGCTATGGTGTTAGTAGCTTATCCCTGAGAAGAGATGTGGTGGCTATAGGCCTCCGAAATCTGTGTTACAATGAGGCTTGAAGGCCTATATGTTATTGAGAAACAATGGAAACCCTAAAAATCCACAAACCTAACCCTAGGAGATGAAACACCAGAATATGGGCCCCGTCGAGGTAAATTGGTACATCAATTTCCAGGGGTCTTAACTTTGGCATACTATCTATGTTTGATGCATATGATACATCGTTTGAAAGATATATCTGATGAATAAAATTGTTGATAGTGAATCTCATGGCTTGAATCAACCAAATATTTTTCCACTAGTAGATGCCCAAAAAATGTCGTTTAGGGCCTTAAAATGGCTCTGGAAGTTCAGGACCCGAAAAACTGCCAAAAATAGTAAATTG
>JZKD02S2303892.1:271456-282991 GCA_000966675.3 Picea glauca | reverse complement strand
CTTGGAGGTTCCTCTCAACCTCCCGGAGACACGCCACCGGTACTGCTGGGTCTCCTGCAGCTGGGCTGCCTCCACGATGCCCTGGTACTGGTATATCAACTGGGTGCACTGCTCCCTTGTCTGCATGTTGAAGACAAAAACATTTGTTAAAACTCTTTTACATACCTAAAAAAATACATATACATCAAAAACAAAAAACTAGACAAGGAATGGCTTAGTCTCTTACCTGACTCGTCCCAATCTTCCCCCTTGAGAAAAATCAAGTCCATACTCCCACGGAAGTCTACATCGGCGTATGGGAAGTCCTCTATCCAGAGGTACTTCCGTCTTAGCCAGGCAAAGAAATCACCAGTAAAGTGGAACTCTGACTCCGAAACTAGCCTTGGAGACAGACTAGTCCACCTCTCCATCCGAGGCTCATCCAATGGACGTACTTCCAGTGCTATCTGAGGCTGCATCTGAGGGATGCGCTTTAAGAAAAATGAGACTAAGAATGAACCATAGCCAAACTGCTTCTGACCAGTCCTGCACCGTGAGATTTTTTCCTTCACATTCCGAAGGAACGCTGCACTCCAATTGAACAGTGTTGGTTCCAAACACTGAACACCATAGGCCACCTGTGATCTTGATGCCAAATGAGCACTAGTGCTATCGGTCATGCTTGTGATAGAAAATAATATAGATCGAAGAGGCAGATCTCGTATATCATTGATAGGGATCCTGCCCCCTACCAATCTTGCTCCCGGAATGCAGTGGTGTGCCAGATACACGTCCACCTACTCAGGTAATGCCCTCTGCCTAGTAAAGGATATAGGGACCCCTCTTTTCGAGAGTCTAGTCAAAAAGTACACATCCTCCAACTCAATGGTTAGAAGTTGTGTACCAATACGGAATCCCTGTTCCGCAACGTCCCAAAGGCCAATTATGTGCTCAAGCAGTAGAATCTCTCTTTTCATTTTTTGCAATTTGAAAAAATTGAGCAAGCCATAGGCCCACAAAGTGACCCGCGTACGAGGACTTCGTAGAGCGGCTAAATCATCCATCTCGTGTTCCCTCTCTTTCCATTCAATCATGATTGCTGAAGACACCTACAAAACAAAAAAATCAAGAATTTCATTATTCCTCACATTTTTGTAATTTCAGCGATTTTCAAAAAGCATTTTAAAACATAAAATCAAATTCCCATGTCATATAAAAGCAACCAATCACTCTTTTTGACAACCACACCCTTTAATATTCGCCATATAATGATTAAAACGTGTTTAAAATGCAAAATGAAATAGGGGGCTGCGTGGGCATTTGGGGGGAATTTTCATGAGTTCTTTTACTCAAAATGTTCAGTCCAATTGATTGCAAGGGTATGGACATCTGAACAACCCTTTTCTAATACATTTTCGTAAAAGAATCCCCCCATTTTATTAATTTTTAAAAGGAGGTCGATTTGGTTCAAAGAGGGGCGACCTAGGGATTTGTGTTTTAAATTAATAATGCCATGAAAATTAACTTGAAACCATGCAATCGAAAGAGAAAAGGATGAACACCTACCTGGTTTGAACGGTGAGCGAAATGATGGATCGTAGCTCCGACAGCAAGAAAAACAAGATTTGCTTCAAATTGGGATTCTACAACACTCCAAAAATCCTTGCAAATGAAATGGTAAATGACTTTTCTAAATCAATTGTTATTTATAAAATTTCATTTTTTATAAGATATGTTCATTTTGGGTTTGTCTAATGATGTAAATGGCTTCACTAATCTCTGGTTTGTAGTTTCTAGCATCGCAGGTTTCCTAGCAGTTCTAATGAATCATTCACCTTGTCGCATTTGTGAGCATAGTCTTAGTTCGTTCTCGAGCTCAACAATATGAGAACGTAACCGGGTAAACTTTTATCTATTTTTCGGACCCGTACGGATACGAACACACGAAAAAGGAACCCCCCTGGAGTCTCCTTTAAACCCTTTTCAGACTCTCTAAATATGAAAAGATTGTCGAGTGATCTTGCTTTCTTTCACACACGTTAAAAGGTCAGAAAGAGCGCCCTGCGAGCGATAGTTTAACCCTTTTTCAGTGTCGTTGGACTACTGTACGAAAAAGGAACCGAGAGAGTTCTCTTTTAAGTGTTTTTCCAAACTCTATAATCCCGAAAAACCTTCGAGTTTTCTATCTTTGGACTAGTTAAAGCACACATCGACAGGCCCATATGGGACCGAACCCTTACTTCTTCCAGTTCATTAAAAAAGGGAAGAGGAACTTACCGAAGGTGAGTTATATCGAGCATGTGTTATCCTCCTCGAGCTCATTAAATAAAAAAGAGGTACTCATCTATCTGGATGGGGGGAAATTGAAAGGAGCAAGCCAAGCAATCTCTTGAGAACATCATCCAGCACTTCTTAGAGTTGCCCTTGAACACGGCACTTTGTCACTTTGCACATATCATAATCCACTGAACCTCTGCACTGAGCCAATCCTTCGAGTTTCCTTTCACTCCTTTGGGTCACCCAATGCAAGTCACAGTATCCATTGCATAGTTTTGGTCCATGTCATGTTTTTATGTTGTGCCTCAGTGTTCAAGGGAAGTATCCACCTCGAGAGTCAGCCATCCCAAATATCTTGCCTCAAAAACTGTGTCAGTCCATTTGATCTACCAATTACATCTCCATGTTCATTTCATGTCGTTGATGGGGGATACATCAAGGCCCTCCCTCGATGAGTCTATTCCTGTCAACTCCAACACATTATCGGGGGATCAGACTTAGAAACCAGTTAGTACTTTGGGAGTTGCATGCCTCAATGGCAGGCCTCCTCACATTCGACACTGGGTTTACATCATTGACCTCTGATCGAATGATTCCACGGATGTTCGACTTCAGCTCATCTATTCACATTCGCTGGAATGTACTAGGTACCTTGGGAATCATTGACATTAATGGTGGTCTCCCTCGCACTTGTTAACGGTTTACACCATTGACCGGTAATCAAGTGGTTTATGCCATGTTCGACACCAAGACATTTATTCACATGGTCAGATTCGTACCATATTGGGATTGGTATGAACACCCTGGGTTGAGCCATCACTTTGATATATGCTTTGCCCAGGCTGCGAAGGAATTCTATTGAAACAATGACACATACACTGTTACATAGATCCACCTTGTATTGGTCGTGGCTATGTCTTGTCATCTCGTAGATCCACTGTGTATTCTTCGTGGCTACGATCAGTTCATGTCATTAGTGTATAGATCCACATTGTATCTTCGGTGGCTATACGTTTTTATCAATACAATTATGGATCCGCGGTGTATTTTATGGCGTCCATATCCTATTAAGTCTTGATCACCCGAGCATAGGTATGCCTGCCTTGGGTTTTGAAACATGTCATGATATTTGTTGGATGTTTGTGTGCAACTTCCGTCGGGTTCTCTGAGTCTATACCCTTGCTTGAGTATCTACAAAGTATTTCAGTTATCAGTTGGCATCTTCTAACTTCATACTTTGGGGGGCATTCTATTACATGTCAAAATTGCTCAGCTGGATAAGTGTCGCATTGTCCCTCTCAATTGTCGTAAGTGTCGCATCTTCCCTACAACTTTCGCAAGTGTCGCAAGTTGGTTACTAGTGTCGCAAATGATGTTCAGACATACTTCCATGTCAACGACACTAAGGAGGCACTTATAACATATCACATGACTAAGTTGAAGGAGGAGAACTGATTTACTGAAGACAAATAACTCTCGACACCTAAAAGGAACCCTGAAACAAAGGTTTTGAGGGGGAGCGCTCCCCTACTGCAGCTCCAGAAGCGCTGGTGCTCCCCTATAATGCTTCAGGGAGCGTTATAACACTCCCCAGCCCCTTTTGAAGGAGCGTTGCTCATATTGAGAGTGTTGGCGCTTCCCCAAGGCTTACCAAGGAGCACTATAGTGCTCTGATGCCCCTTCTAAGGGAGCGCTGCCTAATCTGAGGCAGTAGTTGGCCCGTTGAGGAGAATAAGGGGAGGATCTTTTGATATTAGAAGGCAGTTGTACTCGAATTCTCGGTTTCATCAAGAGATCCCTGATCTAAGGAGAAGGTTCCCAACTTGTTCTAAAGATAACTCAAGAGGTTGAGCTCCTCTTAACCTATATAAACAGGCTCTATGATGGTGTAAAGGGGGGAAGAACTAAAGTTATGAAACTTATGATCTTGGAGAAAACTCACAGTGAGCCAGAGGAAAGTGATCAGTGAAGCTGTTGTTATCCAGGTTGTGGATATTTTAGGCAAGGGTTAGACGAAGGGGACTTGATGAAGCTGTCACATTCGCATCTACGATTGTAAGTATTGTTGTTGTCATTCTCATCAATATGACACGCTCGGCCTGTTTCTTTCTAGTTTGTGTCTAATGCCACATGAATTTATCACTAGTTGATAGATATGTTTTCAAGCTAATATCAATAGAGTAGGAAGCCGTTGTATCTTGCTTTGTCCATAGGATCCAGCGAGGAGCAAAGGATTGAAGCGCAACCAGGAGCGTGCAGGGACAAACGTCGATAAAAAGGTACTTCTGTCATCCTTCCTTATCATGTGTTAGTTTAGATAGATTTGAAAGGAAGTCAGTGTCCATGATAAGCACTTTTCTTTCCAGGGTTAAGGTCAATCTCTAGAGGTAATCTACCTGTCCGCAGGGAGATTTTCCTACAATAATAAGGAGTTAGGGCTCGATCTGGTGAACCTTTGCAAGATCAGCCTCACAAACCTCGATGGTCGCCCATGGGGGATGAAAAGAAAGACGAGGGAGTAGGCGATCTTATAAAAATATTTCTCTAGGAGGCCCTTGAAAAACAAAGGAAGGCGATGATGGATAACTTCACCCAGATCCTTCAATGATTTCCCACTAGCGGCGCATCTGCATCCAACAGCTACTCTGGAGGCGCAACCACTTTTAAGGTAAGAGTAAACATTGACATTCCCATATTTAATGGTCAAATAGATGCAAGCATCGTATATTTTATCGGACAAATCGGTAAGTGCGGACACAAACAGATCTCCCTAGTTTCACTACAAAACTAGAACAAAACAAGAGAGTGCACTACTATTTCCTTAGATTTCAATTATCAAATGAAGAAATGGATCTAGAACATACCCTTTAAATATCGAAAATCCAATTTTGCCAATGCAATCCAAGCTCCGTCACAAGGCTTATGGAGAAATATCTACAAAGGAGCACAAGCCAACGAAGACAATAATAACAGATCCTAATTGATATGAAACTATGTATGTGATCAAGGAGTCATAGAATAAGGATAAATAACATTGATATAGGAAAGAAAATTGCATCTGTATTAAATAATAGAAAGAGAGATTACAGCCAAAGCCTTGATGGCGTAAGGTCTCTTCCAACTATCCCTCGTTTCCCACACACTTCTTCCTCCAAAAATTAAGAGGCTATAGATATGAAAGTCACTCACACTCTATCTTGACAAAGCAAATCTCAAAGCCACTCTAACCAAGCTAACAATCTCAAGCCAAATTTCCAATCTAATTTTCCCAAGATAACCTTCTCCATGAGAACTCTTCTTCTTTTATAAGCTGAAGAGGATAAGGTGAGGAGGTTAGGATGATCCCACTAAATCAGAAAAGTGATTAAGATCCAAATCAATCGAAGGGCACCTCACCATAGAAGCTTCTTCTTCTAGAAGCATCAAGAAGATGCTCGTTTTTCCCACGTACGAAAAATCGTCGCGCCCCTATAATTTAGCAGAGTGCCACAACGTCACAGGATAATTTTAGCATATCATGCAACGATCTGGGATCATCGTACCCCTATAACTGGACAGGATGTGACGATCCTCCTTATTAGGGTTTTTACAAAGGAAAATATGATTGCATCTCTCAGGAAAAGTTCTTCTCCCTTCTTTCCTTGGGAATTTAGGCCATTGATCCCTCTAAAGACAATAGATAGGTTTAAATCATTAACAGTCATGGGGATGAAAAAAATAATGTGTAACAGAGATACCCCCAAAGTATGAAGTTAGACCAGAGTGATAGCTAAAATACGTTGTTGAGTGTGTGTAGGAAACAAGGAACACATCGGTTGGAAACCTGCCAACAAACAAGGAAATACAGTACAATAATATATCATGACTGAGGTAGGAATTCCCATACTCAGAATACAAGTGACTCAAAGCATAAATTTCTACATGCAAATATCCATGTCAAGTAAGACAGTTCATGGCCACCAAATATACACTGTGGATCCATGCTAATATGACTCAAATCTGAACACAACCACCAAAAATACACTTTGGATCTATGTGTTAAAGACTCAAATTTGAACATAGCCACGAGACATACACTCTGAATCTATGAACCAGTAAAATCTGAATATACTCCAATGCAACTTGAATCTGTCATAAAATATTCAGGGTCTTCATCTCCACCACTCTATAGTATGAATCTAACCATACGAATACATGTGTTGAAGTTGAACATGATATAAACCACTTGATTACCAGTCATTAATGAATATCATTAAAAAGTGAAATGGAAATCACCATTAATGTCAATGACTCCCAAGGTACACTAGTACAATCCAATGGGTGTGAATCTGTGAGATGAAGTTGAAAACTTGGCGGAATCTCTCGATTAGGGGTCAATAATGAAAACCCATTGTCGAAAGCGAGGAAAATTTTCATTGAGGCATACAAGTTCCAAGGTACTAATTAGTTTCTAAGTCTAATTCCTAGATAATGAGTTGGAGTCAACATGAAAAGACTCGTCACAGGAGGGCCTTAATGTATCCCCCATCAATGACATGAAATGGGTAAAACGATTTGAGGTACATCACAGTAACAAGTGATTCAGGATTGACTCAGGGATGACCGACACAATAGAAGGCTTAATGCAAAAATGGTTGATGCAATAGAAGGCTTTCTCAGTTGAAATTATCTTTGAACATATTGACAACATGACAACTATCTTGGAAACATTGACTCAAAAATAGGGATCACAAACCAATTTGTAATCTTATAAAGGAGTATGATCAAGATACAAGTGGATTTTCCAACCTAGACACAAAGCAAGTGAAAGGGTGTCATGTTCAAAGGTGACTCTTTCATAGAATAAAGGTTTAGATACATTTATTTTCCAATTTTTCCCCCACCATTTCTGGTGAGTACCTCTTTATTTTTACACGAGATTGAGGAGGATAACATATGCTTGAACTGTAAGCTCATCCTTTGGATGAGTCCCTCGAAGTATGTTTAACGAAACCTACGAAGGAGTGGTTTGGTCCCATATGGGCATTTCGATGTTTGTTTTACGAGTCCAAAGAAAGCAACCATAGGGGTTTTTCATGTTTAGAGAGTTTGAAAAACACTTAAAGAAAACTACAAAAGGTCATTTTTCATAAATTATTATGATGAGACCGAAAAATAGATAAACTATCACTCAACAGATGTTTTCTTCAAATACTTTAACGAGCGTGAAAAGAACAAGATCTTTTGGAAATATTTTCATGTTTAGAGAGTCTGAAACGAGCTTAAAGGGAAATCCAGGTGGTTAATTTTTCATATAACCTTTGCGAGTCCGAAAAAGTGATAAAAGTATACTCGGTTACATTCTCATTGATTTACGAGCATGAGAAAGAACAAAGACTAAGCTCGGGATTGTTTTCATTTTTACGCAATCTTAAAACAAAACAAAACTATGCTTGGGATAGACTTTACTTTTACACAAGCTTAAAACTAAACAAAACTATGCTTAGACCTGGTTTCATTTTTACACAAGATTGAACCAGAGAAAACTATGCTTGAGGTAGGTGGTTTCATTTTTACACAAGCTTGAACCAAAGAAAACTATGCTTGCGACTTCCCAACGCATTATCTAGGGATGGTTGGTACTTATCCCCCAGCTTAAGAAACTAGCGTCTTAACTTCAGCATGAATTCTAGAGGCTAAAATCATTGCCCCCCAAGTTTCATTTCATCCAACTGCAAAGGAAAATGAAAGGAAGCTTCAAATACTAGACGAAACAAAGTACATGACTCAATCAAAGAAGGGGAAGTTGTTTCATTTTTTAATGAGCTTGACACAGGAACATGAACTATGCTTGAGACTCTAGGTTTAATCCTCAGACCTTTGTTTCATTTTTTAACAAGATTGACACAGAAACAAGAACTATTCTCATAATATATGTTTCATTTTTTAACGAGGTTGCTACAGAGACGCAAAAACTATCCTCAAGGTTGGTTTCATTTTTTAACAATCTTGAAATCAGAAAACCATGCTCAAGGTTGGTTTCATTTTTTAATGGGCTTGAAATCAGAAAACAATGCTCAACACTCTTCTTGATCATGGCTTCCAAGAGGACAATTCTCTAGAAGGACACCATTTCAAGGGATGAAACTCAGACATGGCTTCCAAGATATCTTCACTGGATGAAACAACGACACTCTGGAAGGACACCATGTCAAGGGTCGCAACAGGGGTAAGGATATCAAGCTCTAAGGACCCTACCAAAGAGATCAGCATGTCAACTATCGGATCCAAGTCATAATATATTGAGATTACAGTGAGAGGCTCATATCCATCAAAAGTTGAAGGCATGGGAGACAACGCCACATAATTGACCTGTGGCGGGGGTGATATTGTCTGCATATAAGAACTATTTAGGGAGGTCATTAAGTTGATGGTCAAGTCAGGGCCAATGAATGAAAGTTGATCAATAGTCACCATTCTTCCATCGTGCAGGAAATATATTACATGAAAAAGAGTGGACACAATAGCTTTCGTGGCATAGACATAATCTCTCCCAAGGAGTAAATCGAAATCCAAGGGGTCTTGGACTACCATGACATCAATAAAGACAATTTTCCTTCCCAAAGTTACAGGAAACTCAGGAAGGACCCCTAAAGGGTGATTGGCTCTTATATTAAAAGAAAACAGAGTCTGTGTACCTGGAAAAAGTTGAGGATAACCCAAATCTTGCCAAACAATAGAGCAAAAAATACTAATGGACGAACTTTCATCTATCAACATTTAAAGAACGTCCCGACCACAAACTTGTATTGTAATCTTGAAAAGAATGTGAGAGGGAAGATGAGGTCCAGTTAGCACACCCCAATCAAAAAGGATGACCTCATTACTTGGAGGGGGTTCTATGGGAGAAGGAGGAATACCCCCTAGCACAGTAGATTATGTATCAACAAGAAAAACATGGGAAGAATCAGGTTTATTCTCTAGTGGGAGAATAGGATTGAATGATAATGACATCAAATTGACCACTTGGGTTTCTTTCTCCAAGGGGAGAATGGGGTCGGCAGGTGGAAATGGATCGACCACTTGGGTTTCACTCTCTAACGGGAGAGTGGGATTGACCGAGGATGGGATCGGATAGAACACTTTGTCAACTAGTTCAATTAAGGACATGACCATATTGACTACATGATCAATTGGACTAACCGATGAAGGGACCAGATTGATCATTCCATCAACTACAGTTTGGTCGAGAGTAAGCTTATGATAAGTAGTTGGAATTTGAGGTTGGGAAACATTCATGTCTTCCAGTAATTTAGAGGCTTCGTCGATATGATGGAAAAGGTGAGTTTGATGACTCCCTCTGCATAACCTACACGAGAACTTGACTCTACTTTTCTTCTTCCCAACAATATCGTGACTAGTTGATGGGAGGTCATCAACATGTTGTTCAGAGGATGAAGACATGGGTTGGCGAGGGCATGTAGACCATGCTTCTATAACCTTGGATAGACCAGGTAAATCCTTAAGAAGATGGCTACCCTTACAAAGCCTGTAAGGATACTTGGGCTTATGGGTTGTTTGGGTAATCTTGGCATCATCAACACTCCCATCATGATTATCAGTAACTGGTGATTTTCCAACATGTCTGGCAACAGTTGGAAGTTTGGACCCTTGCATATTTTTCTTCTTCTTAATATTCCTTTAGTTCTTCTTCTTATCCTTCGAGTTACTAGCTTTAGAGATTTCACTTGGCGAAGAAGATGAAATGGAAGAAGATCTCCCCAATGAAGGAGGCAAAGAATATTTTACCGGTGAAGGAGGTGAAGGATCAACATGAGGTTTATGTTCGTGGGGGGAAGTGCTTACGACTGAAGCACTTACTGCATTTGGGATTACTTGAGTGGAAAACAACCATAACGACAATCCAATCACGAGGCCTGAAAGGCTCAAAGTAGCGATGTGAGGAGGACCAGTGTTTCCATAAGAAGGAAAAACAAAAGGTTACCCTAGAGTAGGGGTTCCTTCATTGGTCATTTTGGGAAATGACGCCATTAAAACAAAGATCCAACCTAGAGTCTGCTAGGGAAAACAAACAGCACATGCTAAAAATATAGTAAGAAAGCAAACAAACAAAACCTTCTCACAATGAATGCACTAGTTGGTGATGAAATCCAACGTCATGAGAACATTGTAAGAAAGGGTTGTGATAGAGCGGGTCGAAAAGCTACGTTGACGATTTGTTTAGCCGAATTACACCCGGGTGCAATATCCCACACATAATCATGGGTATACCCTCCAATAAGCCCAAGTGAGTTTGGCCAACATCAATTCAGGGTACCATGAAGACTTTCCCCTCCACAGTCACCTCATGTAAAGACCCTAAAGAGATAGGTTACTAAGGTTACCAGCTATAACAATGATTCCTGGGGAAACAATCGACAGTGTGATCCACATGCAAAGGTAGGGTATTGTTGGCAGCCAACCCATTTTTTTTATTTCTCTCAAAAAGCTGCCTACACCCCTTGTCGTACTACGACAAATCATTGTCGCATTGTGCTTTTAGACATTCATCTCATTTTTTGCGACCATTGCGATTCAATTTCGTCTTAGTTTTCACAACTGCAAGTGTGAAAACACCTCTTTCGTTGCTTAGATTGTCATCATTTTTGGTTAATTTGCTGAAAGACGCTTGATCACTGGTTTATCACATGACTGCTAAAGGTTGTCTCGAAATTATGTTCTTGAGCATTATCTTACCTTGATTGCGCATTTGGATATATTTGATTGTTAAACCTTTGGGCATAAAAGTTATTGGTCTTGTTCTTATGAAAATTATAATGGATTTGGTCATATGGTTTTTATCCTTGGTTTTGGACTTTCACTCAATTATTATATGAAGAAATTTTGATTGCATGGCTCAAAAGATTGGAATACAAACATATACAATGTGCATCGAATACATGGACAAGTTTATAAGGTATGATAGCAATGGTTCGAGGCGCATGAATTAATCATTTTCGACTTTAAAAATCGATACTTGACATACTATGTTTGCAAAGTTGGATTATACGTTGAATGTTTCATAAGTCCCAAGCTATGTAAACCCTGTGTTTCAGCGATTGATTGAACGATGGAATTGGCACGTCGGATCGATAGTTAATGCTGGTACTGTGCTTATTTAAACCTAACACTTGGCACGTAATTGTCATATGAGGTGTTGGTTCTCACTCGGATGAATGGCACGTAGAGGTGATGATTCACCTGTTGGCTGGTCGATGCATTTGTTTAAATGATTATGGT
>JZKD02S2303892.1:259018-271446 GCA_000966675.3 Picea glauca | reverse complement strand
CCTTACGAGACCTCAGAGCGGCCAACGGAGCCGTTAAACTCGTCAGGGTGGTCCATACCAAACGGCTTGGGTTATTTAGACAACCCCGGACCGGTTCCACTCTTCCAGTTGACGGCTGGACTGTTTCGCCCGTCAACAGGTATCTAGCCCGAAATCAACTCGAGAGGCTCCCACACATAATCGTGGGTATACCTTCAAGTGACCCCTAATAATATGTGCAATATGTACACTAAGACCAACAAAGCAGGTTGAGTAACTATGTCGGCCCTAATGCAACCTCGTGATTGACCCTTGTGTTAGAAGGGCTTCCCAGGACAAAATGTAGCAAGTGGATTTAAACTCTTCCTATCATAAGATTCTATGTTTGTTTGCAGCTTTGGAAGGTTATCTTTCACACCTATCCTAAATCCCTACAACTAATCTAATGTAGCTTTTCTACGAGAAAATATAAAAATGTCTAATCAGTTTTTATAAGCGCTTTATTTTAAGGTTGTTGTTACTCAAGAAGAAAATGGTGTGGACTAAATGATGTTTTGACCGACTCTAAACAATGCAAAGAAATGAGAATGAAAATATTTCATTTCGATGAAATATATATTACAAGAAGGAGAAAACGTTTATCATTCCCAGATGCACAATGTCCCAAAAATTTTAAACTCGTCAATATCAAGAAATGAGCCAAAAAGACAGTACACCAATACATGATTCAAGACCAAAAATGTCAAAAATCGTGCAGTTTTGCTACTTCAAATGCAAGGATGCCCCCAATCTAATATAAAGCAAGAAATTACAATTTATTTTTCAAACATAGATAAAAGCAATAGCAAATTACTTCAAAAGAAACAAAAAAAACAAACAAAGTTTCTCTTTTTACATGAGTTATTCAGAAAAAAGAAGTGTTCTTTTCACTAAACAATTCGAAATAAAAACAAATCTTTGTAACTAAAAGACACTCAAAACAAGAGATAAAATCTTTCAAACGCAAACAAGTTAAAACAAAGAAAAGGTGGCTAAAAGCAGATTGAAAGATTGTCAAGTGAACTGTAAACAAACCATAATCAAACCCAAAAATTCACCCAAAAACCATATATAAGATCTAGGAAAGAAAAACCACTAAAAGATAAAAAAAAATCCAAATCGTCGTAGGTTGTAAGATGAACATAGTGCGATGATCCTAGATCATCGCAAGAAATGGAAAACCACAGTGCGACGACGTTGCACTGTCTCTACAAGGAAAAGTGCGGCAATCCTAAATCTTCACAGTGTCCCTCAAGGTAGGGTGTGACGATCAAAGGAAAAAATGGAAAAAATTAAAATTAAGAAGGTTTTCCAGTGAATTTAAATAGTCAAAGAGTTCATATAGATCTCCCAGAGACTCGGAAAATAGAACCCAAGCAATCAAATAAAGAAAGCAAGACAAACTAGGAAAACAATTTGTTCCCCGGTATGATCTCCAATTTGTTATCAGACAAATCGGTAAGTGTGGACACAAATAGATCTCCCTAGTTTCACTACAAAACTAGAACAAAAAAAGACAGTGCACTACTCTTTCCTTAGATTTCAACTATCAAATGAGAAATGGATCTAGAATATACCTTTTAAATATTGAAAATCCAATTTCGCCAATGCAATCCAAGATTCGTCCTAAGGCTTATGGAGAAATATCTGCAAAGGAACACAAGACAATGAAGAAAATAATATCAGAGCCTACTTGATATGAAACTATGTGTGTGATCAAGCAATCATACAATATGGACAAATAAGATTCATATAGGAAATAAAAGTGCATTTGTATTAAATAATAGAAAGAGAGATTACAACCAAAGCCTTGATGTCGTAAGGTCCCTTCCAACTGTCCCTCATTTCCCACACACTTCTTTCTCCACAAATTATGAGGCTATAGATCTGAAAGTCACTCAGAATATATCTTGACAAAGCAAAGCTCAAAGCCATTCTAACCAAGCTAACAATCTCAAGCCAAATTTCCAATCTAATTTTCCCAAGCTAACCTTCTCCATGAGAGCTCTTATTCTTTTATAAGTTGAAGAGGATAAGGTGAGGAGGTTAGGATGATCCCACTAAATCAGAAAAGTGAGTAAGATCCAAACTGATCCGAGGCCACCTCACCATAGAAGCATCGAGAAGATGCTTGTTTTTCCCACGTACGAAAATCATCACACCCCTATAACTAAGCAGAGTATGACGATGTCGTAGAAAAATTTTAGTATAGCATGTGATGATCTAGGATTGTCGCACCCCTATAACTAGAGAGGGTATGACGATCCTCCTTATTATGGTTTTTACAAAGGAAAATATGATTTCATCTCTCAGGAAAATTTCTTCTCCCTTCTTTCCTCAGAAATTCGGGCCATTGATCCCTCTGAAAACAACAGATAGGTTTACATCATTAATAGTCATAGTGATGATGAAAATAATGTGTAACAGTAGATACATGGTTGAATATATTAGAAGGATATTTCTCAGTTCATGACTTTTCCGACCGGGAGAAGATTATTTTTTCAATGCTCAAAGTCACCCCCCATGTCAAGGACTAGTGGGAAACCTACTGTGAGAAAAAGGATGAGCAGGAAGCCTCCCTGTTCTCGATCGTACCCTCTTGGAATTATTTCCGAGACACCATCAAGGAACAATATTATCCCGTGGGGATCTATGAGGACAAGTACATACAATGGGCTACGTTGCGGTAGTAAAGGGATCAATATGTGCATGAGCTGACGAATCTATTCCATACCCTGCACACAAAGTTGGGTATCAAAGATTTGGAGAAACATTTGGTGTTGAAGTACCACAGTTGTCTACACAGATACATGCAGGAGGAAATGGAGTTCCTCAACATCTCCTCACTTGGTACGGCATGCCAGTATGCTATCAATATTGAGCAAAAATTCAAAGAGAAGAAGCAAGATTTTGGATATGTGAATCAAAAGCAAGTGAAAGGTGCCCCCAAATCGCAGAACAAAGGACAAATCCAAGGCATGGAGGCTCAAGAAAACCTGCCAAATCCACAACCAAAGAAAAACAACGTGAAGACGAATAAGGACACGGGAAAGTGGTGTGAATTCCATAAGAGCTCCACTCACAACACAAGTGAGTGTCGGGCCAAACAGTCATTGGTGGCTGAGATGAGGGCTTCTAAATCAGATGCATGCTTCGACACTGAATTAGAACTTGGGAAGGGTAATGATAGAGGGAAGCATATTATCAATGTGGATCCCAACACCACTGTTTCCACCACGAAGATCCAAAAGGAAGAATCGGAAGATCCATAGGAGGAGGAGCATCTCTTCCACTCCTAGATGTAGGTAAAGGGTTCCCCGCTACAGTTCATAATCGACAGCAAAAGCCAAAAGAACCTCATTTCAGTAGAGTTCATGAAGTGGTTTGGCTTGCTAACCACAACACACCCAAAGTTGTACACCATCGGGTGGCTTCACCAAGGACGGGATCTCCGCATCAGCCAGAAATGTCACCTTCCCTACAGCATCAATCCCTTCACCGATGAGGTATTATGTGGCATTGCTCCTCTTGATGTTTGTGATGTATTATTAGGCCAGCCATACTTGTGGAAGCGACATGTTATGTATGAGTCACGGCCTTATGTTGTTATTGTTAACTTGGGAAATAAGTTGTACAGGATACCAAAGGTACCACGACTTGTCGCTATCTCTTTGGTTACTGCAAAACTATGCAGTAAGCTCATTTCAAAAACCAGGAAAGAAGAATATTGTGGCCACGACCTCCAGAAAGGGCTCCTCTACATGACAACAACAAATGGACAAGGTAGTGGAGGAGTACTGGGACATATTCACCTCACCTACAGGGGTGCCTCTGCACTATCATGTCAAGCACCCCATCGATCTGACCCTAGGTGCATCTCTGCCCAATGGACCAATCTATTGATGATCTGTTATGGAGAACCATGAAATCAAGCGACATATTCAGGATTTGCTGCAGAGAGGTCACATCTGACCAAGTTCATCACCCTGTGGGAACTTGATCGTGTTGGTGCAGAAGAAGGATGGGACTTGGAGACTCTATATTGATTATCGGGCACCGAACAAGATCACCGTCTAGAATAGGTACCTGATCCCACAAATTGATGACCTTTTGGACCAACTCAAAGGGGCGAAATATTTTAGCAAGATAGAATTGAATTATGGGTATCACTAGGTACTAATCAAACCATTCGATGTGTGGAATATTGCCTTCAAAGCCAGGGAGGGCCTTTTCGAATGGTTGGTCATGCCATTCGGGTTGACGAATGCTCTTGCAACCTTCATGAGGTTGATGGATGACATATTGTGGCCATTCACCAACTCATTTGTAGTAGTGTACTTGGATGACATCCTGATCTTCAGCTAGACTTGGGAAGAGCACCTCCACCACATCCGACAGGTCCTCCAAACACTGCGAAAACACAAGTTGTGTGTCAATTTGGAGAAGTGAACTTTTGGCATGACCCAAGTTCAATATCTGGGATACATTATTGATGAGCGTGTGGTGCATATGGATCCAACCAAAACCCAAGTCATTCGGGATTGGCCAACCCCAACCACTCTAACAGAGCTTTCCAGCTTTCTGGGTCTTGCTAATTTCTACCGTAGGTTCATGTTGGAATTCTCTCATATCACTTTTCCCTTGTGTCAAGTCACCAAGGGAGGAGCGAAAGAAAAATTATTTTGGTTGGAATATCAACAGAAGGCATTCGTAGAATTGAAACAACGCCTCTGTCTCACCCAAGTGCTTACAATACCAAACTTGCAACAATCATTTGAGATTGAGACAGATGCCTCTGACTATGTTATTGGGTCAGTTCTTACTCAACAAGGGAATCCAGTGTCATATCATAGTGTGACACTATTGGACGTGGTCTGAAAGTATCCCACTTATGAAAAATAAATGTATTGCATTGTGGAGGCTTGCCGATAGTGGAAGCATTACATTTTGGGGAAGGAAATGATCATCCACATAGACCACCAACCCCTGCAGTTCATACAGACAAAAGGGAAGTTACATAATGATCTCCATCAGAAGTGGTCCACATATATGCAACAGTTTCATTTGAACATCAAGTACAAGAAGGGAAGCACCAATAATGTTGTAGACTACCTCAACCGACCACCGAATGTGGCAAGAACCACCGTTCTCAACTCTTGTGGGCACAAGACTTCTGATTGGTCACTTCTCTACAAGAGCAATCCAAATTTCGGCCACACATACAAGATGTTGTTGGAGGGTAACTAAGGTCCAAATTTTCACCTCCAAGACGCACTATTATGTCACCTGGGACACCTTTGTGTTCCTTCAAGTGAGCATGCCAAGATGATTTGGGAAGCACAATATAGTCAGGTCTCTGGGCATTTTGGGCTTGAGAAAACAAGGGCAATATCTCAAAAGTATTTCTATTGGCCAAACCTTTGATAGGATGTCAGGAAGTACATCAAATCCTTCACTGCCTACTCCATTGCCAAACCAACCATCAAGAAGAAAGGCCTTGATACCCCGCTTCCTACCCCTAGTTGACCTTGGGAATCCATCTCCCTAGATTACATGTTGGGCCTTCCTTCTACTAAGAATGGAAATGACTGTGTTTTCATGGTCATCAAGATATTATCGAAGATGGCCATTATGGTGGCCTACAAGACGAATATCACAGCAGAAGCCACTGCTAAACTCTTCCTTGAATGAGTGTGGGTAAAATTTGGGATCCCATAGTCTATCATCTCATATCAGGACAACAGGTTCCTCAGTACATTTTGGTCCAGCCTCTGGTCAATGCTAGACACCAAGCTCACCGAGTCCATAGATTTCCATCCCCAAACTGATGGCTAGATAGAGTTCATCAACAGGATGATCGTACACATTTTGTTCATGTACAACTCAAAGAATCCAAGCACATGGGATGAGATCCTCCCCTATGTACAACATAGCTATAACTGGGCCCTCCATAGCTCAACCAACCACATCCCCTTTCAGGTGGGCTTGGGATTCCAGCCACTATGTCCCATTGACGTAGCGATACCATTTGCAGCTACTCAATCTGATTTGACTCATGTCCAGTCTGAAGCTGCCAAGGCGAACAACTTCATTGAGCGCATTTAGCACATTCCAAAATAGGTTCATTGAGCGCATTTAGCACATTCAAGGAGCGTCTCATTGGACCCCACCACAAGATTTTACCTCTTTGATATGGGCCATACACCATCACCAAGGTTTAGGGGACAATGCCTTCAAGCTCAGTATCCCACCTTTACTTGGTCTGCACCCAGTGTTCAATGTGGACCACCTTCGGCCTTACTTTCCACCTCTACTGGACACATCCGACATGGAAAAACAACTCACACCAACAAAGTTAAACCCAAAGTACATGGAACAATCCACAACTGATCGGATTATGGACACACAGATCAAGAAAACCCACCAGCAAAGGATCCAGCTATATCGATTTGTCAAAGCAGGGCAAGTGGCTCACCAATCACCAAGTTCAGTAGAAGTTTCCTCATCTCATCAAGGAACTCAACACAATGAGGACCATTGCTTCCTAAGGGGGGAGGAATGATCCAGGTGGATATTGGTGGCCACCCGCCTATTCCACTTGGACCCCCACCATTGTTTCTTTCAGTTTTTTAGTTTCCTTAATTGTAGCATAATTTACTATTTTTGGCAGTTTTTCGGGTCATGAACTTTCGGAGCCGTTTTGAGGCCCTAAACGACATATTTTGGGCATGGTCCGGTTGAAAATCATAATCATCATATTTTTTTCCAACAATTTTAGTCCTCATATAGATATTTCTAACGATGTATCATGTGCGTCAAACGGAGATAGTATGCCAAAGTTACGACCCCAAGAAATTGATGCACCAATTTACCCCGACGGGACCCATATTTTGGTGTTTCATCTCCTAGGGTTAGGTTTTTTGGATGTTTAGGGTTTCCATTGTTTCTCAATAATAGATAGGCCTTCGAGCCTCATTGTAACACAGAGTTCAGAGGCCTGTAGCTGCCACATCTCTTCTCAGAGATAAGCTACCAACGCCCTAGTTAGTTTATTTATATTCTGTCTGTAAACAAATTTCAGTTCTTTGATATTAATGAAATGAAATTTTATTTCTGTTGCACCTTTGTATTCATGGTTATTTGTGTATTATGTTGCATTCCTGCATAAATCTGGATCAATCTTGGAGAAAATCAAGCATCCCACGGAGGAGGAGATGTGAGGCATAATATTGAGGAAGGGACAGAGGATCAATTCCATGCACTAAATTTTGAGTGGCACCAAAGAGTGACCTATGTTTTTTCCTCCGCAAAGAAAAACCTCCGCAAAAATTTAATTGTGGAGGTTTGTATACATACTTTGTCAATTAAATTGTTTCTCGATGCATTTTTATGTAACAACTGCTCTAGTGCAATTTCAATTACACTGGTGCGCTATAAACAGTATAACAGATATGCATATTATGTATTTTCAAATCAAGTTGATGTTGTTGTTGTTTGATTTATAAAATGTATAATACGTATGATAATGATTTCTCTGTTTTTAAATTAAATTTAAGATGTATCACTCATTAGAATTTAGAGTTGTCATATATTGTTTAACTTTAGTTTTATGAAATCATTTACTTTGGATTATAATTGTGAAAACTTAAACTATTAATTCTATATAATGTTAAATTCGTCTTTAAGGTGAATTGTTTAATTTCCATCAAGATACAATATGTTGATTAAACATGTTTACAAAGAAAAATTACTTTTATGAAATGTTGTTTTCTCATTTATTTTATTGATAGCATTAATGTAATTGTTCATAATTACATTTATAATTGTTATCTTTATGAGTAGTGATTGTACAAATATCTTGCATATTGGGATGTTCTTTTTTTTCAATTATTATATTGAGATTACGTATGTCAAGTGTCATATTAGACTATAAAATGCACCTCACTTTATATTAATAATTAAAAATAATAATAAAGGTGTTAATACAATCAATATGTTTTTTTAAGTTTGTAGGTGAAAATGTCCATTTTTTTAAATGATTGTGTTAAAATTTTATTGCAAAAATAGAGACACGAATTTTTAAATTATATATATATATATGCATGCAATGTCATAAAAAATTATTATGTGTAAACTATTTAGAAATATTGTAAAAATTAAACACAATGATAAATGATTTGGAAATCATAAATTTAATTAATTGGTTTATACAGTCCCAACCACCACCATATTTTTTAATACAAAACTAAATTTGACATAAAGTCATTATATAGCGTGGACATATGATATTTTCCCTCCCAAAAATTTTAATTTTACATCATGTGCATGCATCCTATGATATTAGTGTTCTATGTAAATTCTACAATTGCTAATATTAGTTCTCATATTTTTTGTAATCATGTAATCAAAATCATTTTATTAACACATATGCCTTATCAAATAACTAATATACAACTATGATTTCTCCCCCACAATTAATCCTAATATATCCTTAAATAAGTGATGTTTTTCATATTCCCTTTGTGAGTCTATTTGATATTATAGGGCCCTTTGCATCATGAATAATTCACAAAGCATCAAATTTAAGGGAAAAGACATTAATTTTCACATGTGGGCCATATTAGGCCCTAATACAATCCCTAGTGTGTCAGGCTTATAATGTCTAAGGTTCATTATTAATATATAAAAATATAAAAAAATATTAAGCAAACACAATAAAAAAAATAAACAAAATTTCATGTGTAGACGTTATAGGGAGCTTAGTCCCCATCTTTGATGTAATGATTGTAACAAGCAACCAACCATTTTATAAAACTAATGTTGAATTAAGCAATACATTTACATTAGTTCCATTGAAAATCCAAAAATACAATTACTCAATCATATTTTTCTTACGTCCCAAGGGGACGTCTAATGATAGACCCAATGCAAGGAATTTTTGATGACTCGTTGGTGGTATACGAAAGTTATAGTTTATTGACAACTCATCATAGGGAGACAAACTATGTATTCCATGCACAATAACAAATCTGGATGTCTTCCTTTTCATAAACAACTCTTTTTCATTGGAGTGTTTCTCAAAGAAACAATTTGCACTAAATAATGAGGCCCTGCAACTATTTATGAACCCTACGATGTTCCCATGAGTTCATGGACGATCATTGATATATAACATGGTTTTCTTGTTAAAGTTTCCGGAAGCATAACCAGTCATGCACATACTATACATGGAAATGTTATATTTGCATTTGACAATATTCAACTAATTAGACTGACTATAAAGAGGACCACAAAATGGCATAAGTGCCACTGATTGTTTGGGAGGAACAAATACATGTGAAAGGATAAACAACCCAAGATTTGCAACATCTATTTTAGACTTGGCAATCACACAACTATTACCACAAAGAGAGAATTTGGTTCCAACATTGGGCACGGGCATGGACGATGGCCATGCACCATAAAAATCTCGGTTGTAATTGGTTTGGTATTTACTTTGTAGATGGATAGGAAGAGGGAATTCATCGGTACCTTCCAATAATTGAACAAAATTTGGTGTGTACTTGGAAATTTTTTCTCTTAGATCATACAATGTTTTTGATCTCCTAGTATTGATGTTTTAGGTATTATTGATATCATACTTTGGCTCACTATAAGAACTCTCTATTGACTAACATAAGGAGACAGGTTGGTCGATTTACGAGGAAATGTAGTTGATACGAATTCCAACTTTTCAAAAAAGGAGCACATGGAAGTGTTCCTACGTGTCTTTTCTCTATCACCAATTGAATTATTGACCACAATGGGAGGTATTAGACAATCAAATTTGGATAGTTGATCATTAATATAGTGAAACAATCTGACAAGTTGAGGGTTCTTCTTCAACCCTTTACATTTTGAACAACCACATACCACCGGAGTGTCATAAAAGAGATCCAATTCATGGTGTAATACTATTGACCCGGGTTGTAGGTTACTAGAATATGACATGTTACAATTCGAAGAGTAAAGTAGTCATCCATATTCATCAAACATTTTCCTTCAGTATCTTTCTCCTGATAAGAGCTTGTGACATTTTTGCACTAGTGGAATATCTTGCTCATTCGAACTCAATCCTAATTTATGATCCTACAAAATTCAATGATCAGCTATTCAAATGAACATGCATAAATGACATAAATTCAATCAGATAAATGAATTATATATAAAATTTAGACTTACTTCAAGCAATATGGGAGAAGCTGACAAACTTGCAACCATCTGGAATGAGTTGGAATCTGAAATATTGGCCATTTGTTATTGTAACCTTATTTTCTTTGCATTTGATCCAAAACCATCGTCAATACGTGCATGAATCCAATATTAAAATTTATCAATGCGTTTATGTTGGACACACCTACCACACTTAGAAGGGGGGGTGAATGAGTGTGGGGATCATTTTCCAAAAACTTCCCTCTTACACAAAAACTCCTTAGTTAATATTCAACATTCTCTCATTAGTCATTGCTGTCATTTATAATCAGTTAGATGTGAATACACATCAGCAACATATCATTAGCAAGTCATCTGCACAAGGAACACAAAGAACACAAGATGTATGTACAATTTTTCTTTTATTATGGACTTCAATCCGGGGGTTTTTCAACAAAAATTGAATAGAGTGCAACTCTACAAGAGCACCAGCTCTATATGCAAGACTCGGCTTACATTCTTAGCACAAACTGATATGAGGAAACAATCCTAAACAGATATCAATCTGTCAAAATAAACAAGTGCATCAACCATTCACCAACCTGTGTCAAATAACCTGTAATCAACCTGTACCATAAACAAGTGCATCCAACCATGTACCAAGTATATACCAATAGTGTGACAACTACTCATCAACAATTACTAATCAATATGTACCAAACTCATCAACTATACACCTCATGTATGTGCCAACTCATCAACTGCTTGTCTCAACCATGACTAGTTTTGGATTAGTCAACAACCCTAACTTGAAATAATCATAACTTTGTACCTGTAATGAATAAATATATGAAACTGATACAAAATTTTCTTCAGTGTGATTTATACAATTCCTCCAGGTTTCACTACTTGGAACCTCTCAGAAAAGGAGTTATAGCAAAAATGGCATACCTTGTTGAATTTTGGCTTATTCTAGAGAGTGAACTTGTAGACCATTCCCCGCACGAAATATTTGTTGAATCACTCTGAAACTATTACACATAATACTCCAGACTGTAATCTAACCAACACAATTTGTCTCACTGAATTCGGATCTGTTATGAAGAATTTATGACGGTTTTACCTGAAACACTTGTTTTAGACTAGTTTCAGGACTAGCCACAAACCCTATTTTCCACGGAGTGTATCTCCAAAAATACAACGACCCACAAGTTGAAGTTCTTACCACTTATACTTGGATATATTTCCTCAATGGCATATAAATCTCACAGTCTGAAGCATTATAGAAAAGAATTTATTACGAAAATGGTGATACGACCTGTAAATAACATACCTTAGAAAGCATCATGAAAAGAATTTATCCTCCCTTGAATTCTAGCCCTCTTTTCTTCACCTTCCCTCTGAAATTCGGCTTATATATCCTTTAGTTACCTTACTAACCTATATATATTCAATATTCTCAAGTGTTCCACACCAAAAATGCTCAAGAAGCTCTCACAAGAAGCTCTCCACCAATACTCCAAAAGATATTCTTGCAAGAAGCTCTCCATTGATCCAAAAAAATGATGATCTACAAGACACCATTTCTATCTTATTTATACTTTCATCCTCTAGATCACTTAACCCATATCTAGTACACTTAACCTATTTTCCTTATTTTAGGGTTAACCACTTTCCATAAATAGAAAGTCTTCCAATACTTTATCATTTAAATATTCCTTCTTGATTTTGTCACCTTACTTTATCATTTCTTGATTTTGTCACTTCTCTTTATTATTTAAATAATCCACCTTGACTTTGTCACTTTACTTTATCATTTAAATATTCCTTCTTGATTTTGTCACCTTACTTTATCATTTCTTGATTTTGTCACTTCTCTTTATTATTTAAATAATCCACCTTGACTTTGTCACTTTAATTTATCATTTAAATAATATTAACCCATTTCCAGGTCACTTAACCTATTTCTAGGTCACTTAACCCATTTCTAGGTCACTTAACCTATTTCTAGGTCACTTAACCCATTTCTAGGTCACTTAACTTATTTTCCTCATTTTATGGTTAACCACTTTCCATAATTAGAAAGTTCTCCATTACTTTATCGTTTAAATATTCCTTCTTGATTTTGTCACCTTACTTTATCATTTCTTGATTTTGTCACTTCTTTTTATTATTTAAATAATCCACCTTGACTTTGTCACTTTACTTTATCATTTAAA
>JZKD02S2303892.1:230683-243616 GCA_000966675.3 Picea glauca | reverse complement strand
CATGTATCAATGAAAACTCATTGATCCATATTCATCATATCAATGACAACTCATTGATCCATATTCATCTATGCATTCTCATCAAGGACAATACATATTACATTACATCAATCATCAAACAATCAATCCTTTAGTATCAATCAATTGTTTGACATCAATCAATCAAACCATTGGCATCAATGACAACATGATTCAACAATCTCTCCCTTTGGCATTGATGGCAATACCAATATTGATGTCAACACCAATTACCAATTATTGATGTCAACATGTAGATAAGGCATGCTCTACATCAATAGTCAATGTGACTATGTCTCCCAAATGTGACTATCTCTCCCAATCAATAATCATTAAATACAACAATGTGACTATCTCTCCCCCTTTGACATCAATGTCAAAGGGCCATTTTCCTCTTGGGGTTGATCCCCCTGCTTGAACTTTCCTTTGCATTGCTCCCCCTGTCTAAGTACCTTTGATATTCCTCTGAATAATATCTCCCCTTTTGAACAAGGGATACCACTCTAATGTAATGCTGAAAATACATCTAACATACTCCCCATGTGACCATTGCTCTTCCTAGAATTATGCCTCTGTGCTCTTTCTTCAAATATAGGGCTCTTTTATAATTATGCATCTGATAAATATCTCCTCCTAGAATCATGGGAAGAAGAATGACTCCCCCTATGGGTATGTCTCCCCTATATTCCTTGTGACATGAACAATGTGCTACCATATAACGATCCTTGGACCTGTTCATGCATCAAACTCATGTTATACCAATCATCATGAAGCAAAAGACATGTCAACAATGAAATAAAGAATCATGAGAAAAATATCAACCAAGCACATCATGTACAAAAATGTGTGCGCATCATGCACAACACCTATGTACATCAACCATGTACATCAACATCATGCAATGTGCCAAAAGATATCATCCATTGAATGTATCAATGATATGTCTCTATCAATATGCCAACATGTGCATCTACCGATATGCCGACCATGTGCATCTACCAATATGCCAACCATGTGTCATATCACTCATGATATGTCTCCATCGTGAACCAAGTGCCACAATCATGTATCTTAAACAAATACCAATTGTTGTGCTGATCAAGTAGTACCAATAGTGTAGTATCATCAAGCATATGCCATCTATGAGTGTACCAAACATATATCAATTATAGATCAAGCTATGAATCATCAATGATGTACAACATGATCACCTCATCAACTCACCAACCACATGTCCCAATGTGTAGCCCATCCATATGATAAATGCATGCATCAAGCTTTCCAACAAGTAAGCTTCCATTCAATCATCAAGATATATCACATAACCAAGGTGTCATAACTTCACTATCATAACCAGCATTGTTCTTCAATAGAAAATTCATCAATCCATACTCATGGGTTAGTGCCATGCACCCAAGATTTTATTTTACATCATCAGCTTACATAATCCAATATAGAATCATGAAAACCTGCAACAAACAATGTCAAAACCTGCAATAAACCATGTCAGGCCCTGCATCACAAAGTTATACCATCACATCAAACTGCAATCCCTTTGCATAGCCCTTTTCCTTAGGCTTCACCACATATATGTGGCCTATTGCACAGACATATCAAGTATGTATGCGACCTATACCATGTCAACCTGCGTATGTATGCGACTGATACCACTGTCACCCATGTATGCCTCAGTAGATGACATTTTCGAACTTCCCTTCGGTCTTTCATTCTGTTTTGGCTGCTCTGTCTTCTTCAACCACTTCTGTAGATGTCCCTACTCCTCAGAACTTGAGCTCTAAGAATCCATCTTTTCAAATATGTCTCCCTTCCTTACTTCATTACTTCTTCTAGCCATGCTATGTGAAGTCCTCATCATGGACTTTCTTCTTGTGTTCCAACACTCCTAGGATTTGTGGCCAAATCCACTACAGTTGTAGAATCTCATGGTGTTACAATGGACAGCAATGTGTCCTACTTTATCACATATCCAACACCTTATGGTGTTATGAAATCTTCCATTATATCTTCTTTCATAAGATCTACATTCAAAATATTTGTGACCATATTCATTACATGAATAACAATGCCCACAAAAAATACTTTCATATATTTGCTTTGTTGTCCCAAAGATAGCTTATTGATGTCTTCCTTGCTTTATTCTTTTGAAATTGTCCTTGCCATGTGTAGATGGTTGTTTTGCAACATTGTCTTCCTTCTTTGATGGACTTACCTCATGCTTCTTTGAGGTGCTTTCTTCAACATGTGTAGCTTCTTCTTTGTATCCAAGACCTAATTTATCATATGGTCATCTTTGAATTTCCAAGATCTCATCCAATATTTTTGAGCTATTCAAGAATTTATTTTACTTCTCCACTTTATTTCTAATATCAATAATTTCAGCTTCTAACTTATCACATGACTCTTCATTTTCATTAATTTGATTCTTCAAAAGTTCTTCTACCCTTTTGGATTCTTCAATTTGGGTCTTGAGATGAATAATAGTTTCAAAAGTTTTGCTAATCTCATTATCTACCTTCATATATTCTTTTTCATTCTTTAGTCTTGTGATCTCTTCTTATGTTTCTACCAATTTAGTCGCATTTCTCTCTTCTTGTTCTTTGAGCATTCCCTTTAAGTTCAAGATGTGTCTTTGACTCCTCCTAAGAAACTTCTTAGTGTTATCCGAAAGATAGTTATAATGTGTATAAAAATGATCACTTATGTATCTATATAAATGGTGCAAGCTGCCCTCAAAGACAACCCGCTTCCACCAGGACCTCCAACAACACAGCCCAAAGAGTCAAAGCTCTTCCAAATCCTCTCGGGAGCCCTCGCTACCCACATCTATCTCCGCGGTGATCTCCCCTTCATAAATCGTGAAATCGGCGTTTGCGCTATCGTGAACTATGTGTGCACCTCCCGGGCAACTTGAAACCCCGAACCCCGACCCCCGATGGTCGATGGTCAACAGTTCGGGATATCGCCACTCGTGATATCAATGCTTTGTAATTTCAACCCCCGAGTGTCGAGGTGCCAATCCCCCGAGACAGCGCCACCTGGACTCCACTCACTCCCTGGGGTCCCACTCGACCACGTCACCTCACGCTCCGTGTGATCGGAACTCGCAGGATCGCAATTTCAACTGTCGCGAATCCTTTGCATTGGGAAACCCCAAATGTCGAAACCCTGATTCTCTGGATTCGTGCCACCTGTCCCTCTGACAATCGACGGCTCCCATGAAATCAGGAAATCGCTACTTGCGATTTCGACGTGCATGCAACTCTTGCACTCGCCAACCCCGATATGCTGATATGCGATGGAAAATGGGTTCTACTTGCGCTTGAAGGTTAAATCTCTCGCTACTCCTCCCAGATCCAACGGTCTGCAGGACTTCGCGATTCTCCTCGGGAATTTCAAGTCGTTGATTCTCTTCCTCTTGAAGATTCCTTCGCTCCGAAGCTTTTCCTGCTCGAACTTCTCCTGGTTCCTTTTTCCCGAAAATCACGAGGGACTATTCCTCCTGAGCTTTGTAAATTTTGACTCCCTTGGAGACTTCGCGCGTACTGCCTTCGCTCGACCTTCAACATCTTTCAAAGTGTTGAAGTCTTCAGATTCTGTGCACTCACCTGCAACAAAAATATCTGGCTTCCTTCCTCAGACTAACTGCTGAGACTCCACTCTTGGCCTGCACTTATCCTGCACGGCTCAAATAACCCAATTCAACTTCTGGGCAAACGAGAATGAGAGCTTAATTGTTGAGCCTCATCAACGCACTCTGTGTGGATGAATTCGACTGCACTCTATGCAGGAATCTCCTGGCTCAAACAGAGAAACAATTGAAACTCATTCTCTTCTCTCTCCCAGATTTCTAATCTGCCATGAAATTACATATGCAGCATATACAATGAAATCATAACAAGAAGCAAGTATGCAACAGCATAATATCAACAACACACAGAGAATAATCACAGTCATGGAATTGAATCAAAGCTTTCCTATTAATTTAATATCTGTACATGGGGATTCTTCACCAGTTCTCTCCTTTTCTCTCTCTCCTTGTTCTCAATGCTAATGCTGGATGATCTGAATTATCCTCCCAATAATACAAGACGAGGGTGCCTATATTCTGTTTTCCCTCTCGAAAGCAAAACTGTCTAATCTAGACTTAATTAATTTATCTACTTGCATTAAATATAATAAATGCCTCGGCTACCTAAGGACGAGAGATTATCTGCTCAAGGTCTGTTACAATGTACAAGTGCGCTTCATTACACCAATGCATTAATGTTTGGTGCACCAAATATCAAAATATTTCAAAATTTGAATGCTGGCGCTCTCCAGCTGTCTTTTCTTTGCTCCACGCGTTGGCTCTCTTAATGAGTGAGTGATGCTCCTGCATCATACTCCTCGGCTCAAAATTTTCATGGGCTCCTATCCATGAGCTCCTGCACAGTCCGCCCATGCTTTTGTATAACTGCCTCCGTCTCCCAGCTGGCATCCTCCACTGGGTGATTCTTCCATTTCACCAAGTATTCAAAATATTGCTTTCTCCTGGTCTTCCTGCCTACTCTTTTATCCAGTATGCACTCCATCTGCGGCTTTTGTGCAACTGGTAATTATTTTTGCCACTGGACCACTAATTCCTCAATCCTAGTGTCTGCTTCATCAGCCCTGTATGGGTATAAATCTGAAATATTGAATATCGTAGATATCCCGATGCCTTCTGGCAACTCAAGCTCGTATGCGTTCTCTCCAAACTTTTTCAGAACTTTGCACGGCCCAATCTTCTTCATCTTGAGCTTGTTGTATGCTCCCCTTGGGAACCTTTCCTTTCTCAAGTGCACCAGAACCATGTCACCAACTTAGAACTGAAGTTGTTTCTTCCTCTGATCGGCTCTGCACTTATACTCTTGGTTGGACTTTTGCAGTCGCTGCTTCACCTCCGCGTGAAGTTCTTTCATCGCCTCCGCGAACTCCGCAGCTCTCGTGCTGCTAGTTTCAGCCTGTTCTGACTCCCTGAGTTCAGAAACTCCCCTCGGCTGTGTCCCATACAAAATTTGAAACGGGCTCTTACTTGTACTCCGATTCACCGAATCGTTGTATGTGAATTCTGCCTGTGGTAGGATCTGATCCCAGTTGTTGCGATGCTCTGTCACCAGGCTTCTTAACAGATCCCCTAAGCTCCTGTTGACCACCTCCGTCTATCCATCTGTCTACGGATAGTATGCAGAACTGAATGCCAAGTCAGTCCCTATCTTCTTCCATAGCATCCGCCAAAAATGACCTACGAATTTTGTGTCCCGATCCAAGACTATGCTTCTCGGAAATCCATGCAATGGCACAATTTCTTTGAAAAATAAATTTGCGATGTGGGTCGCATCGCTGGTCTTATGACACGAAATAAAATGTGCCATCTTCGAGAACCTGTCCACCACCACAAAGATGGAATCAACGCCCCTCTACATTCTCGGCAATCCCAAGACAAAGTCCATGCTAATGCCTTCCCATGGCCTCTCGGGTATAGGCAGTGGTTGATAAAACCCTGTGTTCTACTTTCGTCCCTTTGCATGTTGACAAATCCTGCATCTGTCAACAAATATTTTTACATCGGCTTGCATGCCTAGCCAAAAATATGATTCTCTTAGCTTGGCGAATGTTTTGTCATGTCCGAAATGACCTGCTAATCCTCCGCTGTGTTTTTCCTTCACCAAATTCTCCCTCATAGAGTAATCTAGAATGCACAGCTGATTGCCTCGGAACAGTAATCCTTCCTGGATCAGGTAGTCTATCCATGGGCTCTGATCTCTAAGAACTGGATTCTCAGCTGCCTCGTACGCTTCTGCAAAATCTGCATCACCTGCATACATATATTTTAAATTTTCAAAACCCAAGGTTTTGACTCTAAACTCCTGCAGCAGTAAACATTTCCTGCTCAAAGCATCAGCTACTTTGTTAGCAGTCCCCGAAATGTGTTTGATTACAAATGTAAAATTTTGCATGTACTCTACCCATTTCGCATGCTTCTGGTTCAACTTCTCCTGTTGACTCACGAACTGCAATGCATGATTATCGCTGTACAAAACGAATTCTTTGGGTATCAAGTAATGCCTCCACTTCTTCAATGCATATATGATGGAATAGAACTCTTTATCATACATGGAGTACTTCATCTTTGCATCATCCAGCTTCTCGCTGTAATATGCAACAGGCCTGTCATCCTGACTCAAGACCCCTCCAACAACATACCCACTGGCATCACATTTCACCTGAAATGTTTTCTGAAAATATGGCAGCACCAGAATTGGTTGCTCAGTTATCTTCCACTTCAACAGATTGAAGCTCCTTTCAGCCTCTGTTGTCCAGTAAAAAACTTTATGTCGCTTCTTCACTGTGTCCATCATTGCGGTGCTAATTCCACTGAAATTCCGTATGAATTTTCTGTAGAAACTAGCTAAACCATGAAATCTCCTTACCTCAAAAACATTTCTCGGTGATGGCCAATTCCTGATCACTTCCACCTTCTCAGGATCCATATTCAATTCATTTTTCGATATTACAAAACCCAAATAAATGAGTTATGTCTGCATGAACGAGCACTTCTTCAAATTGATCAGCAAATTCTCCTGCTGTAGCCTCCTCATCACAATGGATAAATGTCTCAAGTGTTCATCCCGGGTCTTGCTGAAAATCAGTATGTCATTTAGGTATACGACCACAAATTTGCCAATGAATTCCCGCAGGACTTCATTCATCAGCCTCATAAAAGTGCTTGGCACGTTTGTCAACCCAAACGGCATGACCAGCCATTTGTACAAACCCTCATTTATTTTGAATGTTGTCTTCCATTCATCTCCCTCTCTCATCCGGATCTAATGATATCCGCTCTTGAGATCAATCTTCGGAAAATAATTTGCCCCACTCAGGAAATCCATCAAGTCATCCATTCTCGGCAGTGGAAACCTGTACCTGATGGTGATTTTATTTATCGCCCCGGAGTCTGTACACATCCTCCAGCCTCCATCCTTCTTCGGACTCAGTACTATCGGAACATCACATGGACTCAGACTCTCCCTGACCAGTCCTTTGTCCAGCAGATCTTGTACCTGCCTTTTGACTTCCTCATTCTCCTGAGGTGTCAACTTGTACGCTGCTTTATTTGGTAAACTTGCTCTGGGTATGAGGTCAATATGGTGACTCACACTCTGCATCGGTGGCAACGAACGAGGTAGTTTGTCCACGATGATATCAGCGAACTCTCCCAGCAGTTCCTGAATCTCCTCTGGCAAGTCATCCACTCTTGTGCTTGTCAGGACAATTCTCGGTTTCCTGACAACAAAGAATTGTGGATCTTCATCCTTCTCCATCTCTGTGAGAAGCTCTTTCCCACTCATGAGAATTATCGTGCTGCTCACCTCTGGCTTCACTTCTTTATCTTTTATTGGGAGCAATCTGTGTAACCTCCCATCCTTCTCCAGAGTGTATGTGTTCATCCTCCCGTCATGAACAACATTTCTGTCATATTGCCATGGTCTACCCAGCAATATGTGACATACGTCCATGGGAATAACATCGCACAGAATCTCATCATGATAATTCCCAATCTTAAATTTAACTAAGCATTGTTTGGTGACACTTACCCGGTGTCCTTTCTGTAACCACGAGACTTTATATGGACTCGGGTGCTTAGTCGTTTCCAGCTCCAGCTTTTCCACCATCTCGGTCGAAACGATATTGTCAGTGCTCCCACTGTCAACTATGACATTGCATTTCCTGTCCTTGGCTGTACAATCCGTTCTGAACAGTCTGCTCCTCTGTACTGAGCTGTCCACCTCTTTCTCAGGTGCCAAAAGAATTTTATGCGTCCCAAGCAATCATCCGTTGTCTGCATCTTCGCTCTCAGCATCACGCCTTTGCGTCTCTGTGATGTGAGCTTTTCCTCTGTCCATCTTTCTGTCTGGACAGTCAACGGCTTTGTGCCCATATTTTCCACATGTAAAACATGTGATAACTCCTCTGCCTCATCCTCTGCCTCGGGTACGAGGAATTTCGTTTGCGTCAGCATATCCGCCACCCTGCTCTGTATGCTGCCCCCTCAGCTCAGAATATTGTTGTCTCTGTTCAGTTTGTGGCTGCCTCTGCTGTGAGGTTCCACCTCTCTTAGCCTTACCTTGAGGTCTCTGCCACTCCTCCTTGGGCTTCTGAATTCTTTCTTGGGCAACCGCCTTGCCTCTGGGCTAACTTCTGCCTCGCCCATGCTGTCCCTGCTTGCGGCTCAGCTTCTCTTCGGCTTTCAGAGCCATCTGGTACGCATCCTCGACTGTTCGGATGGTCAGCATGCTCAATTCATCCTGAATGTCATACCTCAACCCATTCAGGTATCTCGCCACCTTCTCGTCATCACTCTCCCGATGACCAGCTCGAATGTTGAGCCTGTAGAACTCTTCGGTGTACTCCTTCACCGACATCATCTTCTGCCTCGGGTTCTGCATACACCTGAACAGAGTGATCTGATAATCTATGGGGATGAACTTCGCCTTCATCTTGGCGATCATCCGATCCCAGCTCTTGATCTTTTGTTTCCCTTTGCAGTGCCTATCCGCCTACAATTCATCCCACCATAAGGCCGCATGTCCTTTCAACTTCGTGACAGCGTGCCTTACCTTCTTGTCCTCTTCGATATCCTCTTAATCGAAGTAGGTGTCAAGTGCTCGGATCCAATCCAGCAACTCTTCAGCATTCAGACTTCCCTCATAGATGGGAATGTCCATCTTGGTCTTCGAGCTCATCCTAGCGATAGCCCTGATCAACCTCTATGTTGAGGCATCCTCTGCTGAGACCTTTTTTGCATCGTGTCCAGCTTCCTCTTCAACCTCGGAATCACTGAACTCCCTAGCGCCAGCTCCGCGCCTTTGGGTGGTCTCCATCTCTTTGAGTCTCATCCTGAGATCTCGTATTTGATGCTCCATCTCTGAATTTCCTGTCGGTATTCCCCTTCTTCGGGCGTCCCTGTCTTCACGATCAAGTAACTACATCTCTCTTCTGGGAGGCATGGTGTCTTCTCTGTCTCTGCTACAGAAAGAAAAGATACTTCGGCTCTGATACCACTCTGATGCAAGCTGCCCTCAAAGACAACCCGCTACCACTAGGACCTCCAACAACACGGCCCGAAGAGTCAAATCTCTTCCAACTCCTCTCGGGAGCCCTCGCTACCCACAGCTATCTCTGCGGCGATCTCCCCTTCGTAAATAGGGAAATCGGCATTCGCGCTATCACAAACTCTGTGTGCACCTCCTGTGCAACTTGAAACTCCGAACCCCGATACCTGATGGTCGACGGTCAACAGTTCGGGATATCGCCACTCGTGATATCAATGCTGTGTAATTTCAACCACCGAGTGTTGAGGTGTCGATCCCCCGAGACAGCGCCACCTAGACTCCACTCGCTCCCTGGGGTCCCACTCGACCACATCACCTCATGCTCCGTGTGATTGAAAATCGCGGGATCGCGATTTCAACTGTCGTGAATCCTTTGCATTGGGAAACCCCGAATGCTGAAACCACGATTCTCCGGATTCGTGCCACCTGTCCCTCCGACAATCGACGGCTCCCACGAAATTGGGAAATCGCTAATCGCGATTTCGATGTGCATGCAACTCTTGCACTCGCCAACCCCGATATGCCGATATGCGATGGCAAATGGGTTCTACTTGCGCTTGAAGTTTAAATCTCTCGCTACTCCTCCCAGATCCAACGGTCTGCGGGACTTCGTGATTCTCCTCAGGAATTTCAAGTCGTCAATTCTCTTCCTCTTGAAGAGTCCTTCGCTCCGAAGCTTTTCCTGCTCGAACTTCTCCTGGTCCCTTTTTCCCGGAAATCACGAGGGACTATTCCTCCTGAGCTTTGTAAATTTTGACTCCCTTGGAGACTTCGCACGTACTGCCTGCGCTCGACCTTCAACAGCTTTCAAAGTGTTGAAGTCTTCTGATTCCGTGCACTCACCTGCAACAGAAATCTCTGGCTTCCTTCCTCAGACTAACTGTTGAGACTCCACTCTTGGCCTACACTTATCCTGCATGGCTCAAATAACCTAATTCAACTTCTAGGAAAACGATAATGAGAGCTTAACTGTTGAGCCTCATCAACGCACTCTGTGCAGATGAATTCGACTACACTCTATGCAGGAATCTCCTGGCTCAAATAGAGAAACAATTGAAACTCATTCTCTTATCTCTCCCAGATTTCTAATCTGCCATGAAATTACATATGCAGCATATACAACGAAAGCATAACAAGAAGCAAGTATGCAACAGCATAATATCAACAACACACAGAGAATAATCACAGCCATGGAATTGAATCAAAGCTTTCCTATTAATTCAATATATGTACATGGGGATTCTTCACCAGTTCTCTGCTTTGCTCTCTCTCCTTGTTCTCAATGCTAATGCTGGATGATCTGAATTATCCTCCCAATAATACAAGACGAGGGTGCCTATATTCCGTTTTCCCTCTCGAAAGCAAAACTGTCTAATCTAGACTTAAATAATTTATCTACTTGCATTAAATCTAATAAATGCCTCAGCTACCTAAGGATGAGATCTTATCTGCTCAAGGTCTGTTACAATGTAAAAGTGTGCTTCATTACACCAATGCATTAATGTTTGGCGCACCAAATATCAAAATATTTCAAAATTTGAATGCTGGCGCTCTCCAGCTGTCTTTTCTTTGCTCCACGCGCTGGCTCGCTTGATGAGTGAGGGATGCTCCTGCATCAATAAACACTCTTCAAATTCCTTTTGAAGTTATAATATATCTTCTTCTATTCTTTCCATGAGATAACTACCATCAAACTTTACACAAACTATTTCTAGATCATCTTCTTCACTTGAGAAAAATTCAACATCATCACATTTTGAATCATTGCAATCAAGAGTATTTGGAGATTCTATATATTCATTTGAAATACTTTTGGGATATTCCTTTGTGCTATCTTCACTTGAAATGTTTTCAATATCACATTTAGAAATAATACAATCAAGGGTTTTGGGAGATTCTTTACCTTTGATAATATTGATGGAGTGGTCTTCAATATCTTCATTCTCCTTCTTGCTTTGATATGTCTCCTCTAGCTTTAGCCGTAGATCCTTGGTGGAAGTGCATTGTTCCATGATTTCTTTGATAGGGATTGAGAGTCCACTAAGAATGGTCTTGAGAGCCAATGTGTCATTCTTCTTTCCTTCCCTTTGAGATGCAAACTTTGACTTGTTCTTCAATGGAACTGATCCACCAATGGCTTCCTTCCAAATGGTTGCTCCCATTGTCTTCAAATACACTCTTATCTCTATTCTCCAAGTAGAATAGTTTTCCTCATCAAGGATTGGTTTTTCATCATTCATTTATGTGTCTAATTATCTCCTTCAACCTTGTTAAGGCTTGTAGTGAAGGCCCTCTCTGATACCAATTGTTGGACACACCTACCCCACTTAGAGGAGGGGGGTTAATGAGTGTGGGGATCTTTTTCCCAAAACTTTCCTCTTACATAAAAAATCCTTAGTTAACATTCAACATTTTCTCATTACTCATTGTTTTCATTTATAATCAGTTAGAAGTGAATACATACCAGCAACATATCATCAACAAATAATCTCCACAAGGAACACAAAGAACACAAGATGTATGTACAATTTTTCTTTTTATTATGGACTTCGATCTGGGGGTTTCTCAGCAACAACTGAATAGAGTAAAAATCTACAATAGCACCAAATCTATATGAAAGACTCATCTTACATTCTTAGCACAAACTGATATGAGGCAACAATCATCAACAGATATCAATCTGTTAACATAAACAAGTGCATCAACCATGCACCAACCTGTGTCAAACAATCTATAATCAACCTATACCATAAACAAGTGCATCCAAACATGTACCAAATATATACCAATCATGTGTCAACGACTCATCAACAACAACTCATCAATATGTACCAACATCATCAACTATACACCTCATGTATGTGCCAACTCATCAACTTCTTGTCTTTACCATGACTAGTTTTGGATTAGTCAACAACCCTAACTTGAAATAATCATAACTTTGTACCTGTAATGAATAAGATCTGAAACTGATACGAAATGTTCTTTAGT
Source organism: Picea glauca (assembly GCA_000966675.3). Classification (NCBI taxonomy): domain Eukaryota; kingdom Viridiplantae; phylum Streptophyta; class Pinopsida; order Pinales; family Pinaceae; genus Picea; species Picea glauca. The sequence continues at coordinate 231,452 of JZKD02S2303892.1, read as the reverse complement.
GTGTTTTCTGCAATTCCTTCAGGTGTCACTACTTGGAACCTCTCAAAAAAGGAGTTATAGCAAAAATGGCATACCTTCTTGAATTCTGGATTATTCTAGAGAGCGACCTTGTAGAGCATGCCCCGCACGGAATATTTGTTGAATAGATCTGAAACTATTACACAACATATTAAAGACTATAATATAACCAACACAATTGTTCTCACTTAATTTTTATATGTTATGAATAAGTTATGACGTTTTTACCCAAAACACTTGTTTTAGACTAGTTTCAAGACTAGCCACAAACCCTATTTTCCACAGAGTGTATCTCCACAAAAACAATGACCCACAAGATGAATTGTTTAAAAAAAATACTTGGATATGTTTCCTCAATGGCATATCAATCTCACGGTCTGAATCATTATAGAAAAGAAGTTATTACAAAAATGGTGAGATGACCTATTAATAACATAACTTGGAAAGAATCACGAAAAGAATTTATCCTCCCTTGAATTTTGGCCTTCTTTTCTTCACCTTCCCTCTGATATTTGGCTTAGATATCCTTTGGTCACCTCAGTCACCTATATATATTCAATATTCTTAAGTGTTCCACACTAAAAATTCTTTAGAAGCTCTCACAAGAAGCTCTCCAGCAATACTCAAAAAGATATGCTCACAAGAAGCTCTCCATTGATCCACAAAAAGGATGATCTACAAGAGACCATTGCTATCTTATTTATACTTTTATCCTCTAGGTCACTTAACCCATTTTTAGGTCACTTAACCC
>JZKD02S2303892.1:199934-210370 GCA_000966675.3 Picea glauca | reverse complement strand
AAAGAAGCATCTAGAGGAAGATCCTTCTAGAAGCGGAAGCTTCTATTAGGTCTTCTTACATCCGCCTAATTCTCTTTTATTGAAAGGTGTTATTAATATTGACCTTTATTACATCTGAAATACATTAATCTACCCATGTGCGGGTTAGGACCTTAACATAACAACGAGATATAAGCATGCCGAGTTTAAGGAAAAACTTCGCCAACAATCACATTGCAGGGTTAAATAAATGCATCAGGGCACAAGGGAACCATCAGCCAAGGACAAACATCAGAGGTGGATGGCTGACAGGAACGTCCTTCACCCATCATCCACGCACATAAAAGCAGGGCATTGAGATCCATAGGTCTATTAACATCGAAGCGATGACCGTAGATCAGGCTCCTAGCCGACTACTCAGGCATAGACTGATGAGCTAGGGATGGAGGAAAATTAGACCGCAATCAAACACAATCAAAAACCATAGGATGGTCAAGACATGTCGAGAATCGAAGGCCATGGGAAATCAATAAATCATCCAACTAAGGCTATGGGAAATTCAGTCATCAACTAGAACGCTAAGACTAACATATTCTTTACTCGATATAAGCATACATAGCTGAAAACATAATTCATACTAACAGTCTACCATGTAGAAATAAAGAAGGTGTATCGTTGCCCAATCACTCGCTCTGAGTTGATGTCCCGTGCGCTCCGTGCAACTCCCGCTTGTCAACCGATGAGACTTCACCGGTACCTCCCAACCAACGCTAGGGGTACTCTTCTTCCCCCTTAGCCCCCCGAACCACAAAGGGGTCACGCACACGATCCAAAGATTCAGCTAGCTCCTAGCTCGCCTCACAAGGCTGAGCTACCACTCCTCACCAAGCTAAGTGTCCCAACTCCCACAAGCTAAGTCATTCAAGTATAGATTTATGCCACATAACGTTACACAAACAGAAGAGATCCTTCTCCTCCCTCCACTATATAGGGTTTCCAAGTCCTTTACCTTCCCAAAATCCCATTTAATTTAATGTTTAATAAATTAAATCCTAAAAATCCTCCCTGTACAAGTGTCGCCCATCCCCTTCATTCCTCCATAAATTAATTTATTTAATTAATTAATTACCCCTATTTCCCTCAATCACCTAGAGTCACTCCTAGAATCGCTCCTCTCCAAAATCCCTTCAGGTTTTAATGACTTTCCCCATTATTAATTTGCTAGTTCAGTTTAAATTAGAAAGCTCTTAAATGTTATATACCCTACTAAGTTTGACTTTCTGTTTTTTCCCTTGTGTCTCCCTTTTCTTTTTATGTTTCCCTATTTTCCTAGTTTCCTAAATATTTTAGATTTCCCTCTTTCCCTTTTTCATTTAGAACTCAAATTGGTAGGTGTAGAGATTAACTTTTTCCCTTTGCCCTTTTTAATTAATAAATTTTAAATTATCATAAAATAATAAAACAATTATTTCCCTTTTTTTAATTTTATCCTAACAGATTTTTATGAATCATTTAAATTGCTTACCCCCTTCTTGTTATATATATAGATAAAGATAAAATTTTACCACTAGCATAATTTAGACCTAGACCTTAAATTTTCGTGTTGGGCGACATTTTATTAGGGAAATTGTTTTAAAAATTCTTATCACGTTATTCGTCCTAAGGCCATCTAGGTTCATTCATTTATCATTAACAATGCGATGTGCCCTTCAAGACACACTAGGTGCTCCAAGGGTGTCACTCGCCTCATATGTTCCCTTGCGCGACGTGCCCTTCAGGACGCACTACATGCTCCAAGGGTGCCACTCACCTCTTTCCATTTTTCTTGCGCGATGTGCCCTTCAGGACGCACCACGTGCTCCAAGGGTGCCACTCGCCTCTTGAATGACTTGGTAGACATCAAAAACCCTTGGACTCAATACTCTGCTAGGTGAACTTGTAGGAGACTAAGGGCCTTTAAGGAATAAGGCCCATGCCTTATTGCACGCCCCTTAGAATCATCGTGAGCGACTGTCGTAGTCTGCCCTCACAGCATCGTGGGTCCTCTCGAACTAGGTAAACGTTAACCTATAGTTTGAGCCACGACGAGAGTGCTAGTAGGCTATGGCAGGGTTGTTTTCCACACCTCTCCCTCAACTTCTCTGGTAGTCGTGCGTGACCCCTTTACTACACATGTGAGTCTGGTCGGCAAGCTATCGTTAGCCTACATCATCAATGAATCATGTCAGAATATATCCATATCATATCATCTAATCAGATGCACTAATATCACCTATAAAACAATCAAACCCCAATGGTACACTCCCTGAATCGATCCGGAGTCTAAGGGGTTCCATCGATGCCTCTGCATCCTTGAGGTACAAGATCCTGCACACTCAGTAAAATCGAGTCAATAACACCTGTCTATGTCAATGCAGTAAAACAAGAAGTCATCATAATGCCTCATAATCAAAATCAATGTTTTGATAAAATAAGATTAGGATCACTTGCGAGCAAGTGTCCTCAAAGAATAAGTCCGCTCAGTGCGCAAGAGAAGGATGTTACACACTCTCTTTAATGAAGCACACCAAAATAATATATTGTATAAAAAATTCATAATTTCTATTTTTTATTATTCCTGGTTTTTTTTATACAAGATGGTTGATAGAAGTTCAAAGAAAACATTTTATTTCAGTGAGTGTGATGGTCGATCATCCCAAGAAGAGAGGCAGGTAAGTTCTTTAAGTTTTATTAAAAATTCAATATATAATTTGAAATATTTGTAAGTTTAAATCAATAATGTGTATTGGTTAATGCATGTAATGCAGAGAAACAACTTGAAGAAACTCAATAAGATTGTTTGCAATTTGAGTGCAAAAGAGCATAGAAGTTTTATGGAAATTTTGCAAAGAGAGGAAACATGTGGATCAAAAGTTAGTCAACATTAAGTTTTTCTTTGAATTTTACTAAAAATGAATTTCTCAACATTAATCGCAAACAAGTTGTAAACACTCGATTTCACTTTTTTTTAATGTTATGCAACGACCGATAGCGAGGGAATGGAATCTCATCCTAAGAGGACAAAAATTGTTAAGGATGTAAATGATGATGAAAGCTTGGTCATCAATTCATCTGGAATGTTGTTTGAAGTTAATTAGAGGGGAAAATTGTTTTACAGAACTTTGAGGCATATAGTGGAAAGAACATATAGACGTCATTTCCACTTACAATACAAAAATCAATCCAGTGACTCCAAGAATCAAGTTATACATATAATACAAGAATAGTTTCCAGAGTCATGGTCAATGAGACCCGTGAGACTTGAAATAGAAATAAAATACAATAACAAAAAAGAGTCATATAAAAGGTATTATTACTAAACATGTTTTCTATAATATGTTCCAATAATTAGAAAATAAACTTGTTTTGTTATATTTACTTTCATGTCCATTTAAGAAAACATTATTGTGTTTTTTTTTTCGTTTTTATGGAAGATTATGAAAATTCAAAGCGACAAACAAGGGGAAATCCAATACATGTTGGTAGGGATGTCCAAAAGAGTGTAAAAGGAGGGGTAAAAGAAATGAACATACTTTCATCACAGGAGGATACATCCCAACAACAACGTGCATCAGAGGCATGTGATCATTCATTTATTCTTTTATGTAGATCGAATTTATTTATCATATTAAATATTAATTTTCAATTGTTTTGTTTGAGAAAAGAAAACAAAATGGAACCCAATCAACACATAAGATGGGATGACAAGGAAAAAAAGGGTTGATCACAAAGTTTGTGAGTACTTACGTTTTCGACATTACTTAAGTTTTCATATTTGTTGTGATATTTATATTTGAATAATTAATATACACTAATCCATGGATGTCTACTAATAGGTGCTAACATACAAAGAAGATCCAACCAAACAATTGATCAACATTGGGTTAACTAAGGATTGTGATTATATGTTGAAGTATCAAGGTTTAATTGAACAATTTGTAAGTAGCTATGTTGTTTAACTTCCCTTGTTTTATAATTAATGGAACAATAAGAAACATTTATATTAATTATATCGATTATGCTTTGGCATGGCATATTAGACATGCAAGAAACAAAGTATGGAAAGGATCTAATAGAAATTCTTATGATAATTAGCATAAGGCAAGGCTTCAAAACGATGTGTATGGTTTATGAATCAATCACTCCTATGGTATGCTTTTTTAGTTACGCAATCATGTATATTCTACTATATTATAAAAGTAGATTTACTTATTACGCTTTATTTCTATGTTTGTAGATAGAATAGGAGAAGTTGGAATATCAACGAGAAGTCAAGCAACAAAACATTTGTTTAGATAACCAAAGTACAATATCGCCTACATATTGATCAATAAATGAGGGATGCACACAACTCGAGCAATGACAACAGTTCAAGTGATGAACGACAATCAATATAATTGAATGTTACTATAAGTTGTATGCAGTTTTGTAATATCAGTCTATAAAAATCAAGGATATTTTTGCTTAATGTAGTGGACATAATGTCCCAATTGCATGCGGACATGTTACCAATAACTATAACAATTACACATTGGTTCCATTTTGATTATTGTGGACCTTTACTTTGTCTCATTTTGTATGACTATGGGTCTCTTATTCATATATAATAAAATGGGTTTGTTATTTTATTGCATTGTCAAATGTTATAAAATGTTGCATTGTTGATTAATTAATATGTGAATGATTTACATTATTGCAAATAACTGATTAATTAATATGTGAATGATTTAAATTGTTGCAAATAACAGAGGTGTAATCCCTTGGATAAGGCATTAATGTTTTTATTATATCAAAATTCAATAAAAAAAAATATGATTATAAAAAATATTTGTAAAAAAAAAACAATTAATTAAAATATATACATATCGGTGCATTCTTATGAACTCACAAAATGGTGCCTAAAATAATATATACATCAGTTCTTTTTAAGGGGTTATGTGCACATGTGCATATTAAGAATATTAAAGCATCAACATATATTAATTAGATGGAATCATCGGTGCATAAAATGTGCGATAATATATATCGTTTTGAAATTATACGGTGTGCATGTGATAAATATGCATTAGTTATTAAATATAATAACAATATTTGTTCTTTAAAAAACTTAAACATGCCAGTGCATTTAATAATACAAGCGCCCTTGAGCATTATATTTAGTATACACACCAAAACATATGAATTATACAAGCATTGGAACAAACATAAAATAGCAGAGCACTAGAATTGCATACAACAAAGGGGAATCTAGGGCATATTAACCATAATCATATCGGTGTGTTTGTTTCATATGTAAGCATTGGGTAGTAATGTAATGGTGAATCGGCATGTTTCCATCTTATGTACGCATCGAGGCATTTTCATGTAATGGTGCCCAGTGTGGTTTTTGTATGTCCGCACTGGGAATTTATGTAATGGCGCACTGATGCTTTTTTGGTTTTATGTACATTCTGGAGCATTTGATGTAAGGTCATTCCAGTGTGTTTTATGTTTTTATATGCCTTGGGACATTTTATTTAATGGTGCACCAGTGTGTTTTGACAATAAAAGCAAAGACAAAAAAAAACATCTGCTACAACCTCTGCATGCCCAATTTTTTTTAGTTATATGGAACATTCGTTAAAACCTCTGCAACCAATAGAGGAGGTTATAGCAGAGGTTTTTTTGAAAATTTTGCCAAATTTTGCAACACTCAAAACCTTTGCAAAAAACTCTACTAGAAGATGTTCTCCTTGAAGTGAAATAAGAAAAGAAGAATAATCAAAATCAAGAAGAAAGGAGGATCTTGGATGAAGAATATAGCAAAAGACTTGAAGAGGAAATTTGCAAGAAGGTTGAGGAATCCCTAAATATTTATCAAGTAAAATCAGAAATGCAATCCAAAATTGAAGAAGCACATCAAAATTTGATAAATGGGGTGACATTGTAGTGCCAAGAGGAGAAAGAAGACCATATTCAAGAAGGTGACTAGAAGCTAATTGAAGAATTTGAACTTCATCTATAGCATGTACATGCCAAATATGATGGTATTATCTCCAAGGCTAGAGTAATCAAATATCAAGCAAAGCAGATAGAGTATTTCATCGTCTATGAAATAAGATAGATGAAATGGGTGTGCATAATGAAGAAAAACCATCAAATGTGAAACCATATCAACACCCTCATTATCAGGAAATATTTCAAGGAAGAAAAGAAGATCAATATCAGCATTATCAAGGAAGAAGATGGAATAGTCATCAATATTCATGGAATATGGCATTACAAAAACATTATTCAACAAGATATTATCATAGACCAACATCTACTACAAATTGGAGAAGTTTCAACAACAATACATGGAATCAAGGGAAATAAAACTATGCAACAACTAGCCACCAAGGATTACAACTAAAAAGAATTGATTTTGGATGGATGGATCATCATCAATGGAAAGAATAAAGAGGGAACATAAGAAAATCATATTACTTGGTTTCATCACATGTGAATCTTTTAATTGCAAAGCTTTGAGGACAAAGATTTTTGAAAGAGGATACTACATTATGACCTAAAGGGAGAATATATTGGGTTAAATGTATATGATATGACCCCAAGGGGGGGTATATATGGGGTTAAATGTACATGTAATTTGTAAATATATATGTAATAGGGTCGTCCTAATAGTAAAAGGGCCTCATGTGTAGGTGTGAATAGGTATATATAGAGATCATGTATTCATTATTGTAGATAGATGTGAATTGTGATGTATGAATATACTTTGATATTTGGAGGACGTTCTCCTATACTTTAAGGATTTATTCTATAACTTATCTATATTGGATTTATTGTATAACTTTTGTTATGTTATGATATTTTAAGCACTTGGAACATTAAAATATTGGAATTAATATTCATCACAAGCTCAATTGGAACTATAGCATTCAGAAAACGATAAAGGGAGGGTAGAAAGCTTATTATGGGCTTGAAACAATTGTAAATTAGCATACCTTTGGCTATGGGATAAGAAAAAACTCATTTTTTGAGACTCTTGTCACTCATGTTATATTATATGGATGTGAATTTTGGGGATGCAGTATCTCTCGAGTATCTTGGAGAAAGATAAATAAAATATAAAAGAATTTTATAACTTATAATATCAAAATTAAGGGAAATAAACCCTATCCTATCCTCATCGTCGAAGTGATCCTTTCCCCCATTGAGAGAACAACTATGATTAGGTACTTAACGTACAAGAATAAGATAAACAACATGGATAACAAGAGGGTCCCCAAAATTTCTTCAGACTCTATCCAAAATCACCAATGACTCAAGTAGGGATGGAATAATGATGCCAAGTCTTGGCTAAATCATTTGGGAATAAAATATTTTACATAATATCGATGATATCAAAAATATTGTACAAGCTAAATTTAAGGAGAATCTATGGTGTGATAAATAATTAGAGGATAAAAGAAAATTAAGATATTATAAGGAGGTGGTTAACCCTAACCTTGAAATTCATGGCTGCAATGAATTTCAGACCTGACCTTTGTAACTCATCCACATAGTATTTTCATCAACCCTTTGTAGTGCTTCCATGTTGGCATATAAAATATGTTTTCCACTATCTGGGAAATTTCACAACATGAAATTCTCCACTAAGTTAAAATCATGAATTACACAATTCGTGTGTTTGTATGTTGTAATAGGAAAATGATTCAAAATTTGAACCATTATTCCAATAATCATTGGATTCATAAATTTTCGCCAATTATACACCTTAAGGAATTTTATCAAACACTCAGTCTAAAACTTGTAATTTCTCCATTTGTACAGGATGGTCTCTAGCACATGCATCCCTAGTGCTATGACCAATAGTATGATATTGGTTTGTAGTGTACCCATCTTCTTGCTCTGGTACACTTTCCTCATTATCCTACTATTAATTTATGAATGCATGCAACATGACAAGTAGGATTATGAAAATATAATTAATCATTCAACTAACAATAACATCTTGAACATTGATGCCAACTTAAACATGCAACACAAAATTCAATTAATAACATAAGCAACATTAAAATCATCATAATTAGAATAATCTATGAACAATTATCTTCATAGGAATAATTCACCAAATGGCTATAGATGAAGGATGCTCCACCCAACCATAGGCTCTTTTTTCCATACTCTTTCTAAAACAGAGCCACCCATGATTTGAGGCTATGAATCCTCGTCTATGGATGGCTCTAGTCCTCTCACCATTCTAGAACTCACGGGTTGTAAACTCTCAAAACAATTCCAATCCACCAACTTTATTTCCCTTTCATATTGCACAATCCAAGGAATGGTGTCCCCTTCTTTTACATGCATCATCACACTTCCCTCTAGGGCTCCAATTTAGATTAGCTAGGAAATCTCTCTATTGGGGACTCCAATAATTCTCAATTGTAATTAGTTTACTCTGTTACATTAATTTCTCATGCATGTGGGCATAATTCCCACCTAGGATTCATAACATCCATTCCTATCATTCTATTAGAGATGATAGTATGGAAACATAGGTTCTTAGATAACCTCCGAGAATAATGATTTACAATTCTCTCTTATGTAACCAAAAGCCACGGGTTATATTTTCACTCACAACTGACCATGTATCTTCCTAATAATCCCATGTATCTCACTTGGCATCTCACTTCAAGGTTGATATGAATAAGGATGACAAAAGGTAAATGACTTAGGCCTAGAATAAAATAATATTATTTGTCTTTGACCCCATTTTAGCCCCCTAATCCCCCTTTCTTTCCTCTCTTGTGGAATAATAGGGCCCCATGTATTTCCTCCTTCCCCATCTATAGTCGGTGATGTATTTTTATTGTTAACCTTCAATGTACAATATTTATGTATTACATTGTTTGGCTCTCGACCTTCCATCATATACACATATATACATTTCCAATTTGGGGATAAAAAATGAGGTGTTACAATAACCTTCACTAGTCATTTCAATCCTTCATAAGTAATTTTACTTGTATAGAAAACTTGAAGAGAGTGACTGAGTGTCCTTAGAATATCATTCAATTCATAGTAAGACACAAACCTCAACATATAGTCAATAAGGGGGCTTTATAAGCTACCATCGGTGGAATGTCCCACCAAGTCTCCAATGCAATATCCATTGTATCACCATCCTAGAAGCCACATCCACCTGTTATTTATCTAATTTCCAACCACACCTCCTTATAAAAATGAAACCCCTTGAGGAGATGTAAATACTCCAACTATGATTTTAACACAACAAACATATGCGCAGGCCTTGCCATGCCTCCTCCAAGAGGACCTCCTAGGTTAGTAATATGTTTCCTAAAGATATTCCATAGAAATATTCTTATCTTGAGAGGGGATTTAATTATCCAAACATTCCTCCACCACCATTTTGATTCAACATGGTCTTCTTATAGAAACATGGCTATATAACCCATTATGGGTGTGTGTTTACCTCTCATTTGGTTTTTTTACTATCCTAATGCTTCTTGTTCCATCCTTATCTTTTGTCATCTCTCCCTACAACATTAAATCACTTGTTGACTTCCACCCTTCATGCCATAGAGAGAATTTACTTGGATCCTGAGCATTTGCTAGGTAAGAAAATTCTTTCTTCTTGAGAGAATCAATAAGAACATTAGATAAAATATGTGTTCCTTCACACCCAATCCATGGGTGAACTATGTCTCTTGAGCATATACCAATGTGAATCTCATAGGCACCTTTGGTTGAACCCGAAAAATTCTTTATATCACAGTCATGGAACTTGTATTTAACACTTAATATGAATGGATGTATGAATTAGCCTCTGGCTCTTGCTAACACTATCTTCCATACTAAAGTTATGTTGATAATTGTGTTGTGTCAATCCCCACACTAACTTTGTTTTCATTCCCAAATCTGCATGCCAACCAATTTCATATGATTAGGAAAAGAAAGTACCAAGAATTTCCAAATAATAGATGTATTGAATATTTTATTGGGGCTCCTTATCCACTCCTCTTTAGAAATTCAAACCATGTATTTTTATAACATCACCTCTTGCCAAAGACCTTCAACATAATTAATCCTTCTAAGTCATTTAACAAAAAGAGATTTACCAAAGTTAAATATATTTTTCAATCCCCACACCCCCTAAATCATTAGGCTTAAATAGATTCTCCCATTTGACTAAGGGAATTTCCTAATTCTCTTTCTTAAATAATCCACCTTGGCTTTGTCACTTTACTTTATCATTTAAATAATGATTTCTTCTTTTAGGTCACTTTGACTTCTTTGACCTTATGGGCTTCAAGCCTTCATGTGGGGGTACTTCATCTTTGTAAGGCCATAACTCTCGAACCATGAGGAGTTATGTGACATTCCACATACCACCGGAAATGGCATGACAAGCAATA
>JZKD02S2303892.1:177747-191087 GCA_000966675.3 Picea glauca | reverse complement strand
GTTTATATTGTTGCAACATATTTTGTTTTTCATAAAAATAAAAATAAAAATTTAATAATGAGTAAATTCACATCAATAAACATAACTCCCTATACGTGCCTTCATTTTAAAGGAAAATACTGTCAAAAAATCGCTAAATTGACATATCAAATGTGAATTAAAAAAAAATTCAAAAAATAATTAATAGAAAGCTAAAAAAATTCATATACTCTAAAGTGAAATTCTAAATAAATAAATACTTTTGTTTACCGGAAGTTGAAAAACTTCTGAAAATATATTTTATTTTCTCAAAAAACAAGGAAAATGGACACCCAAATTCATCAATCATTTTAATCTTTCCCTATTTGATTAAAACTATTTTCCATGCATGTTAAAAAAATATAAGGGTTTCATAGTTACCTTCGATATTAAAAGTCATAGCTTTCTTGTTCCCCTCTTTTTTTAAGTAATAGATTTTTATAGGGTTTATTTTTATAAGCAATAGATTTTTATAGAGTTTATTTTTATAAAGAATAGATTTTTTTAAGGTTTATTTTTTTAAGAAATAGATTTTTATAGGGTTTATTTAGTTGCATATGGGGTGTTTGGTATCTGTTGCAATGGTACCACTCATTGCATCGGATCCCAAACCCTATCAACTTTATCATTGTCAGTAAAACAATTTTAAATATGTTATGCGGTATGTGGTGCATAGTGTATATGAAAAATGCCATGATGTGCATTGTACAGGAAAATCGCCTTGACACTCACTATATAGACAAGCGCACTAGGGTGCATATATCTGTGTAAAGCACTAAGTGGTTAAAAAAAAAATAGTATTGATTTTGTATCATATGTGTACAAGTTAGCAGTGTGAAATAACTAATGGTACATACCGGTGTGAGTATATTCTTGATGCCCCAATGCGCTCTGTAACGGCCCCATCGTTACGACAACAAGCGAAGCATTTTTTTCTTAAGGAGTTAAGAGGCAAGAATCCAATGATGACAACAGTTTAATCACACCACTGATGATGAACGCTAGCATGCAGTCCAGGCAACGGGTTACTATGAAACCACACACAGCCTCAAGACAACTGGGAAAACATGCATAAAATAACAAGGAGGACAACTCGGAAAACATGAAAACACAACCACGTCTAGAAGCTAAGGGACAACACCCCCATCGTGACATCATGGCCTAGATGAACAAAGACTAGAACCTCAAGATGCGCGGACCTAATGCCTAAAGGCATTTGGCCCTTGCGCCAATATCAACTTGCACACTTGTCAGCACTCACACATAAGCACCTGCTCCAGCCAAGATCTTGTTTCCCGCTATCCCCCAGGGCACGCCATGATCCCCTCATCAGGAATCATGCCATTCCCAAGCGATATATGCGTCAATAACCTTGGCGCAACACATCCTTTCTAGACAAAGGAAGCTAGATAATCTGACGTGCTAAAAACTGAATACTGAGAGGAAAACCACACCCATCCCCAATAATTGGTCGATGAAACATCCAGGAAGAAGACACGGCATGTCAAAAGACAATACATGACATCGTCCTCACCCAACCAATCACGCTGTCTAATCTAGTCAATTATTACAATTGCTTTTAATAGGAGTTGTCATTCTAGACGAGGCATGTCTAAGTTACAACTAGTCATTAACTTAAATAACAACATTAACAATCTTAAGGTAGAAAGCTATCATTATAACACTTATGAACAATTAAACCTAAGCATGTAGTCTAGTTATATTGACCAAAATAACAATAATACATGTCTAATAATATTAGAAGGAAACTACTAACTATTAGCAGGGTTGGAGCAATTTAGCGAGGAAATTAACATAGCAGTTACTTAACAATTAATATAGAAATAACAAGGCAATTACATGACGATTAACACAACAATTAAAAGTGCATTAACATGGTAGTTTACATTACTGTTGTCATAACAAGTAGTATAGCAATAACAAGTCATTTAAGGTGTTAGTTAACATTTAACTCATTGTGGTATTTAATCGAAAGAATGAATTTGTTGGCCATTTACATTATTGTAGCAATTGTTCTGAAAATTAATATGACCATTACATAACAATGAATCTAGCAATAACAAGGAATTTAACTAATTGTTATCCATTTTATTTGATAGAAAAAATAAAGGAAATTAATGTGACCATTACATAACAATGAATCTAGCAATAGTAAGCCATTTAACTAATTGTTATCCATTTAGTTCGTTGTGGAAAAATTAGCAAAACGCAGTGCCCAAATGGTGGCCAATCGTGCCCAGTCGACAGCAACTCAACAATTAAAGGCAAATGTATCCCAACAACATCAACGCAGTCCATCACTCAAGGGAAAATGCAGTCGCAGTTTGAAGGAAAAATTGTGGTCATTACTACAAGTCAGTTATGAATTGAGTAGAAAAAAAAGGTGGGTGAATTCAACATGCACACAGTCAATTTTTATTTACCAAAACCGTGGTCATTCCAGCAAATGAATTTATGATTTAAAAGGCTAAATTCGTGGGCAAATTCAACATGCACACAGTCAACATTTTCAAGAGAAAATCGTGGGCGTTAACAGCCACTCAGCAACGGCTGGGACCAACAAATCGTGGGCGTTAAGTATGGTAAAAACCTCTGTAATTAAAAATCCGTGACAGTCAAATAGTGGGAATAAAAAGTATGAGTATTAAATTCGTGGTGATGAACCGTGGCAATAGTAGGGACGCAAATTTATAATTCAAAGCAAAATGCAAAACGCAAGGAATTATAATCGTGGTAACAACAAGGAGTTATAAAAACATGGTAACAACAAGGAACGCAGATAGTGATAAAAACATTTTCATTCGCCTGGGATACCAATTAGACAACGTAGATTATAACTTAACCAATAATCAAAAAAATGTAGGGTTAAAAATATCCTTCAAAACAAAATGTAGAGTTATCAATTGTCCAAGATTAAAATGCAGGGTCAAGGATCCATCAAGATATAAAAATGGGGTAAAAATAAACGAGATAACGATGATATATAAGAATGTCAAGTTTAAGGAAACACTTCGCCAACAATTACATTGCAAGGTTAAATAAACACATTAGGGCACAAGGGAACCATCATCCAAGGACAAACATTAGAGGTGGATGGCTAACAGGAACGTCCTTCGCCCATCATCCACACACATAAAAGCAGGGTGTTGAGACCCGTAGGTCTATTAACGCCAAAGCGACAACCGTAGATCAGGCTCTTGATCGACTGCTCATGTGCGGACTAATGATCTAGGGACGAAGGCAAAGTATACCGCAATCAAACACAATCAAAAACCATAGGACGGTCAAGACATGTCGTGAATCGAAGGCCATGGGAAATGAATCAATCAACCAGCTAATGCTATGGGAAATTCAGTCATCAACTAGAATGCTAAGACTAACATATTCTTTACTTGATATAAGCATACAGAACTGAAAACATAATTAATACTAACATTTTACCACGTAGAAATAAAGAAGGCATACCATAGCCCAATCGCCCGCTCTGAGTTGATGTCCCATATGCTACGTGCAAATCCCACTTTCCAACCGATTAGACTTCACCGGTACCTCCCAGCCAACGCTAGGGGTACTCTTCTTCCCCCTTATCCCCCTCGAGTCGCAAAGGGGACACCCACGTGATCCATAGATTCAGCTAGCTCCCAGCTCACCTCGCAAGGCTGAGCTACCACTCCTCACCGAGTTGGGTGTCCCAACTCCCACAAGCTAAGTCATTCAAGTATAGATTTTTGCAGTGTAACGTTACGCAAACAGAAGAGATCCTTCATCCTTCTCCTCCCTCCATTATATAGAGTTTCCAAGTCCCTTACCTTCCCAAAATCCTATTTAATTTAATGTTTAATAAATTAAATCCTAAAAATCCTCCCCGTACAAGTGTCGCCCATCCCCTTCATTCCTCCATAAATTAATTTATTTAATTAATTAATTACCCCTATTTCCCTCACCCACCTAAAGTCACTCCTAGAATCACTCCTAGGTGTCTCCAAAATCCCTTCAGGTTTTAATGACTTTCCCCATTATTAATTTTCTAGTTCAGTTTAAATTAGAAAGCTCTTAAATCTTAGACACCTTACTAAGTTTGACTTTCTGCTTTTTCCCTTGTGTTTCTCTTTTCTTTTTATGTTTCCCTCTTTTCCTAGTTTCCTAAATATTTTAGATTTCCCTCTTTCCCCTTTTCATTTAGAACTCAAATTGGCAAGTGTAGAAATTAACTTTTTCCCTTTTCCCTTTTTAATTAATAAATTTTAAATTATCATAAAATAATAAAACAATTATTTCCCTTTTTTTAATTTTATCCTAACAGATTTTTATGAATAATTTAAATTGCTTACCCCCTTCTTGTTAGAAGATTTAACGAAGATTATAATAATTATTTATTTTGTTTATATATATATATATATAAGATAAAATTTTACCACTAGCATAATTTAGACCTAGACCTTAAATTTTCGTGTTGGGCGACATTTTATTAGGGAAATTGTTTTAAAAACTATTATCATGTTATTCTTCCTAAGGCCATATAGGTTCATTCATTTATCATTAACAACACGACGTGCCCTTCAGGACGCACTAGGTGCTCCAAGGGTGCCACTCGCCTCATCTGCTCCCTTGCACGACATGCCCTTCAGGACGCACTACGTGCTCCAAGGGTGCCACTCGCCTCTTTCCATTTTTCTTGCGCGACGTGCCCTTTTGGATGCACCACGTGCTCCAAGGGTGACACTCACCTCTTGACTGACTTGGTAGACATAAAAAACCCATGGCGTCAATACTCCACCAGGTGAACTTGTGGGAGACTAAGGGCCTCTAAGGAATAAGGCCCTCACCTTATTGTGCACCCCTTAGAATCATCGTGAGCGACTATCATAGTCTACCCTCACGGCATTGTGGGTCCTCTCGAACTAAGTAAATTTTATCCTACAGTTCGATCCATGGAGGGAGTGCTAGTAGGCTATGGCAGGGCTGATGTCCACACCTCTCCCTCAACTTCTCTGGTAGTCGTGCGTGACTCCTTTACTCCACATGTGAGTATGGTCGGCAAGCTATTGTCGACCTGCATCATCAACGAATCATGTCAGAATATATCCAAATCATATCATCTAATCAGATGCACTAATATCACCTATAAAACAACCAAACCCTAATGGCACACTCCCTGACTCGATCCGAAGTCCAAGGGGTTCCATCGATTCCTATGCATCCTCGAGGTCCAAGATCCTACACACTCAGTAAAACCGAGTCAATAGCACCTGTCTATGTCAATGCAATAAAACAACAAGTTATCAACTCATAACACCTCATAATCAAAATCAATGTTTTAATAACATAAGATCTGGATCACTTGCGAGCAAGTGTCCTCAAAGAATAAGTTCGCTCAATGTGCAAGAGAGGGATGTTACATACATCCCCTCTTGGTCTAAACTTTGTCCCGAAGTTTTACAGTAAACAAAATGATGAAATAAAGTGTATCACGGTATCATAAGTCTATCTATCAAACAAAAATGGAAATTGTTGGCGCATATCATATGCGTCCTCCCAGGTCGTCGAGTGTGGACTATAGCTTTCCCACTAGACCTTGACCTACTCTATCATTTGACGTCGTAGTTGTCGAATGCGATGATCCAAGATGCGGATCGGCTCAGTCGTGAGCACCCCTTCGTCTGATACCTGCAAGGAATTCATGTCAATAACATGTGTAGGATCACTAATATAATTTCTTAAAATAGATATGTGAAAAACATCGTGCATACGCCTCAAGGAATCAGGCAAGGCTAGTCGATAGGCCACGGGCCCCTTTCTTTCCATGATCTTGAAGCGTCCCATGAACTTAGGAGAGAGTTTAGCTCCCTTTCCAAACTTGATTGAACTCTTATGTGGTTTAATATGCAAGAAGACTCGATCACCAACCTCGTAACTATGGTTGACATGGTGCGCATCAGCATAACTCTTCTGCCCATCCTGCGCTTCTTTAATCCTTTGTCTTATTGTTTTCATTTTCTCTTCCATTTCTTGGATCGCTTCTGGTCCCACCAGGACCCTATCCTCAAGCCAATCCCAAGTCAAAGGCATCTGACACAGTCGCCCGTAAAGAAACTCAAAATGCGCCATCTTAATGGTGCTTTGGTAACTGTTGTTATAAGCGAATTCCACTAGTGGAAAGAATTCTTCCCAATGATTTTGTTGGTCCATCACGTACATGCGCAACATGTCCTCAAAGGTCTGTTTAGTTCGTTCGGTCTGCCTGTCTGTCTCCAGGTGATATGTCGTACTGAAGTTAAGTTGGGTTCCTAAGGCCTCTTGGAAACTCATCCAAAATTGTCCAGTAAAAATCGATACATGATCGAATATAATCCTCTTAGGCACGCCATGCATCCTCACAATCTCACTGATGAAAACTCTAGCTATGTCGGGTTCCTAATAAGTCATATGCACAGAAATAAAGTAAGCACTCTTTGTCAGAGTGTCTACTACTACGAAAATCGAGTCATGTCTCCTTACCGTCAGTGGCAATCCCACAATAAAATCCATTGAAATAACCTCCCATTTCGATTCTGGAATAGCGTGTGGTTGTAGTAATCATGTTGGGTGTCTATGTTCAGCCTTTACCTGATGACATTCTAGAGATCTAGCCACATAATTGACAATGTCTGCCTTCATTCCCCTCCATAAGAATAAGGGCTTAAGGTTTGCCCTCATCTTCGTGACTCCCAAGTGAGCCATGTAGACAAATATATGAGCCTCTCTTAGGATCAACATCCTCAACTCGTCATTCGACAGTACATAAATCCGATTTTTAAACCTCAATAATCCATCGTCGTCAAACGTAAATCCTTCAAATTTTGGTACCATCATTGTTTTTTGTCCGATAAAACCCTCGACCTCCTTGTACCAGTCATCGTCATGCTGTAAGGTTAGAATATTTTCATGTAGATTCATCTCAAGAGGCAACACTAAAAATATGTGCAGTCTCCAACTCAATGCATCTTCCACTCAGTTCATTGTTCCTTTTATGTAAGTAATCTTGAAGTTGTACTCACTGAGCAATTCTAACCAACATCATTGTCGCGTGTTCAGGTCGCTTTGCGTAAAGATGTGTTGCAGTCCACAATGGTCCGTATTTAGTTCAATCTTTCATCCAACAAGGTACTGTCTCCAAACCTTCAAGGCATATACGATGGCTAACAACTCCAAATCGTGTGTCGCATAGTTCTCCTCATGCCTTCTCAATTTCCTTGATATGTAAGCGATCACTCAACCGTCTTGCATCAAGACTCTACCTAAGCCTTCCTTGGATGCGTTAGTGCATACCAAGAAGTCTGCATCCATGTTAGGGACCTTTAGTATCGGTGTTGTTGTCAACAGTTCCTTGAGCCTCCAAAATGCTTCCGCCCATTTCTCAGTCCAAACAAACTTCTTGTTTTTCTTCTGCAATTCCGTGATCGGATTTTCTATCTTTGAAAATCCCTCCATGAATCGTCGATAGTATCCTGCTAAACCCATGAAGCTACGCACTTCCGGGACATTCATTGGTGTAGGCCATTCCATAATAGCCTCTACCTTGGTTGGATCCACAGTGATACCTTCACCAGAGATGACATGCCCTAAGTAGTGAATCTTCGATTGATAAAATGAGAATTTGGACAAATTCCCATACAATGTATGCTCTCACGAACACTATAGTACCAAGCGTAGGTTCTCTTCATGCTCCTTCATCATCCGAGATTAAATCAAAATATCATCAATGAATAATTGGATGAACTTGTCCAAGTACTCGCGGAACACCCCGTTCACCAAACTCATAAATACCCCTGGGGCATTTGTCAGTCCAAATGGTAAAATAGTAAACTCGTAATGTTCAAACCTCATCTTAAAGGTGGTCTTAGGGACATCATCCTCCTTGATCCATAATTGGTGATACCCTAATTGCAAATTGATCTTTGAGAACACTGTCACACAATTCACTTGATCGAATAGGTCATCAATCCTCGGTAACGGATATTGATTCTTGATCGTGGCCTTATTCAATTGACGGTAGTCAATGCAGATCCTCCATGACCCATCCTTCTTTCATATGAAAATAGCAGGCACACCCCATAGTGACACACTTGGATGTATCAGTCCCAAGTCCATCAATTCCTTCAGTTGCATTCTCAACTCCTATAACTCCGGAGTTGACATCCGATAAGGCGTTCTCGCTATCGGTTCAGTCCCCGGTTTTAGGTCTATGGTAAAATCCAATTCCCTCTCCAAAGGAATCCCAAGTAATTCCTCCAAAAACATGTCTACAAACTCTCTCACCACACAAAGGTGTTATAGACCTTCTGCTACTCCCTTCTTGTTTAACGCAAGAATCGCATAAAGCTTACATCCCTTGTGCATTCTCTTTCGAAGCTGCAAGGAAGAGATGAACCTCAGGGAAACTCCCTGGTTCTGGCCTACAATCACACATTTTTTTCCCTCATCATCGACCAAGCTCAACCATTTCATCTTGCAGTTGAGTACCACCTCATGCGATTCCAACCAGTCCATATCGATCACGACATCATAAGATCATAAGATTGTGACGTAAAAGTTGGCCCTGGTGACAAACTCTCCCAGGTTAAGGATACATATCGTAACCTTTCCTCCAACCTTTTGTTTGGCTCCTGAGATCATATCTACGAAGCTAAACTCATCCTGTTCGACTACCTTTACCTTAATCCTTTTTAGCATTGCACCAGAAATGAAACTCTTGGTAGCACCAGGATCTATCAAAATACTAAGGGTCTAGTTAGCGATGGTATCTATCATCTCGAGCACAGTCGACTGATGCTCTACCTGGCAGCTATTCACCTCTGCATGAATCTGATGGGCCTTGCCCAAATCTCCCACAATAGTGGGTCCAGCTGATACAGATACTCTAGTCCTCTCCACAAGGCAATCGCGCTGGTAGTGTGTCTCCCCACACATCCAACACCCCTTCTTTGGCCCAGTAGCCCTGGTACCCAAAGTAGAAGATGACGACCCACCGTCCTAGAATCCTGGTCTGTTCTGCTAAATAGGCCTAAATTGTTGTTGTTGTGGTCGACATTGTTGTTGATGTTGTGGTCCCCGATAAGGTGTCTGATACTGAGGCGTCGATCACCGAGATGTAGTGAAGGTGGATCCCCTCTGGAAACCATGATATCCTGGCGTAGGTATGGCCAGTGTTTGATGTTGTTGTGCACGATGAGACACCTGCCCTGCTGGTCTTGCTAGAGTCCTGGTCTAACCCTTGCTGATAAGCTCCTCCTCTACTATGAGGGCCTTCTGGATGGCATCATGCAAGGTTTGAGGCATCAGAATCATAACCTTTGCACGTATGCTGCCATTAAGGCCGAACACGAACCTATTGACCTTGAGTTTCTCAGTGTTAAGATGTGGAGCATATCGAAGTAGCTCTATAAAAAAGGCCTCGTACTTGGGCAATGTACGGTCGCCCTGTCGTAAGGCATTGAACTCATTGAGATGATGCTCAATGAATTCCTCTGATAGGTACCTCTTTCAGAACCATTCCTCAAACAGTTCCCATGACACGTATTTGACATCCATGTTCAACTACGGTAGGAGCGTCTTCCACCATAGAAGAGTGCTCCCCTTCAATTGAAAGACCGCCATACGGACCTTCATGTTGGAGGTATAGTCGCGAAGTGCAAAGAACATCGCCATATTATCCAACCATGCCTTAGCTTCCACATCATCCAGGGCACCAAAGAACTTGGGAAATTTGACCTTCTCAAGTTCATGGTGAATGCTACTAGTACCGACTGGAGCACGCAGTGGACCCTCAGGGGGTGTCGGCGCTCTAGCCTCATCTCTGTCCAAACGGTTGATCAGTGCCTCAAACATGCGTTGAAAATATCTCATCATTCCAACCACATCACCAACTATTATTTTCTCCTTTCCGACAACCTGTTCATCTCCCTGGGGGTTAGACCCCTCAGGTGTGGATGCTACTGGAGGCATCACGCCTCCTCCCCTAGCACCCTGTTGTCTGCCTCCGCAACGTCCTATAACCATGATTACCTGCATGCATATAATTCAACTCAATTAGAAACATTATAATCAAATCATATCAACAAAAGCCATAGTGATCCCTAGTCGTGGGTTGAACCCACTCTTATACCATATGTAATGGCCCAATCGTTACAACAACAAGCAAAGCATTTTTTTTTATCTTTTTTTTAGGAGTTAAGAGGCAAGAAGGCAATGACGACAACAGTTTAATCACACCACTGACGACAAATGATAGCACGCATTCCAGAAAATAAGTTACTGTGACACCACACACAGGCTCAAGACAACTAGCAAAACATGTGCAAAATAACAAGGAGGACGACTACCCGTCCGACGCAAACACGACCATGCCTACAAGCCAAGGGACAACATCACGGCCTAGATGAACAAAGAGTAGAACCTCAAGGCATGCGGACCTAACACCTGAAGGCGTTTGGCCCTTGCACCAAGAGAAACTTGCATCCTCGTCAGCACTCACACAAAAGCACCTACTCTGGCCAAGATCTCATTCGCCGCTATCCCCCAGGGTGCACCATGATCCCCTCATTAGGAATCATGTTGTTCCCAGGTGACAGATGTGTCAATAACCTTGTCACAACACATCCTATCTGGACCAAGGAATCTAGATAATCTGACGTGCTAGAAACCGAATATTGAGAGGAAAACCACACCCATACCCCAACAATTGGTCGACGAAACGTCAGAGGAAGAAGACACGAGATGTCAAAATCCAATACACGACATCGTCCTCACCCAACCAATCACCCAGTCTAATCTATTCAATGATTACAATCGCTTTTAACAGAGGTTGTCATTCTAGATGGGGAACGTCTAAGTTACAACTAGTCATTAACTTAAATAACAATATTAACAATATTAAGGTAGAAAGCTATCATTATAACACTTATGAACAATTAAACCTCAACATTTAGTCTAGTTATATTGACTGAACTAACAATACTAGCTGTCTAATAATATTAGAAGGAAACTACTAACTATTAGCAGGGCTGGAGCAATTTAGAGAGGAAATTAACATAGCAGTTACTTAACAATTAATATAGAAATAACAAGGCAATTACATGACCATTAACATGAAAATTAAAAGTGAATTAACACGGTAGTTTACATGATTGTTGTCATAACAAGTAATATAGCAATAACAAGGCATTTAAGGTGTTATTTAACATTTAACTCGATGTGGCATTTAATACAAAGAATGAATCTACTGGCCATTTACATTGTTGTAGCAATTGTTATGGCAATTAATATGACCATTACATAACAGTGAATCTAGAAATAACAAGGCATTTAACTAACTATTATCCATTTTATTTGCTAGCAAAAATCAAGACAATTAATGTGATCATTTCATAACAATGAATCTACCAATAGTAAGGCATTTAACTAACTGCTATCCATTTAGTTTGCTGTGGAAAAATTAGTAAAACGCAGTGCCCAAATGGTGGCCAATCATACCCAGTCGACAACAACTCAACAATTAAAGGCAAATGTATCCCAACAACATCAACGCATTCCATCACTCAACAGCAAATGCAGTCACAGTTTGAAGGCAAAATTGTGGTCATTACTGCGAGTCAGTTATGAATTGAGTAGAAAAAAAAAGGGTGGGTGAATTCAACATGCACACAATCAATTTTTATTTACCAAAACCATGGTCATTCCGGCAAGTGAATTTATGATTTAAAAGGCTAAATTCGTGGGTGAATTCAACATGCACATAGTCAACGTTTTAAAGAAAAAATCGTGGGCGTCAACAGCCACTCATCAATGGTTGGGAGCAACAAATCGTGGGCGTTAAGTCTGGTAAAAACCTATGTAATTAAAAATCCGTGACAGTCAAATAGTGGGAATAAAAAGTCTAAGTATTAAATTCATGGTGATGAACCGTGGCAATAGTAGGGACGTAGATTTATAATTAAAAGAAAAACACAGAACACAAGGACTTATAATCATGGTAACAGCAAGGAGTTATAAAAACGTGGTAACAACAAGGAATGTAGATAGTGATAAAAACGTTTTCATTCGCCTGGGATACCAATTATACAACGCAGATTATAACTTAACCAAGAATAAAAAAAATGCAGGGTTAAAATTATCCTTCAAAACAAAACGCAGAGTTATCAATTGTCCAAGATTAAAACGTAGGGTCAAGGATCCATCAAGATATAAAAACGGGGTAAAAAAAATGAGATAACGACGACATATAAGCCTGCCGAGTTTAAGGAAAAACTTCTCCAAAAATTACATTGCAGGGTTAAATAAATGCATCAGGGCGCAAGGGAATCATCATCCAAGGACAAACATCATAGGTGGACGGCTGACAGGAATGTCCTTCGCCCATCATCCACACACAGAAAATCAGGGCGTTGAGATCCATAGGTCTATTAACGTTGAAGCGACGACCGTAGATCAGGCTCCTGGCCAACTGCTCAGGCACGGAATGGTGAGCTAGGGATGAAGGAAAAGTAGACCGCAATCAAACACAATCAAAAACCATGGGACGGTCAAGACATGTCGAGAATAGAAGGCCATGGGAAATCAATAAATCATCCAGCTAAGGCTATGGGAAATTCATTCATCAACTAGAACGCTAAGACTAACATATTCTTTACTTGATATAAGCATACATAACTGAAAACACAATTCATACTAATAGTCTACCATGCAGAAATAAAGAAGGCGTATCGTTGCCCAATCGCTCGTTCTGAGTTGATGTCCTACACGCTCCATGCAACTCCTTCTTGTCGACTGATAAGACTTCACCGGTACCTCCCAGCCAACTCTAGGGGTAATCTTCTTCCCCCTTATCCCCCCGAGCCACAAAGGGGTCACGCACACGATCTAGAGATTCAGCTAGCTCCCAGCTCACCTCGCAAGGCCGAGCTACCACTCCTCACCGAGCTGGGTGTCCCAACTCCCACAAGCTAAGTCATTCAAGTATAGATTTATGTTGTGTAACGTTACGCAAATAGAAGAGATCATTCATCATTCTCCTCCCTCCATTATATAGAGTTTCCAAGTCCTTTACCTTCCCAAAATCCCATTTAATTTAACGTTTAATAAATTTAATGTTTAATAAATTAAATCCTAAAAATCCTCCCCGTACAAGTGTCGCCCATCCCCTTCATTTCTCCATAAATTAATTTATTTAATTAATTAATTACCCCTATTTCCCTCACCCACCTAGAGTCACTCCTAGAATCACTCCTAGGTGTCTCCAAAATCCCTTCAGGTTTTAATGACTT
>JZKD02S2303892.1:158885-173993 GCA_000966675.3 Picea glauca | reverse complement strand
CTACCACAACCAATCTTTGAACCCATATTCATTCATTTTTAACTCAAATTCTAAATACTTCAACCCCTTTTTAAAATCAATGACCTTTAAAGAAAGAAGAATGGATATTTCCCTCAGTTGTGAGTTCATTGTCCTATGAAAAGAAATTGAATATTTTTTCACATTAATCTTCATACTAATGCTTATTTAAAATGTCTCTAGAACCCTTTGAAAAAATTTGGATCTTTTATTGAGTTGTCACTAAATAGAAATACATCATCCACAAAATACAAAATAGAAGGTGGTTTAGAATAAAATGCTTGCCCATATTGATTTGTTTTAACCCACCAATGACTCTTTCATGGGTCAAGCATATACTAAGCCATTCTACTACTAACAAAAACAAAAGAGGTGACAAAGGACACCCTTGTCCCAAACCTTGTGAAGGATTGAAGAAATTAGTCGTAGAACCGTTGATAAGGAAAGAGAATGACACAAAGACAAGCACTCTTCCACTCAATTAACAAAATCCAGCTTAAAGCCTACTTTTAATAGCATCAATTCAAGGTATGATCAACTAATCTTATTATATGTTTCAGAGAGATTAAAACATAAACCATGATTACAGTATAACACACTTTTAGACGTATGTTTAACTTTAAATATTTCAAATGATAAAAAAAAATATCTAATAACAATTCTTTTAAACACCTAATAATAAAAATATATTTCAAATGATTTTTAAACACCCATAAATATGAATCTCACTTCACAGAATACACCTAAATAACATAAGACAAAAATATACAAAGACATCATTGTATCTCTATACCATATGATAGCGGAACAGTTAGTCCTTATAATAACATGAGAGAATGTATGGAGATTTTAAAGAGTCAACTCATTAGAATCATTGAGAAACAAACAACATGCATATAAAGACAACAATCATAAGATGCATTCCATAGTGGATACATAGTAGATTTAACAAATATCTTTTTACAATATAAATGAAAGTGGGCCCTTTGTACATATCTAGAAGGAATGCATAGTTGAAAGGCTCCTAAGATGATGGAAGCATGAGCTTTATAATTAATGTATATGTTATGACAATTGGGACCAGTAGCACCATCGAGAGCCCCAACTATATTCATTACATGTAAGACAACGTAATGGAACAAGTTGCTAGAAGACATAAGAGTGGAGACTATACATTCACATCCTTAACATTCATTTAGCATCTTATGCCATGTAGCATCTCTTTGTCTTATATGTAGTGAATATTCTATGTGTGCAACTTATTTTATTTTAAGAGTATGGCTCCATATTGCAGGGTATAACATATATAATATTATAAACCCCACGCTTCCTTCTTCTATACTCTTCTAGATATGTGGAAAGGGCCCACTTTTAGTTATGATGGATTTGTTTCACCTTAAATATGTGTTAAATTCTCATTCTTGAAGGTTCGTTTTGTTGTCCCATGTAATTCTATGTATTGGGATTCATATCTCTAGGTGTTTAAACTCTACTTACACATTTTGTCTTCCATTGCTGTTGTTTTCCACGGGCATTGGATGCATATCGATGTTCATTGTGTTTGAAATAACCCTTCATTCCAAAAATGGTAACGCTATCCACCTCCAATAAGCACGATATAATGTTTTTTTCTCATCTTAAAATAGTTTTATGTGTTGTGCATAACATAGTATAAGTTTACTTATTAAATTTTTCCGTTCTAGATAGCAATCTCTTAAATGATTTAATAAATAAGAAAATTAAAGTCAACGAATGAGATGATATATGAAATATGGGAAGGATGTTCAAAAGAGTGTATCCAGAGAGATAGGCAGGAGGAGCTATAGCTATACCAACAGTAACATGTATTAAATGTATATAATCATTGATTTTTTTTATGTGTAATTGGAGAGTTTAATTATCGTATGAAATACTAGATTTTAGTCATTTTATTATTGAAAAAAAAAAATGGAACTCATCTAACACGTAAGATTAGATGACAAAACAAAAGAGGGTTGATTACAAATTTTGTGAGTACTTACTTTTATGTTACTTAACATTTCATATTTGTTGTGATGTTTATATTTTAATTAATTTGCAATTGTTCATGGATATTTTCTACTAGGTGTTAATGTATAAATAAAAGTCATCCAAACATTTGGTTGATATTAGATTACTTGTGAATATATGTTGGAGTATATAGGATATATTGAACAATTTGTAAGTGACTATGTTCTTTTACTTCCCTTCTTTTATAATTACCTCAGACTACCATCACAGCTTCCTGTGCATGTTTCTTTGGCAGCTCAGAATCAGGTATATATTTATGGCAACGACAGGAAAATGGGTTGCAATTGGGATTTCTCTGGTGTTTGCTTCCATTTTTGTGTTGACAGGCTCATTTTCCACCTTCGTTCTTGGTCCTAAGTTTGATTCCAGGTATGTGGCACAGAAGTCAGTCCTCATGTGACTGCACCAAATGCGGAATGGACAAAATGAAGAATCAGCGGGAAGAAATGGACGATATGAGGGACAAAATGAAGGCCCTTTCTATGCTGAAGGCTTAAGGGCATTTTGAATTTTTGTACTTTCTGACTGTTTTTTTTCCTCTACATAGCCCCTTTATAATAAAAACACTAACCATTTCTATTAAAAAAACATAACTTTTATTTCTTTGTTAAAATTTTAAAATAGGAAAATGTCAACAATTGAAATTAAGTTTATACTTTTAAATATAATCTTGTATTTTTTAGTATTTGGAGTTGAAGAAAGAAAAACTTAACAACCACAGTGCACGCTCTGCAAACCCTGGTCACCCCCTTCGGATATCATGATTGGCTTCGATGGATTCCACTCCCCTCCAGACGAAGAGGTCTCAACACTTTGAGCCATAGTCTCTATAATCAGGGAATCCTTTAAGTCACATCCATCTATATTTGTGAAAATATTGGAAAATATTCATGAAATCCCCATTCTAGTGACATCTTCAAGACACATGGCCCTTGTGCTAATGAAGAGAGGCTTAATCGGACAGTTCATAGGTGCCTAGCTATCTCCTATGGAAATCAAAACTTGGATACAATGAAATTGGAAAGTGTTGATAAATGGAAAATTGACCCACTACTTTTGTGGAACTAGTTTTTATGCTTTCCTATTCTATACCAAGGAAGACATGGACTTGATATTCATAAATGGGCCTTACTTATTTGACACTCATGGCATGTACCTAAATTGTTGGAATTTTCATTTCAATCTAGAACATGGAATCCCCTCTATGGTACTAGTTTGAGTTCACCTTCCCTATTTGTCTCTCCACTGTTGGAATGATGATACCCTACAATGCATTGTGAACTCTCTAAGGCAGTGCATTCATGGGACTATTCCAAAGGAGGGCATGGTTGTCTGTGCAAGGATCTGTGTAAAGTTAGATCTGGAAAAATGGATTCTAAAATATATTCTCCTAACTTTGGACAACTAGAAACACAAGCAACCATTGGAGGATGAACAATTTCCCTTCAAGTTTAACTATTGTCATGGATATGGTCATTTTGTTAAGGAATGCAAGAAGAATCCTCAACTAGCACCTTTGGCACATAAAAAAGAGGATCAATGGTAGATAGTTAAGATAAAAATGAATCCCAAACAATCTCCAGTTTCCCAACCTCTAAAATCAACTCCATCATCCTCTAGGGCAGTGACCCCTTTAGGTTCCCAAATACAACCTCTCTCAAGCAGTCATTGGAGGTTATTCCTAGCTAGATCTATGAGCTAGCTTATAAATCTCCACCAGAAAAAACCCTCCATTGCTTCAGGTATGCACACCAAAAATAAATATCAACAAATGGACAAAGAAGAAAAGGAGGAGGATGACAATGAAGAAAGGCTATCGAAGAAGCTCGATCAAAAATCAACCAGAGATAAATAGGAAGAATCCATAAACAAAGACAAGTCTATGGGTACCCAATCTACTCTAGACATGACTTTGGCCATGGGATCTAGAATAATCACGAATCTTGGAGCTTCAATGACATCCCATGGTGGATTCCCCAAACTACAAATCAATTAATGAATATAATCTCGTGGAATTGCATAGGAGTAGGGAATCGATATAAGGAGGAAGCTATGAGGGACATTATCAAAGTCAAAAATCCCATCAGAGAAAAATATGTAGGTTTATGAAGCCATTTTGACATGTAAAAAGCAATGGTGTGCATGTGAGAGTCCAACAACATGTTCACATGGCACCTTAGGAGGTTTATGCACAATTTGGAATAATTCCCTTTTGCAACTTGTTTTCACGTATCAAACTTAGCATTAGATTCTAACCATTTTTGTTCATCTCTGTTGAAGGAAAATCTCCCTACAGACAGGTAGATCTCCTCTTGAGAGATAGACTCTTAACTCTTAAGACAGGAGATGCTTATCGTGGTCATTGACTTCCTTTTAGATCTAGATAAACTAATGTGTGAGGAGGAAGGAGAAAAGAAGTACCTTTTACCGGTGTTTGTCCCTGCATGGTCCGAGTTGAGCTCCAATCTTGAACTCCTCGATAAGCCATGTAAACAAACAAAGATACAACTTCTTTCTACTCTACCGATATTAGCTCGAAATAGATCTATCAATAAGAGACAAATTCATGTGAGATCAAACACAGATTTGAAAGAAACAGGCCAAGCATATTATATTAAAGAGAACAATAACGGAGGATGCTTACAGCCATAGATGTGAGTGTAGCAGCTTCGTCAAGTCTTCCTCATCCAAACCCTTGCTCAAATGGTCCACACACCGAATGTTGATGTTCTGAAAGACACCTTCTTCATGAGATCATAGGTTGGATGCTTCACAATGCTTTCTCCCTACTTCACTGTGTGTTTCCTATGAGATCATAGGTTTCATGCTTCCAATCATTCCCCCCTTTTTCACCATGAGAAGGCTTGTTTAAATAGGATTGGAGAGGCCCAACTACTTGAGATATCTTTGGGGTAAGTTGAGGATTTTCCTCCTTCGGTTAGGGATCTACCCTAAGATCATGGCTTGACCAAGGATTCGAATCCAACTGCCTTCAGATATTGAGGGGATCTTTCCCTCATTCTTCTCAACAAACCAATTTTCTCCTAGAATATGTAGCGCTCCCCCAAAGGGGACATCAAAGAATTATAGCTCTCCCAAAGAGAAGGAAATCAAGCACTGGTGTTATAACGCTCCCCCAGAAGGGTGGACAAAGCGTTATAACGCTCCCTAACAGTGTATAGGGGAGCGCTCCTCCTTAAAACTCAATTTTTAGTGTTTCTCTCAATGGCAAGAGACTTGTAGTTCTAGTAGACTGATTCTTCTTCTTCATAATTAATCTTTGAGGTGTCCTAAGTGTCCATGTCATGTTATTGGAGGCATGACATAGGAAAGAAGGTATGTCAGCAACACTTATGCACTTGTAGTCAAGATGCGACATTTGCAACACTTGCGAAGTGAGTAATTTTGAGGTGTAACAGATTGCCCCCCACAGTGTGAAGTTAGAAGACGAGAATTGATAACTGAAATACTTTGCAGACGTTCAAGCAAGGGTATAGATGCAGAGAACCTGACAGAAGTTGCACACAAACATCCAACAAATATTATGACATGTTTCAAACCCAAGGCATGCATACCTATGCTTGGGTGATAAATACTTGCAAGATATGTCCACCATAAAATACACTGTGGATCCATAATTGTATTGATAAAAGGTATAGCCAACAAGGATACAGTGTGGATATATACTCCTATGACCTGAACTGACTGTAGCCATGAAGAATACACAGTGGATCTATGAGATGACCAGACATAGCCATGACCAATACAAAGTGGATCTATGTGACAATATATGTGTCATTGTTCAAAAGAAACTCTTTCGCAACTTGGGAAAAGTACATATCAGAGTGATCACTCAACCCAGGGTCTTCTTAACGATCTCGATGTAGTATGAATCTAACCATGTTAATAGATGTACTGATGTCGAACATGGCAGAAACCACTTGATTACCAGTCAATGATGTAAACTGTTAACAAGCGCGAGGGAAATCATCATTAATGTCAATGATTCCCAAGGTACCCTAGTACATTCCAACGAATGTGAATGGAGGAGCTGAAGTCAAACATCCATGGAATCATCCAATCAGAGGTCAATGATGTAAACCCACTGTTGAACGTGAGGACGCCTACCATTGAGGCATGCAGGTCCCAAAGTACTAATTGGTTTCTAAGTCCAGTTCCTGGATAATGTGTTGAAGTCGACAGGAATAGACTCGTCGAAAGAGGGCCTTGAAGTATCCACCATCAATGACACAAAACAGACATAGAGATGTAATTGGTAGATCAAATGAACATGGACTGACATGGGTATTAAGACAAGGTATTTGCGATGGTTGACTCTCGAGGCGAATACTTCCCTTGAACACTGAGGCACAACAACAGAAACATGACAAAAACCAAAACACGATGATGTAATGGATACTGTGACTTTAGTCGGGTGACACAAAGGAGTAAGAAAAACTCAGAGGATTGGTTCAGTGCAGAGGTTCAGCGGATTAAGATGTGTGAAAAGACAAAGTGCCATGTTCAAGGGTGACTATAAGAGTTACTTGGTAATGTTCTCAAAAACTGCTTGGCTTGTTTCCTTCAATTTTTCCCCCATCGAGATAGACGAGTACCTCTTTTTAATTTAACGAGCTTGAGGAGGGTAACACATGCTCGATATAACTCACCTTCGGTAATTTCCTCTTCCTTTGTTTAACGAACTGGAATAAGTAAGGGTTTGATCCTGTATGGGCATGTCGATGTTTGTTTTAACGAGTACAAAGACAGAAAACTCGAAGGTTTTTCATGATTATAGAGTCTGGAAAAACACTTAAAAGAGAACTCTCTCAGTTCCTTTTTCATAAAGTAGTCTGATGAGACTGAAAAATAGATAAATTATCGCTCAAAAAACGTTTTCTTCAAATACTTTAATGAGCATGAAGAGAACAAGGTCGCTCGGCAATCTTTTCATGTTTAGAGAGTCTGAAAAGAACTTAAATATGACTCCAATGTTGTCCTTTTTCATAATGTTAGTCTCGCGAGGCCGAAAAAGAGATAAATTATCACTCGAAAGACGCCCTTTCAAACCTTTTAACGAGTGGGAAAGGAAGCAAGATCACTTGACAATCTTTTCATGTTTAGAGAGTCTGAAAAGAGCTTAAAGGAGACTCCAGGGGGTTCCTTTTTCATGTATCCATACAAGTCCGAAAAAGAGATAAAAATTTACCTGGATACATTCTCATGTATTTACAAGCACAAGAAAGAACAAAGACTAAGCTCGGTATTCCCCCAGCTTGAGAGCTAGTGACTTAACTCCAAAATGAGCATCAAAGGTTGGAGACATGCCCTCCAAGCTTCAATTCATTCACCGACTCTGAGGTCGTCACCAATTTCTCGACGGGATGAGAAAAAGGAGAAGGGTGGATGAAAAGAAGGTTCAAGAGAGGTGACTATTTCATTTTTTAACGAGTTTGACACAGGAAAAGAACTATGCTCAGGGCCTCTGTTTCATTTTTTAACGAGCTTTCCACAGAGAAGAGATACTATGCTCGTGACTTATTCTTGATCATGGCTTCCAAGAGGATAATGCTCGGGAAGGATACCATGTCAAGGGACAAAACTCGGTCATGGCCTCTAGGAGATATTCATTGGATGGAAGATAATCACTCGGGAAAGAACACATGTCGAGGGTCGCGATAGGAGTAAGGAGATCAGGATCCAATAATCCTACTGAAGAAATCACCATGTCCACTACCGGATCCAAATCATCGGAAGTTGAAATCATGGGAGATGATGAAAAATCAACACCAAGAGGGGAGATAGAGCGTATATCTTCTCGAATTTCTTCACGAGGGGGAAGAAAAGAGGATCAGTGATGGTTATTATCCTGAGGTAACTTGTCAATGCGAAGCATTTCCGGAATAGATTCATCCGAGGCAAAAATGGGGGAAATGTAATCGATCGCAGACGACAAGGAACTCAACCGTGATTGCATCGAGGAAACGTCAGGCGCCAATAGATGTTGGTCATTCGACGAGGGAGAAGTGGATTGGGTAGAAACGCATGATGTTTCGGTTGGACTAAGTGGCATGGTGTCACCTAGTGCATCGAATTCCAACATACGAGGAATAATCCAAGCGTCAGATGATTCCAAAGATTGATAATCCATGGTCGAAATCATATCGACGGTGGCAATATGATGTGTAGTCGGTGGAAGTGGTGTAGGGAAGGTACCCATGAGGCTAGAATCTTTTAGTAAGCCAACACCAATGCTTTCATACGTGATCTTGTGGTCTCCCAAGAAAGGAATATTGTTGGTAGTGGGAGTGCGAGCATCGGTCGTGCAGAAATCCAACTGATCAACAGCAACAATTTTTCCTTGATGAGGAAATTGGACACATCGAAAAACTGACGAGGCAACAATAGTCATAACATAAAACCAACTTCTTCCAAGTAACAAGTTGTAATCGAGGGGAGCATCAACCACCTCGACATCAACAGTAACATTTTTGCCACCCAATTGGATGGGCAGGGACTGTAAAAGCCCATGGGGATGAAAACGTCGCCCATCGAAGGCGCGTAACATCATTGGGGATTTGTTGAGTGCTGGTGATTTTAAACCTTTCCAACATACCAAAGACATGACACAAGTTGAGGCTCCCTCATCCAAAATAGTTCGATGGATTTGTTGATTGTGAACAACAACATCAACTTGGAAAGAAAGTTGGTGAGAGAGTCGAGACGCATAATTGTCCAGGTTAAACATGATATGGTTGGATGACTCTGGATCAACAGCGCCAATAGAGGCCAAGAGCGTTCTACGTTGACTGGGGCAGTGTTGTAGAACTTCTAACGCAGACATAGCACACGGTGCTTGAGCCAAATCTTCAACAATGTTGTAGTTTTGGGTGGCACGTGAACTAGGATTAAAGTTAGATTTGCGGATAGTACTCTTAGGAGGGCGTAAAATAGAGTTGAACGTGGGTTTCTCAATTTGAAGTAGTCCAGATGGAGGATTAACCGATGGAAGATTAACAAAGGACGATGATGGATCCGGTAAAGTATCGGTACCATTAATGTCTTTTCCTTTGTCAGGGTTACCAGGTGTGTCGTATGTCTTAGAGAAAGTGGTCAAATTGATCCCATTAAACAAATAAATATGTGCACTCGACGAGGCATCATCATGAGGATTGCTAGAACTTCCCCCAGAAGAGGGGGTTTCAGCAACCATGGATTGTTGTTGTGGAAAAGGCTGAGTAAGCACAACGAGTTGTGACTTTCCTTGGAAAATTTTGGCCACTTCATTGCGAAGTGGATAGTCTCGAGTGTAGTGATCGTCACCACAAATGATACACGAGAATTTCAGTTTCCGTTGTGTTTGCTTTTTGGTAGCAGGCGGTTGATTTTTTGGTTGTTCATTGTTATTTTTTGATTTATTCTTTGTCTTCTTCTTACCTCTAGATTGTTGTGAAGGGGCAGATTGAATTGCATTCACCTTAGAGATGTGAGTTTGGGGATAGGTAGAGGAGAGTGTGGTCAATTGGGAAAAAGATTGAGTTTTGACGGAACCGATAACACCATCTGCATGAGATGAGGAGGATGGCTTAGATGGATCGGTATTAGCTCGAGCAGCATTCGGAAGCAAATCATACAAAGTACCAGATTGGGAATAAACCAAATCTAAATACTGAGCCTGGGTGATGGCTTGTTCCTCTGTGACCGCACCACCCATAGCGACATCGCGAGCGATCGGGGGTAACAGTGATTTAGTAAACCATTCCACTAATAGTATGTCAGGAATGACTACCTTGATCATCCTTCGTCGTCGCCTCCACTCATGAATATGGTCAAAGATATGCACGGAGTTAGTTTGACGAAGGGAGGTCAAGAGTTCAGTACCCGTCTCGTAGCGAATAGGAAGTTGAAAGTGCATGAGGAAAGACATGGCAAGGGAATTGAAATCGTGGAAAGAAGCACGTGATAGCTCGATATACCATTTTGTTGCCGAACCGGTAAGTGTTCGTTGGAAAAGACGCAAACGTACAGAATCATCCATGAGGGAGTTTGATGAACACCACAAATGAAAAGTCATCACATGGTTGTTTGGATCTTCGCCAGGGTTTCCATCAAATTTTGGAATATCATAAGGAAGTTTAGTTGGAATGACTGGCCAAACCGGTGAATAAAAAATAGGATCATTAGTTAACCGAGACAAGTCTGGGAGATCCAGAGTTGCAAGGAAAGGTAGTTGTCGGTTAATTTGCGAATGATACTGGTGTGGCATAGGAACACCAGTAGGACCATAAACTGGGTTAGGTGGATAGTTGTAACCAGTAGGTCCTCCTACATACGGTTGTTGCTGGCCAAGATAAGTAGGATTTGATGGTGCATGAGAAACATTTGTATAACCTGGTGGGTTCTGAGCATTATAGGCCGGGTGATTTGCTTGGCCATGAGGAGGATAAACATTTTTCCCTTGAGAATGGTAAGGAGTAGATCCCGGAGGAAAATACACATTAGACCCATGAGGAGGATAAGACTGTGGTCCCGGAGAACTCCAGGTGTTGTTTGGGATGCCACTCAGATAAGATTGCCCGTAAGATGTTCCGAAAGGAACAAGATAAACATTTTTCCCTTGAGAATGGTAAGGAGTAGATCCCGGAGGCAAATACACATTAGACCCATGAGGAGGATAAGATTGTGGTCCCGGAGAACTCCAGGTGGTGTTTGGGATGCCACTCAGATAAGATTGCCCGTAAGATGTTCCGGAAGGAACAGGATTGGATACTCCTCCTAGTGAGTTATTATACGAGTGCCCCCCAACGTGGGGTTGAGTAAAATTGCCTCCTAAAGATACTCCCCAGGATTGTGAAGGGTTTCCAACAAACGAAGGTTTCCCCCCTGCCAGCGGTGGATTTACGACCGGGGTATGACTGGCAAACGAAGGTTTCCCTCCAGGAGGAGCATGAAAAGGGGGTTGTCCCCTGGGAGGGGTAGGCCCACCATGGAAAGGTACTCCTTCAGGAGAGAAAGGTTCATTAGATGGTGGTTTCCCTCCAGCCAATTGTGTTGGGCTAGCAGGGGTCTCCATTGTCGAGTGAGAAGATGTCCCAGCAGGATGATGTGGAACATGTGGAGTTGTAAAGTAAAAGCTTGTAGAAACGGGTGTAGAGATTGAAGTGCCTTGGAGATGAGTAGAGGTGATGAGTCCAACATTAGGATGGAATTGTGTTGGTTTAACAATAGGGTTAATAACCTGATCAACTAGGTGATTCATGGTTTGACTGGATGGTCCTGTTTCACTAGGAGGGTCATGAGGTTGAAAGGGTTGTCGAAAGAATTCGAAATTCTCATAGAGATAGTGTCCCAATGAAGTCCTCCATATAGAACGAGCAGGTTTGGGATTGGTATTTACTGCGGTGCTAGGACGAATAGGAGTCCTATACTCATCACCAAAGATTGGTTCTGTGGATCCCATATATGTTTTGGTAAAGATCCTTTCCGGTAATCGTGGGATCTCTTCGTCTATGATGTTCCCAAGGGAGTCTAAACGAACCAAGAGTGGTTCGAGATGAGTTATCGACACAGGTGTAGTGGGATTTTCAACCGTGACCAAGGCACCTTCTGAGTTATCTAACAAAGGAGCAATAGCACTTCCAGCGTCAGATTGATTTTCTACCTCTCTATGGTAGTTGTCTTCTGGAGGGTTAGGAGGTAAGGGTTGATAGCCTTCCGGAGGAAGCCCTTGCATCCTACGTGATCGGTGAAGACCTTTATCGTCTACATGCTCAATTGTGGAGAATAATAGAACACACTAAAAATCTAGGGCCAACTAACAAAAAGAAACAGCATACGCTAATAAAATCTAGGAATCAACCAAGTAGACAAAAACTTCTCTCAGTGATCGTACTAGTTGGTGATGAAATCCAACGTCGCATGATCAAGTCAAGAAGGGGCTAAGATATGGTGGAACAATTACAATGGCCACCTGCTTAACATACTTTCACCTTGGTGCAAGCTTCCATGCAGTAATTGTGGATTTACCCTCCAAGGAGCCCGAGTGAGTTTGACCAATGTTTGTTCCAGGTACAGTGAGACTTCCCTTCACTGTCACCTTGTGTAAGTACCTAAATATTATGTCTACTAAAGACACCAATTCGTAGTGAGTCCCTGGGCAGGTACAGTCGACAGTCTGATCCGAAACGTATGGGCAGGATAACAAGTCCAAAATCAACCCGAGAGGCTCCCACACATAATCATGGGTATACCTCCAAGTGACCCCCAATATACGATCTGACCACTACAAATAGTTGAACCACGGAGGGATAATCTTCGTAATTCACCCGAATGGGACCTCGTGCGTAACCCCTGTGTGAGAGGGGGATCCCAGAAAACCAATACGACAATTGGATTTGACTCTCCCTAGCTCAGGATGCTAATGTTTGTTTTGAAAACTTTGGAGAGTTGTACTCACAGCCTAATCCAAAGTGCTAACCCTAGTCTACTGTTGGTGGAAGATCCTAAAAACAAAAATGTTCTAGATAATTTTTAATTAGCGTTTGTTTTACAGTTGTTCTTTACTCAAAGGGTGCTATGAAAGTGAAACTAATGGAATGATGACTCAATTCCCAAAAAGATACATAAAATATGATAAGAAATCGCCCTATTTAAGGGAAAGAGAAAGAGTCGTTTTCACTATCAAACACTAATATGGAATGTCCTCAATCAATTTTGTTCTCAATTGAATGCAATGCAATGCTAAAACATTTTAGAAGTGACTTCTAATATGCAAACCAATCACTAATATGTATCTTTGTCGTTTGTATGCGAATGATGATTACTTCAATGAAAAAACTTCTCTTGCCAACTATCCTTTCAGATCAAGGAGATTCGGATAAGCATGAGTAGATTTCGCACAAACAACACACCCTCTTGCTATGATTGAAACAAGAAGCAAACAGAAAACAAAAGATAACAAATAAAATCAAACAATTCACACAAAAAAGAGATGTTTAAGAACAATGACCTCAAAGAACCAAATGAGACGATTCACAGATTTATGATGCCCTTCACCAGAGTTCCCGCTTAGTCGGATAGAAGAGAAGAAGGCAGTGGATTGATTTCAAGTTCTCAACAACAAAAAAACTCAAAATAAAGAAGAAGGCCCTAAAATCTGAACAACAAAGTGCTTACTTCTCAGAAGGAAGGATGTCAAAGGTCAATAGGAAGAAGCATTGAATCACAAAGAAGCTCAGCAAGTGAAAAAATAGAGACTGGATCTCAGAAAATGTAATTCTGGAAAGAATTTTTTGCAAAGAGAGGTTGGCGCTCTGGTGTAAGAGGCACCAGAGCATTATAACACTCTATCTAAGGATTTTAGGGAGTGTTGGCGCCTTGCTAACAAGGTAGGGGAGCGCTGGTGTCCTAAAACCCAAAGAAAAGTCCAAAAAACCCTAAAACTCGGTGGAATTTTGGCATTCAGAGTATGTGTGATGGAATAAGGATTCAATCAATGTATAAAATCAAACATACAGAGTGAAAAAGGTTCCAAAAGAACAAGGGGTAAGACAAGGTCTATGAGGACAACCAAAACTGAAAGTTTTGATTCGATCCCCAATGGAGTTGCCAATTTATGTTGAAGGAAAATCTCCTTGCGGACAGGTAGATCTCCTCTTGAGAGTTAGACTCTTAACTCTTAAGACAGAAGATGCTTATCATGGTCACTGACTTCCTTTTAGATCTAGATAAACTAATGTGTGAGGAGGAAGGATAAAAGAAGTACCTTTTACCGGTGTTTGTCCCTGCATGGTCCGAGTTGAGCTCCAATCTTGAACTCCTTGATAAGCCCTGTAAACAAACAAAGATACAACTGCTTCCTACTCTGCCGATATTAGCTCAAAATAGATCTATCTATAAGAGACAAATTCATGTGAGATCAAACACAGATTTGAAAGAAACAAGCCAAGCATACTATATTAAAGAGAACAATAACGGAGGATGCTTACAGCCATAGATGTGAGTTTAGCAGCTTCGTCAAGTCTTCCTCGTCCAAACCCTTGCTCAAACAGTCCACACACCGAATGTTGATGTTCTGAAAGACACCTTCTTCATGAGATCATAGGTTGGATGCTTCACAATGCTTTCTCCCCTACTTCACTGTGTGTTTCCTATGAGATCATAGGTTTCATGCTTCCAATCATTCCCCCCTTTTTCACCATGAGAAGGCCTATTTAAATAGGCTTGGAGAGGCCAAACTACTTGAGATATCTTTGGGGTAAGTTGAGGATTTTCCTCCTTCAGTTAGGGATCTTCCCTAAGATCATGGCTTGACCAAGGATTCGAATCCAACTGCCTTCAGATATTGAGGGGATCTTTCCCTCATTCTTCTCAACAAACCAATTTTCTCCTAGAATAGGTAGCGCTCCCCCAAAGGGGGCATCAGAGTGTTATAGCACTCCCAAAGAGAAGGAAAGCAAGCGCTGGTGTTATAACGCTACCCCAGAAGGGTGGACAGAGCGTTATAACGCTCCCTAATAGTGTATAGGGGAGCGCTCCTCCTTAAAACTCATTTTTTAGTGTTTCTGTCAATGGAAAGAGACTTGTATTTCTAGTAGAGTGATTCTTCTTCTTCATAATTAATCTTTGAGGTGTCCTAAGTGTCCCTGTCATGTTATTGGAGGCATGACATATGCAAGAAGGTGGTATGATGTCAGCAACACTTATACACTTGTAGTCAAGATGTGACACTTGCGACACTTGAAATGATGACACTTGCGACACTTGCGAAGTGAGTAATTTTGAGGTGTAACAATATCTGGTCTGAGAAAATATTTAACCTTTTAAATGTATAATGTCAATAGCCTATAAAGAAAAGGAATTTTGTTTGAACTCTTTGCTATCCCTTCGAAATTTGGAGCACTCGCAATGCTCCATAGTAGGAAGGGATTTTAATGTTACTTTCAATAATAAGGAAGAAAGAGGAGTATTGTTACTTTCAAGCATCGAAATAACATTTTAAAGAAATCCAAGTAATCTCTTACTTTTCTTAAGGTATGATAG
>JZKD02S2303892.1:109699-123484 GCA_000966675.3 Picea glauca | reverse complement strand
AATACCATCATATTTGGCATGTACATGCTCTAGATGAAGTTCAAAGTCTTCAATTATCTTCTGGTGACCTTCTTGAATATGGTCTTCTTTCTCCTCTTGGCACTGCAATGTCACCTCATTTATCAAATTTTGATGTGCTTCTTCAATTTTGGATTTCATTTATGATTTTACTTGATAAATATTTAGGGATTCCTCAACCTTCTTGCAAATTTCCTCTTCAAGTCTTTTGCTATATTCTTCATCCAAGATCCTCCTTTCTTCTTGATTTTGATAATTCTTCTTTTCTTATTTCACTTCAAGGAGAACACCTTCTAGCAGAGGTTTTTGCAAAGGTTTTGAGTGTTACAAAATTTGGGAAAATTTTCAAAAAAACCTCCGCTATAACCTCCTCTATTGGTTGTAGAGGTTTTAACGAATGTTCCATATAACTAAAAAAATTTGGGCATGCAGAGGTTGTAGCAGATGTTTTTTTTTGTCGGTGCTTTTATTGTCAAAACATACTGGTGCACCATTAAATAAAATTCCCCAGGGAATAACAAAACATAAAACACACTGGAATGACTTTACATCAAATGCTCCAGAATGTACATAAAACCAAAAAAGCATTGGTGCACCATTACAGAAATTCCCAGTGCGGAAATACAAAAACCACACTGGGCACCATTACATGAAAATGCCTTGATGCGTACATAAGACGAAAGCACATCGGTTCACCATTACATTACTACCCGGTGCTTACATATGAAACAAACGCACCAAGATGATTATGGTTAATATGCCCTAGATTCCCCTTTGTTGTATGCAATTCCAGTGCGTTTCTATTTTATGTTTGTTCCAATGCTTGTATAATTCGTACATTTTGGTGCGTATACTAAATATAATGCCCAAGGGTGCTTGTATTATTAAATGCACTGGCATGTTTAAGTTTTTTAAAGAACAAATGTTGTTATTATATTTAATAACTGATGCATATTTATCAGATGCACACCGTATAATTTCAAAACGATATATATTATCACACATTTTATGCACCGATGATTCCGTCTAATTAATATATATTGATGCTTTAGTATTCTTAATATGCACATGTGCACATAACCCCTTAAAAAGAACCAATGTATATATTATTTTAGGCACCATTTTGTGAGTTCATAAGAATGCACCGATATGTATATATTTTAATTAATTGTTTTTTTTTACAAATATTTTTTATATCATATTTTTTTTATATTTTTTTTTTTTATTGAATTTTGATATAATGAAAACATTAATGGCTTATCTAAGGGATTACACCTCTGTTATTTGCAAAAATTTAAATCATTCACATATTAATTAATTAGTTATTTGCAATGATGTAAATCATTCACATATTAATTAATCAACAATGCAACATTTTATAACATTTGACAATGCAATAAAATAACAAACCCATTTTATTATATATGAATAAGAGACCCATGGTCATACAAAATGAGACAAAGTAAAGGTCCACAATAATCAAAATGGAACCAATATGTAATTGTTATAGTTACTGGTAATATGTCCTCATGCAATTGGGACATTATGTCCACTACATTAAGCAAAAATACCCCTCATTTTCACAGATTGATATTACAAAACTGCATACAACTTATAGTAACATTCAATTATAGTGATTGTCATTCATCACTTGAACTACTGTCATTGCTCGAGTTGTGTGCATCCCTCATTTATTGATCAATTGTAGGTGGTATTGTACTTTGGTTATCTAAACAAATGTTTTCTTGCTTGACTTCTCGTTGATATTCCAACTTCTCCTATTCCATCTACAAACATAGAAATAAAGCGTAATAAGTAAATCTACTTTTATAAGATAGTAGAATATACATGATTGCATAACTAAAAAAACATACCATAGGAGTGATTGATTTATAAACCATACACATCATTTTGAAGCCTTGCCTCATGCCGACTATCACAAGAATTTCTATTAGATCCTTTCCATACTTTGTTTCCTACATGTCTAATATGCCATGACAAAGCATAGTCGATATAATTAATATAAAYGTTTCTTATTGTTCCATTAATTATAAAACAAGGGAAGTTAAACAACATAGCTACTTACAAATTGTTCAATTAAACCTTGATACTTCAACATATAATCACAATCCTTAGTTAACCCAATGTTGATCAATTGTTTGGTTGGATCTTCTTTGTATGTTAGCACCTATTAGTAGACATCCATGGATTAGTGTATATTAATTATTCAAATATAAATATCACAACAAATATGAAAACTTAAGTACTCACAAACTTTGTGATCAACCCTTTTTTTCCTTGTCGTCCCATCTTATGTGTTGATTGGGTTCCATTTTGTTTTCTTTTCTCAAACAAAACAATTGAAAATCAATATTTAATATGATAAATAAATTCGATCTACATAAAAGAATAAATGAATGATCACATGCCTCTAATGCACGTTGTTGTTGTGATGTATCCTCCTGTGATTAAATTATGTTCATTTCTTTTTCCATCTCCTTGTACACTCTTTTGGACATCCCCGCCGACATGTGTTGGATTTCCCCTTGTTTGTCGCTTTGAATTTTCATAATCTTCCATAAAAACGAAAAAAAAACACAATAACGTTTTCGTAAATGGACATGAAAGTAAATATAACAAAACCAGTTAATTTTCTAATTATTGGAACATATTATAGAAAAAACATGTTTAGTAATAATACCTTTTATATGACTCTTTTTTGTTATTGTATGTTTTTTCTATTTCAAGTCTCACGGGTCTCATTGACCATGACTCCGGAAATGATTCTTGTATTATATGTATAACCTGATTCTTGGAGTCACTGGATTGATTTTTGTATTGTAAGTGGAAATGACGTCTATATGTTCTTTCCACTATATGCCTCAAAGTTCTGTAAAACAATTTGCCCCTCTCATTAACTTCAAACACCATTCCAGATGAATTGATGACCAAGCTGTCATCATCATTTGCATCCTTAACAATTTTTTTCCTCTTAGGACGAGATTCCATTCCCTCGCTATCGGTCGCTGCATAACATTAAAAAAAAGTGAAATCGAGTGCTTACAACTTGTTTGCGATTAATGCTGAGAAATTCGTTTTTGGTAAAAGTCAAAGAAAAACTTAATGTTGACTAACTTTTGATCCACATGTTTCCTCTCTTTGCAAAATTTCCATAAAACTTCTATGCTCTTTTGCACTCATACTGCGAACAATCTTATTGAGTTTCTTCAAGTTGTTGCTCTGCATTACATGCATTAACCAATACACATTATTGATTTAAACTTACAAATATTTCAAATTATATATTAAATTTTTAATAAAACTTAAAGAACTTACATGCCTCTCTTCTTGGGATGATCTACCATCACACTCACTGAAATAAGATGTTTTCTTTGAACTTCTATCAACCATCTTGTATAAAAAAAACTAGGAATAATAAAAAATAGAAATTATGAATTTTTATACAATCTATTATTTCGGTGTGCTTCATTAAAGAGAACGTGTAACATCCAGCTCTTGCGCACTGAGCGAACTCATTCTTTGAGGACACTTTCTCGCAAGTGATCCAAATCTTATTTTATTAAAACATTGATTTTGATTATGAGGCATTATGGGTTGATGACTTGTTGTTTTAGTGCATTGACATAGACATGTGCTATTGACTCGATTTTATTGAGTGTGCAGGATCTTGGACCTCGAGGATGCAGAGGCATTGATGGAACCCCTTGGACTCCAGATCGAGTCGGGGAGTGTACCATTAGGGTTTGATTGTTTTATAGGTGATATTAGTGCATCTGATTAGATGATATGATATGGATATATTCTGACATGATTCGTTGATGATGCAAGCTAACGATAACTTGTCAACCAGACTCACATGTGGAGTAAAGGGGTAACGCATGACTACCAGAGAAGTTGAGGGAGAGGTGTGGACAATAGCCCTGCCACAACCTACTAGCACTCCCACCATGGCTCGAATTGTAGGTTAACACTTACTTAGTTCAAGAGGACCCACGATGCCATGAGGGCAGACTGCAACAGCCGCTCACTATGATTTTAAGGAGTGCGTAATAAGGCAGGGGCCTTATTCCTTAGAGGCCCTTAGTCTCCCACAAGTTCACCTAGTGGAGTATTTACTCCAGGGGTTTTTGATGTCTACCAAGTCAGTCAAGAGGCGAGTGGAACCCTTGGAGCACGTGGTGCATCTTGAAGGGCACGTTGCGTAAGAAAAATGGAAAGAGGCGTGTGGCACCCTTGGAGCACATAGTGCGTCCTGAAGGGCATGTTGCGCAAGGGAACGGATGAGGCGAGTGACACCCTTGGAGAACCTAGTGCGTCTTGAAGGGCACGTCGCGTTGTTAATGATAAATGAATGAACCTAGATGGCCTTAGGACGAATACCGTGATAAGAATTTTCAA
The DNA here is from genome assembly GCA_000966675.3 of Picea glauca. NCBI lineage: Eukaryota > Viridiplantae > Streptophyta > Pinopsida > Pinales > Pinaceae > Picea > Picea glauca. The sequence continues at coordinate 119,047 of JZKD02S2303892.1, read as the reverse complement.
AAAAATTTCCCTAATAAAATGTTGCCCAACACAAAAATTTAAGGTCTAGGTCTAAATTATGCTAGTGGTAAAATTTTATCTTTTTAAATAAATAAATAAATAAATAAATAAATATATATATATATATATATAATAAAAATAAAAATAAAATAAATAATAATTATAATCTTCGTTAAATCTTGTAACAAGAAGGGGGTAAGCAATTTAAATGATTCATAAAAATCTGTTAGGATAAAATTAAAAAAAGGGAAATAATTGTTTTATTATTTTATGATAATTTGAAATTTATTAATTAAAAAGGGAAACGGGAAAAAGTTAATTTTTCCACCTGCCAATTTGAGTTCTAAATGAAAAGGGGAAAGAGGGAAATCTAAAATATTTAGGAAACTAGGAAAAGAGAGAAACATAAAAAGAAAAGGGAAACACAAGGGAAAAAGAAGAAAGTCAAACTTAGTAAGGTATCTAGCATTTAAGAGCTTTCTAATTTAAACTGAACTAGCAAATTAATAATGGGGAAAGTCATTAAAACCTGAAGGGATTTTGGAGACACCTAGGAGTGATTCTAGGAGTGACTCTAGGTGGGTGAGGGAAATAGGGGTAATTAATTAATTAAATAAATTAATTTATGGAGGAATGAAGGTGATGGGCGACACTTGTACGGGGAGGATTTTTAGGATTTAATTTATTAAACATTAAATTAAATGGGATTTTGATAGGTAAAGGACTTGGAAACTCTATATAATGGAGGGAGGAGAAGGATGAATGATCTCTTCTATTTGCGTAACGTTATGCAACATAAATCTATACTTGACTGACTTAGCTTGTGGGAGTTGGGACACCCAGCTTGGTTAGGAGTGGTAGCTCGGCCTTGCGAGGTGAGCTGGGAGTTAGCTGAATCTCTAGATTGTGTGCATGACCCCTTTGCAGCTCAGAGGGATAAGGGGGAAGAAGATTACCCCTAGAGTTGGCTGGGAGGTACCGATGAAGTCTCATCGGTCGACAAGTAGGAGTTGCATGGAGCGCACGGGACATAAACTCAGAGCGAGCGATTGGGCAACGATACACCTTCTTTATTTCTGCGTGGTAGACTGTTAGTATGAATTATGTTTTTAGTTATGTATGCTTATATCAAGTAAATAATATGTTAGTCTTAGCGTTCTAGTTGATGACTAAATTTCCCATAGCCTTAGCTGGATGATTTATTGATTTCCCATGGCCTTCTATTCCCGACATGTCTTGACCGTCATATGGTTTTTGATTGTGTTTGATTGCGGTCTACTTTTCCTTCGTCCCTAGCTCATCATTTCGTGCCTGAGCAGTTGTCCAGGAGCCTGATCTACGGTCATCGCTTCAACGTTAATAGACCTATGGATCTCAACGCCCTGATTTTCTATGTGTGGATGATGGGCGAAGGACATTCCTGTCAGCCATCCACCTCTGATGTTTATCCTTGGATGATGGTTCCCTTGTGCCCTGATGCATTTATTTAACCCTATAATGTGATTGTTGGAGAAGTTTTTCCTTAAACTCGACATGCTTATATGTCGTCGTTATCTCATTTTTTTTACCCCGTTTTTATATCTTGATGGATCCTTGACCCTACATTTTAATCTTGGACAATTGATAATTCTTTGTTTTGTTTTGAAGGATATTTTTAACCCTGCATTTTTTTATTCTTGGTTAAGTTATAATTTGCGTTGTATAATTGGTATCCTAGGCGAATGAAAACATTTTTATCACTGTCTGCGTTCCTTGTTGTTACCACATTTTTATAACTCCTTGCTGTTACCACGATTATAAGTCCTTGCGTTCTGCATTTTTCTTTTAATTATAACTCTACGTCCCTACTGTTGCCACGGTTCATCACCATGAATCTAATACTTAGAATTTTTATTCCCACTATTTGACTGTCACGGATTTTTAATTACACAGGTTTTTACCAGACTTAACGCCCACGATTTGTTGCTCCCAACCGTTGCTGAGTGGCTGTTGACGCCCATGATTTTAGCTTGAAAACGTTGACTGTGTGCATGTTGAATTCACCCACGAATTTAGCCTTTTAAATCATAAATTCAATTGTCGTAATGACCACGGTTTTGGTAAATAAAAATTGATTGTGTGCATGTTGAATTCGCCCACCCTTTTTTTTGCTACTCAATTCATAACTGACTCGCAGTAATGACCACGATTTTTCCTTCAAATATGACTGCGTTTGTCGTTGAGTGATGGACTGCATTGATGTTGTTGGGATACATTTGCCTTTAATTGTTGAGTTGTTGTCGACTGGGCACGATTGGACACCATTTGGGCACTGCATTTTGCTATTTTTTCCACAGCGAACTAAATGGATAACAATTAGTTAAATGCCTTACTATTGCTAGATTCATTGTTATGAAATGGTCACATTAATTGCCTTGATTTTTGCCAGCAAATAAAATGGATAATAGTTAGTCAAATTCCTTGTTATTTCTATATTCATTGTTATGTAATGGTCATATTAATTGCCATAACAATTGCTACAACAATGTAAATGGCCAGCAAATTCATTCTTTGTATTAAATGCCACAATGAGTTAAATGTTAAATAACACCTTAAATGCCTTGTTATTGCTATGTTACTTGTTATGGAAACAATCATGTAAACTACCGTGTTAATGCACTTTTAATTGTCATGTTAATGGTATGTAATTGCCTTGTTATTTCTATATTAATTGTTAAGTAACCGCTATGTTAATTTCCTCGCTAAATTGCTCCAGCCCTGCTAATAGTTAGTAGTTTCCTTCTAATATTATTAGACAACTAGTATTGTTAGTTCGGTCAATATAACTAGACTACATGCTGAGGTTTAATTTTTCATAAGTGTTATAATGATAGCTTTCTACCTTAAGATTGTTAATATTGTTATTTAAGTTAATGACTAGTTGTAACTTAGACGTGCCCTATCTAGAATGGCAACTCCTGTTAAAAGCGATTGTAATCATTGAATAGATTAGACTGGGTGATTGGTTGGGTGAGGAAGATGTCGTGTATTGGCTTGTGAAATATCGTGTCTTCTTCCTTTTACGTTTCGTTGACCAATTGTTGGGGTATGGGTGTGGTTTTCCTCTCAGTATTTAGTTTCTAGCACGTCAGATTATCTAGATTCCTTGGTCCATATAGGATGTGTTGCGCCAAGGTTATTGACGCATCTGTCACCTAGGAACAACATGATTCCTGATGAGTGGATCACGGCGCGCCCTAGGGGATAGCGGCGAACGAGATCTTGGCTGGAGTAGGTGCTCTTGTGTGAGTGATGATGAGCATGCAAGTTGCTCTTGGTGCAAGGGCCGAACGCCTTTAGGTGTTAGGTCCGCATGCCTTGAGGTTCTACTCTTTGTTCATCTAGGCCGTGATGTTGTCCCTTGGCTTGTAGGCATGGTCGTGTTTGTGTCGGACGGGTAGTCATCCTCCTTGTTATTTTGCGCATGTTTTGCTAGTTATCTTGAGCCTGTGTGTGGTGTCACAATAACTTATTTCCTGGAATGCGTGCTAGCATTTGTCGTCAATGGTGTGATTAAACTGTTGTCGTCATTGCCTTCTTGCCTCTTAACTCCTAAAAAAAATTAAAAAAAATGCTTCGCTTGTTGTTGTAACGATTGGGCCGTTACATATGGTATAAGAGTGGGTTCAACCCGCGACTAGGGATCACTACGACTTTTGTTTATATGATTTGATTATAATGTTTTTAATTGAGTTGAATTATATGTGTGCAGGTAATCATGGTTATAGGACGTCGCGGAGGCAGACAACAGGGTGCTAGGGGAGGAGGCGCGATGCCTCCAGTAGCACCCACGCCTGAGGGGTCTAACCCCCAGGGAGATGAACAGGTTGTCGGAAAGGAGAAAATAGCAGTTGGTGATGTGGTTGGAATGATGAGATATTTTCAGCACATGTTTGAGGCACTGATCAACCGTTTGGACAGAGATGAGGCTAGAGCGTCGACACTCCCTGAGGGTCCACTGCGTGCTCCAGTCGGTACTGGTAGAATTCACCGTGAACTTGAGAAGGTCAAATTTCCCAAGTTCTTTGGTGCCCTAGACGACGCGGCCGCTGAGGCATGGTTGGATAATATGGCGATGTTCTTTGCACTTTGCGACTATACCTCCAACATGAAGGTCCGCATGGCGGTCTTTCAACTGAAGGGGAGCGCTCTTCTATGGTGGAAGACGCTCCTACCGTAGTTGAACATGGATTTCAAAGATGTGTCATGGGAACTGTTTGAGGAACGGTTCCGAAAGAGGTACCTATCAGAGGAATTCATTGAGCATCAGCTCAATGAGTTCAACGCCTTACGACAGGGAGACCGTATGTTTCCCTAGTATGAGGCCTTTTTTATGGAGCTGGTCCGGTATGCTTCACATATTAACACTGAGAAACACAAGGTCAACAGGTTCATGTTCGACCTTAATGGAAGCATACATGCAAAGGTTAGGATTATGATGCCTCAAACCTTGCATGATGCCGTCTAGAAGGCCCTCATAGCAGAGGAGGAGCTTATCAGTGGGGGTCAGACCAGGACTCCAGCGAGACCAGCAGGGCAGGTGTCTCATGGCGTGCAACAATATCAAACACCAGCCAGACCTATGCCAGGATATCGGCTTCCAGAGGGGATCCACCTTCACTACATCTCGACGATCGACGCCTCAGTAGTGGACACCTTATCAGGGACCACACTATCAACAACAACATCGACCACAAAAACAATAGTTTAGGCCTGTTTAGTAGAATAGACCAGGATTCCAGGACGGTGGTCCATCATCTTTTAGTTTGGGTACCAAGACTATTGGGCCAAAGAAGGGGTGTTGGATGTGTGGGGAGACACACTACCAATGCGACTGCCTTGTTGAGAGGACTAGAGCATCTGGATTAGCCGGACCCACTACCGTGGGAGATTTGGGCAAGGCCCATCGGATTCATGCAGAGGTGAATAGCTGCCAGGTAGAGCATCAGTCGACTGTGCTCGAGACGATAGGTACCATAGCTGACCAGACCCTTAGTATTTTGATAGATCCTGGTGCTACCGAGAGTTTCAATTATGGTGCAGTGCTAAAAAGGATTAAGGTAAAGGCAGTCGAATAGGATGAGTTTAGCTTCGTAGATATGACCTCGGGAGCCAAAAAAAAGGTTGGAGGAAAGGTTACAGGATGTATCCTTAACCTGGGAGAGTTTGTCACCAGGGCCAACTTGTACGTCACAATCTTAGGATCTTATGATGTCGTGATCGATATGGACTGGTTGGAATCACATGAGGCGGTACTCAACTGCAAGACGAAACGGTTGAGCTTGGTCGATGATGAGGGAAAAAGATGTGCAATTGTAGGCCAGAACCAGGGAGTTTCCCTGAGGTTCATCTCTTCCTTGCAGCTTCAGAAGAGAATGCGCAAGGGATGTAAGCTTTATGCGATCCTTGTGTTAAACGAGAAGGGAGTAGCGGAAGGTCTAGAACACCTTCGTGTGGTGAGAGAGTTTGCAAAATCTTTCCAGAGGAATTACTTGGGATTCCTTTGGAGAGGGAATTGGAGTTTACCATAGACCTAAAACCGGGGACTGAACCGATAGCGAGAACGCCTTATCGGATGTCAACCCCGGAGTTATAGGAGTTGAGAATGCAACTGAAGGAATTGTTGGACCTGGGACTGATACGTCCAAGTGTGTCAGCGTGGGGTGTTCTTGTTATTTTCATATGAAAGAAGGATGGGTCATGGAGGCTCTGCCTTAACTACCATCAATTGAATAAGGCCATGATCAAGAATCAATATCTGTTTCCGAGGATTGATGACCTGTTCGATTAGATGAATTGTGCGACGATGTTCTCAAAGATCGATTTGCAATTAGGGTATCACCAATTACGGATCAAGGAGGATGATGTCCCTAAGACTTCCTTTAAGATGAGGTTTGAACATTACGTGTTTACTGTTTTACCATTTGGACTGAAAAATGCCCCAGGGGTATTTATGAGTTTGATGAACAGGGTGTTCCGCGAGTACTTGGACAAGTTCGTCCAATTATTCATTGACAATATTTTGATTTACTCTCGGATGACGAAGGGGCATGAAGAGCACCTACGCTTGGTACTATAGTGTTTGTGAGAGCACAAATGTTATGGGAAGTTGTCCAAATGCTCATTTTATCAATCGAAGATTCACTACTTAGGGCATGTCATCTCCGGTGAAGGTATCACTGTGGATCCAACCAAGGTCGAGGCTATTATGGAATGGCCTTCGCCGACGAATGTCCCAGAAGTGCGTAGCTTCATGGGTTTAGCAGGATACTATCAACGGTTCGTCGAGGGATTTTCAAAGATAGCAAATCCGATCACAGAATTGCAGAAGAAAAACAAGAAGTTTGTTTGGACCGAGAAATGGGCGGAAGCATTTCAGAGGCTCAAGGAGATGTTGACAAAAACACCGATAATAAAGGTCCGTGACATGGAAGCAGACTTCTTGGTATGCACTGATGCATCCAAGGAAGGCTTAGGCAGAGTCTTGCTGTAAGACGCTTGAGTGACCGCTTACATATCGAGGAAACTGAGAAGGTATGAGGAGAACTATGCGACACACGATTTGGAGTTGTTAGCCATCGTATATGCCTTGAAGGTTTGGAGACACTACCTTGTTGGACAAAAGATTGAACTAAAGACAGATCATTATGGACTGCAACACATCTTTACGCAAAGCGACCTGAACGTGCGACAACGACGTTGGTCGAAATTGCTTAGTGAGTACAACTTCGAGATTACTTACATAAAATGAACAGTGAACCGAGTGGGAGATGCATTGAGTTGGAGACCACGTTCATTTTCGGTGTTGCCTCTTGAGACGAATCTACGTGAAAATATTCTAACCTTACAACATGACGATGACTGGTACAAGGAGGTCGAGGGTTTTATCGGACAAAACACAATGATGGTACCAAAATTTGAAGGATTTACGTTTGACGATGATGGATTATTGAGGTTTAAAAATCGGATTTATGTACTGCCGAATGACGAGTTGAGGATGTTGATCCTAAGTGAGGCTCATAGATTTGTCTACATGGCTCACCCAAGAGTCACGAAGATGAGGGCAGACCTTAAGCCCTTATTCTTTTGGAAGGGAATGAAGGAAGACATAGTCAATTATGTGGCCAGATCTCTAGAATGTCAGCAGGTAAAGGATGAACATAGACACCCAACAGGATTACTACAACCACACGCTATTCCAGAATCGAAATGGGTGGTTATTTCAATGGATTTTATTGTGGGATTGCCACTGACGGTAAGGAGACATGACTCGATTTTTGTAGTAGTAGACACTCTGACAAAGAGTGCTTACTTTATTCCTATGCGTATGACTTATTAGGCACCCTACATAGCTAGAGTTTTCATCAGTGAGATTGTGAGGATGCATGGCGTGCCTAAGAGGATTATATCCGATCGTGTATCAATTTTTACTGGACGATTTTGGACGAGTTTCCAAGAGGCCTTGGGAACCCAACTTAACTTCAGTATGACATATCACATGGAGACGGACAGGTAGACTGAACGAACGAACCAGAACTTTGAGGACATGTTTTGCATGTACGTGATGGACCAACAAAAGCTTTAGGAAGAATTCTTTCCACTGGTGGAATTCGCTTATAACAACAGTTACCAAAGCACCATTAAGATGGCGCATTTTGAGTTTCTTTACAGGTGACTATGTCAGACGCCTTTGAGTTGGGATCGACTTGAGGATAGGGTCTTGGTGGGACCAGAAGCGATCCAAGAAATGGAAGAGAAAATTCAAACAATAAGACAAAGGATTAAAGAAGCACAGGATGGGAAGAAGAGTTATGTTGATGCGCACCATGTCGACCATAGTTACGAGGTTGGTGATCGAGTCTTCTTGCGTATTAAACCACATAAGAGTTCGATCAAGTTTGGAAAGGGAGCTAAACTCTCTCCTAGGTTCATGGGATGCTTCAAGATCATGGAAAGAAAGGGGCCCGTGGCCTATCGAATAGCCTTGCCTGATTCCTTGAGGCGTATGCACGATGTTTTTCACATATCTGTTTTAAGACATTATATTAGTGATCCTACACATGTTATTGACATGAATTCCTTGCAGGTATCAAACGAAGGGGCGCTCACGGCTGAGCCGATCCACATCTTGGATCATCGCATTCGACAGCTACGACGTCAAATGATAGAGTAGGTCAAGGTCCAGTGGAAAATCTATAGTACGCACTCGATGACCTGGGAGGACGCATATGATATGCGCCAACAGTTTCCATTTTTGTTTGATAGATAGACTTATGATACCGTGATACACTTTATTTCAACATTTTTTTTACTGTAAAACTTCAGGACGAAGTTTAGACCAAGAGGGGGTGTATGTAACATCCCTCTCTTGCGCATTGAGCGAACTTATTCTTTGAGGACCTTGCTCGCAAGTGATCCAGATCTTATGTTATTAAAACATTGATTTTGATTATGAGGTGTTATGGGTTGATAACTTGTTGTTTTATTGCATTGACATAGATAGGTGCTATTGACTCAGTTTTACTGAGTGTGTAGGATCTTGGACCTCGAGGAATCATAGGCATCAATGGAACCCCTTAGACTTCGGATTGAGTCGGGGAGTGTACCATTAGGGTTTGGTTGTTTTATAGGTGATATTAGTGCATCTGATTAGATGATATGATGTGGATATATTCTGACATGATTCGTTGATGATGCAGGTCAACAATAGTTTCCCGACCATACTCACATGTGGAGTAAAGGGGCCATGCATGACTACCATAGAATTTGAGGGAGAGGTGTGGACATCAACCCTGCCATAGCCTACTAGCACTCCCGCCATGGCTCGAACTGTAGGATACAATTTACTTAGTTCGAGAGGACCCACAATGCCGTGAGGGCAGACTACGATAGTCACTCATGATGATTCTAAGGGGTGCAAAATAAGGTGGGGGCCTTATTCCTTAGAGGCCCTTAGTCTCCCACAAGTTCACCTAGCGGAGTATTGACACCAGGGGTTTTTGATGTCTACCAAGTCAGTCAAGAGGCGAGTGGCACCCTTGGAGCACGTGGTGCGTCCAAAAGGGCATGTCGCGCAAGAAAAATGGAAAGAGGCGAGTGACACCCTTGGAGCATGTAGTGCGTCTTGAAGGGCACATCGCGCAAGGGAACATATGAGGCGATTGACACCCTTGGAGCACCTAGTGCATCCTGAAGGGCACGTCGTGTTGTTAATGATAAATGAATGAACCTAGATGGCCTTAGGATGAATAACATGATAATAATTTTTAAAACAATTTCCCTAATAAAATGTCGCCTGACACGAAAATT
>JZKD02S2303892.1:91544-104469 GCA_000966675.3 Picea glauca | reverse complement strand
ACCTAAAAATGGGTTAAGTGACCTAGAGGATAAAAGTATAAATAATATAGCAATGGTCTCTTGTAGATCATCCTTTTTGTGGATCAATGGAGAGCTTCTTGTGAGAATATCTTTTTGAGTATTGCCGGAGAGCTTCTTGTGAGAGCTTATTAAGAATTTTTGGTGTGGAACACATGAGCATATTGAATATTTATAGGTGACTGAGGTAACCAAAGGACATCTAAGCCGAATATCAGAGGGAAGGTGAAGAAAAAAGGGCCAAAATTCAAGGGAGGATAAATTCTTTTCATGATGCTTTCCAAGGTATGTTATTTACAGGTCATCTCACCATTTTTGTAATAAATTCTTTGCTATAATGATTCAGACCATGATATTGATATTCCATTTAGAAAACATATCCAAGTATATTTGGTAAACAATTAATCTTGTGGGTCGTTGTATTTGGGGAGATACACTCCGTGGAAAATAGGGTTTGTGGCTAGTCCTGAAACTAGTCTAAAACAAGTGTTTCGGGTAAAAACGTCATAACTTATTAATAACATATAAAAATTAAGTGAGACCAATTGTGTTGGTTAGATTACAGTCTGTAATATGTTGTGTAACATTTTGATATCAATTCAACAAATATTTCGTGCGGGGCATGCTCTACAAGGTCGCTTTCTAGAATAAGCGAGAATTCAACAAGGTATGCCATTTTTTCTATAACTCTTTTTCTGAGAGATTCCAAGTACTGACACCTGGAGGAATTGCATAAAACACACTGAAAATAATTTTGTATTAGTTTCAGATATTATTCATTACAGTTACAAAGTTATGATTATTTCAAGTTAGGGTTGTTGACTAATCCAAAACTAGTCATGGTTAAGACAAGCAGTTGATGAGTTGGCACATACATGAGGTGTATAGTTGATGATGTTGGTACATATTGATGATTCATTGTCGATGAGTAGTTGACACATGATTGTTACATACTTGGTGCATGGTTGGATGCACTTGTTTATGGTACAGGTTGATTATAGGTTGTTTGGCACAGGTTGGTGCATGGTTGATGCACTTATTTATGTTGACAGATTGATATCTGTTGAGGATTGTTGCCTTATCTCAGTTGGTGTTGAGAATGTAAGATGAGTCTTTCATATAGAGATGGTGCTCTTGTAGAGTTGTAGTCTATTCATTTGTTGCTAAAAAACCCCCGGATTGAAGTCCATAATAAAAATAAAAATTGTACATACATCTTGTTTTCTTTGTGTTCCTGGTGGAGATGATTTGTCGATGATATGTTGCTGATATGTATTCACATCTAACTGATTATAAATGACAAAAATGAGTAATGAGCAAATGTTGAATGTTAACTAAGGAGTTTTTGTGTAAGAGGGAAGCTTTTGGAAAAATATCCCTAGACTCATTCACCTCCCCCTCTAAGTGGGATAGGTGTGTCCAACAATTGGTATCACAGTGGGCCTTCACTACAAGCCTTAACAAGGTTGAAGGAGATCCATAGACACAAAAATGGATGATGAAAAACCAATCCTTGATGAGGAAAACTATTCTACTTGGAGAATAGATATGAGAGTGTATTTGAAGACAATGGGAGAAACCATTTGGAAGGAAGCCATTGGTGGATCCGTTTTGTTGAAGAAAAAGTCAAAGTTTGCATCTCAAAGGGAAGGAAAGAAGAATGATGCATTGGCTCTCAAGAACATTCTTAGTGGACTCTCAAGCCCTATCAAATAAAGCATGGAACAATGCACTTCCACCAAGGATCTATGGCTAAAGATAGAGGAGACATATCAAAGAAAGAAGGAGAAGGAAGATATTGAAGACCACTCCATCAATATTATCAAAAGTAAAGAATCTCCAAAAACCCTTGATTGTATTATTTCTAAATGTGATATTGAAAACATTTCAAGTGAAGATAGAACAAAGGAAGATCCCAAAAGTATTTCAAATGAATATATAGAATCTCCAAATACTCTTGATTGCAATGATTCAAAATGTGATGATGTTGAATTTTTCTCAAGTGAAGAAGATGATCTAGAAATAGTTTGTGTAAAGTTTGATGGTAGTTATCCCATGGAAAGAATAGAAGAAGATCTATTAGAACTTCAAAAGGAAGTTGAAGAGGGTTTATATAGATATAGAAGTGATAATTTTTATACACACTATAACTATCTTTCGGATAACACTAAGAAGTTTCTTAGGAGGAGTCAAAAGCACATATTGAAGTTAAAGGGAATGCTCAAAGAACAAGAAGAGAGCAATGTGACTAAATTGGAAGAAACGTAAGAAGAGATCACAAGACTAAAGAATGAAAAATAAGATATGAAGGTAGATAATGAGATTAGCAAAAGTTTTGAAAGTATTATTCATCTCAAGACCCAAATTGAAGAATCCAAAAGGGTAGAAGAGCTTTTGAAGAATCAAATTAATGAAAAGGAAGAGTGATGTGATAAGCTAGAAGCTGAAATTGTTGATCTTAGAAATAAAGTGGAGAAGTCAAATAAATTATTGAATAGCTCAAAAATCTTGGATGAGATCTTGGAAAGTCAAAGATCACCATATGATAAATTAGGTCTTGGATACAAAGAAGAAGCTACACATGCTGAAGAAATCACCTCAAAGAAGCACGAGGTAAGTCCATCAAAGAAGGAAGACAATGTTTCAAAGAAACCATCTACACATGGCAAGGAAAATTTCAAAAGAACAAAGCAAGGAATACATCAATAAGCTATCTTTGAGACACCAAAGTAAAGGTATGAAAGTATTTTTCATGGGCATTGTTATTCATGTAATGAATATGGTCACAAAGCTTTTGAATGTAGATCTTATGACAGAAGATATAATGGAAGATTTCATAACACCATAAGGTGTTGGAGATGTGATCAAGTAGGACACATTGCTGTCCACTGTAACACCATGAGATGCTACAACTGTAATGGATTTGGCCACAAATCTCAGGAGTGCTAGAACAAAAGAAAAAAGTCCACGATGATGACTTCACATAGGATGGCTAGAAGAAGTAATGAAGTAAGGAAGGGAGACATATTTGAAAAGATGGATGCTTAGAGCTCAAGTTCTGAGGAGCAGGGAGATCTATAGAAGTGGTTGAAGAAGACAGAGCAACAAGAACATAATGAAAGACTGAAGGAAAGTTCAAAAATGTCATCTACTGAGGCATACACAGGTGACAGTGGTATCATTCGCGTACATATGTAGGCTGACCTTGCATAGGTTGCATACATACGCGAGCTGTTTGTGCAACAGACCGCATATATGTGGTGAAGCCTAAGGAAAAGGGCTACGCACAAGGATTACAGTTTGATGTGATGGTATAACTCTGTGATGTAGGGTCTGACATGGTTTATTGCAGGTTCTGACATTGTTTTTTACAAGTTTTCATGATTCTATATTGGATTATGTAAGGTGATGATGTAAAATAAAATCTTGGGTGCATGGCACTAACCCATGAGTATGGATTGATGCATTTTCTATTGAAGAACAATGCTGGTTATGACAGTGAAGTTATGACACCTTGGTTATGTGATATATCTTGATGATGTAATGGAAGCTTACTTGTTGGAAAGCTTGATGCATGCATTTAGCATATGGATGGGCCACACATTGGGACATGTGGTTGGTGAGTTGATGAGGTGATCATGTTGTACATCATTTATGATTCATAGCTTGATCTATAATTGATATATGTTTGGTACACTCATAGATGGCATATGCTTGATGATACTACACCATTGCTACTACTTGATCAACACAACAATTGGTATTTGTTTAAGATACATGATTGTGGCACTTGGTTCACAATGGAGACATATCATGAGTGATATGACACATGGTTGGCATTTTGGTAGATGCACATGGTTTTCATATCAGTAGATGCACATGTTGGCATATTGATAGAGACATATGATTGATACATTCAATCGATGATATCTTTTGGCACATTGCATGATGTTGATGTACATAGGTGTTGTGCATGATGCGCATACATTTTTGTACAGGATGTGCTTGGTTGATATTTTTCTCATGATTCTTTATTTCATTGTTGACATATCGTTTGCTTCATGATGATTGGTATAGCATGAGTTTGGTGCATGAATAGGTCCATGGATCATTATATGGTAGCACATTGTTCATCTCGTAGAGAAGATAGGGGAGACATACCCATAGGGGGAGTCATTCTTCTTCCCATGATTCTAGGAGGAGATATTTATTAGATGCATACTTAGAAAAGAGCCCTATATTTGAATAAAGAGCACAGAGGCATAATTTCAGGAGGAGCGATGGTCACATGGGGAGAATGTTCGATGTATTTTCAGCATGACATCAGAGTGATATCCCTTGTTCAAAAGGGGAGATATTATTCAGAGGAAGATCAAAGGAACTCAGACAAGGGGAGCAGCCCCAAGGAAATTTCAAGCAGGGGGATCAACCCTAAGAGGAAAATGGCTCTTTTCCATTGATGTCAAAGGGGGAGAGATAGTCACATTGATGTGATTAATGATTATTGATTGGGAGAGATAGTCACATTTGGGAGACATAGTCACATTGACTATTGATGTAGAGCATGCCTTATCTACATGTTGACATCAATAATTGGTAATTGGTGTTGACATCAATATTGGTATTGCCATCAATGCCAAAGGGGGAGATTGTTGAATCATGTTGTCATTGATGCCAATGGTTTGATTGATTGATGTCAAGCGATTGATTGATACCAAAGGATTGATTGTTTGATGATTGATGTAATGTAATAGGTATTTTCCTTGATGAGAATGCATAGATGAAGATGGATCAATGAGTTTTCATTGATATGATGAAGATGGATCAATGAGTTTTCATTGATACATGATGAAGATGGATAGATGTGGTTTCATTGGCATATGATGCATTGTTGGAAAAATGTATAGATGACTCATTATTGTCTTATCATGATTGATAAGGTGCACAAACAGATGAAATGCAAAGTGATCCCCTTATGGTGAAAGCCCTCACGGGAAGATGCTTTGTAGATTGAGTTATCCTAGAAGAATGGTTAGAGGAACCATGCTCTCATTATTGTCTTATCATGATTGACAAGGTGCACAAATGGATGAACTCCAAAGTGGTCCCCTTATGGTGAAATCCCTCATGGGAAGACACTTTGCAGATTGAGTTATCCTAGAAGAATGGTTGGAGGACCCATGCTTGTATGTGGAATAATGAGATGAATCTCAAGGAAATTGTTGGTGAAACTATCCTAGATGGATAGGGCTTGTCATGCCATTTATGGTGGCATGTGGAATGTCACATAACTCCTCATGGTTTGAGAGTTATGGCCTTATGAAGATGAAGGACCCCCACATGAAGGCTTGAAGCCCCTATGGTCAAAGAAGTCAAAGTGACCTAAAAGAAGAAATCATTATTTAAATGATAAAGTTAAGTGACAAAGGCAAGGTGAATTATTTAAATAATAAAGATAAGTGACAAAATGAAGAAATGATAAAGTAAGGTGACAAAATCAAGAAGGAATATTTAAATGATAAAGTAATGGAGAACTTTCTAATTATGGAAAGTGGTTAACCCTAAAATGAGAAAAATAGGTTAAGTGACCTAGAAATGGGTTAATATTATTTAAATGATAAAGTAAAGTGAAAATTTCAAAGTGAATTATTTAAATAATAAAGAGAAGTGACAAAATCAAGAAATGATAAAGTAAGTTGACAAAATCAAGAAAGAATATTTAAATGATAAAGTATTGAAGAACTTTCTATTTATGGAATCTGGTTAACCCTAAAATAAGGAAAATAGGTTAAGTGACCTAGAAATGGGTTAAGTTACCTAAAAATGGGTAAAGTGACCTAGAGGATGAAAGTATAAATAAGATAGCAATGGTCTCTTGTAGATCATCCTTTTTGTGGATCAATGTGGAGCTTCTTGTGAGAATATGTTTTGGAGTATTGGTGGAGAGCTTCTTGATAATTTTTGGTGTGGAACATTTGAGAATATTGAAGATATATAGGTGACTGAGGTAACCAAAGGATATCTAAGCCTAATTTCAGAGGGAAGGTGAAGGAAATAGGGCCGAAATTCAAGGGAGGATAAATTCTTTTCATGATGCTTTCTAAGGTAAGTTATTTACAACTCATCTCACCATTTTCGTAATAACTTATTTTATATAATGAATCATAATGTGAGATTGATATGCCATTGAGGAAACATATCCAAGTATCTGTGGTAAAAAATTAATCTTGTGGGTCATTGTATTTGTTGAGATACACTCCGTGGAAAATAGGGTTTGTGGCTAGTCCTGAAACTAGTCTAAAAGATGTGTTTCAGGTAAAAATGTCATAACTTCTTCATAAAAGATACAAATTCAGCGAGGCCAATTGTTTTGGTTATATTACAGTATTTAGTGTGCTTTGTAATAGTTTCAGATCGATTCAACAAATATTCCGTGCGGGGCACTCTCTACAAGGTAGCTCTCTAGAATAAGCTAGAATTCAACAAGGTATGTCATTTTTGATATAAATCCTTTTCTGAGAGGTTACAAGTAGTGAAACCTGGAGGAATTTCATAAAACACACTGAATAACATTGTGCATTAGTTTCAGATATTTATTTATTATAGGTACAAATTTATGATTATTTCAAGTTAGAGTTGTTGACTAATCCAAAACTAGTCATGGTTGAGACAAGAAGTTGATGAGTTGGCACATACATGAAGTGTATAGTTGATGCTGTTGGTACATATTGATGATTCATTGTTGATGAGAAGTTGACACATGATTGGTATATACTTGGTACATGGTTGGATGCACTTGTTTATGGTATAGGTTGATTACAGGTTGTTTGACACAGATTGGTGCATGGTTGATGCACTTGTTTATGTTGACAGATTGATATCTGTTGAGGATTGTTTCCTATCTCAGTTGGTGCTGAGAATGTAAGATGAGTATTGCATATAGAGCTGGTGCTCTTTTAGAGTTGTACTCTATTCAGTTGTTTATGAAAACCCCCTGGATTGAAGTCCATAATAAAAAGAAAAATTGTACATACATCTTGTGTTGTTTATGTTCCATGTGGAGATGATTTGTTGATGATATGTTGATATATGTTGCTGATACATATTCACATCTAACTGATTATAAATGAAAACAATGAGTAATGATCAAATGTTGAATGTTAACTAAGGATTTTTTGTGTAAGAGGGAAGTTTTTGGAAAAAGATACCCACACTCATTCACCCCCCCTCTAAGTGTGGTAGGTTTGTCCAACAATTGGTATCAGATCAGAACTTCACTACAAACCTTAACAAGCTTGAAGGAGATCCTTAGACACACAAATGGATGATGAAAAACCAATCCTTGACGAGGAAAACTATTCTACTTGGAGAATAGAGATGACAGTGTATTTCAAGACAATGGGAGAAACCATTTGGAAAGCAGCCATTGGTGGATCGGTTCCGTTGAAGAACAAGTCAAAGTTTGCAGCTCAAAAGGAAGGAAATAAGAATGATGCATTGGCTCTCAAGACCATTCTCAGTGGACCCTCAAGCCCTATTAAAGAAATCATGGAACAATTCACTTCCGCCAAGGATCGATGGCTAAACCTAGAGGAGACATATCAAAGCAAGAGGGAGAAGGAAGATATTGAAGACCACTCCATCAAGATTATCAAAGGTAAATAATCTCCAAAAACCCTTGATTGTATTATTTCTAAATGTGATCTTGAAAACATTTCAAGTGAAGATAACACAAAGGAAGATCCAAAAAGTATTTCAAATGAAGATATATAATCTCCAAAGACTCTTGATTGAAATGATTCAAAATGTGATGATGTTGAATTTTTCTCAAGTGAAGAAGATGATCTAGAAATAGTTTGTGTAAAGTTTGATGGTAGTTATCCCATGGAAAGAATAGAAGAAGATCTATTAGAACTTCAAAAGGAAGTTGAAGTGGGTTTATATAGATACATAAGTGATAATTTTTATACACACTATAACTATCTTTCGGATAACACTAAGAAGTTTCATAGGAGGATTCAAAGGAACATCTTGAAGTTAAAGGGAATGATCAAAGAACAAGAAGAGAGAAATACAACTAAATTGGAAGAAAAGGAAGAAGAGATCACAAGACTAAAGAATGAAAAACAAGTATGAAGGTAGATAATGAGATTAGCAAAAGTTTTGAAACTATTATTCATCTCAAGACCCAAATTGAAGAAGCTAAAAGGGTAGAAGAACTTTTGAAGAATCAAATTAATGAAAAGGAAGAGTCATGCGATAAGTTAGAAGCTGAAATTGTTGATCTTAGAAATAAAGTGGAGAAGTCAAATAAATTCTTGAATAGCTCAAATTTTTTGGATGAGATCTTGGAATGTCAAAGATCACCATATGATAAATCAGGTCTTGGATACAAAGAAGAAGCTACACATGCTGAAGAAAGCACCTCAAAGAAGCATGAGGTAAGTGCATCAAAGAAGTGACCTCAAAGTCAAAGTGACCTAAAAGAAGAAATCATTATTTAAATGATAAAGTAAAGTGACAAAGTCAAGGTGGATTATTTAAATAATAAAGAGAAGTGACAAAATGAAGAAATGATAAAGTAAGGTGACAAAATCAAGAAGAAATATTTAAATGATAAAGTAATGGAAAACTTTCTAATTATGGAAAGTGGTTAACCCTAAAATGAGGAAAATAGGTTAAGTGACCTAGAAATGGGTTAAGTGACCTAGAAATAGGTTAAGTGACCTAGAAATGGGTTAATATTATTTAAATGATAAAGTAAAGTGACAAAGACAAGGTGGATTATTTAAATAATAAAGTGAAGTGACAAAATCAAGAAATGATAAAGTAAGTTGACAAAATCAAGAAGGAATATTTAAATGATAAAGTATTGGAGAACTTTCTATTTATGGACTGTGGTTAACCCTAAAATAAGGAAAATAAGTTAAGTGACCTAGAAATGGGTTAAGTTACCTAAAAATGGGTAAAGTGACCTAGAGGATGAAAGTATAAATAAGATAGCAATGGTCTCTTGTAGATCATCCTTTTTGTGGATCAATGTAGAGCTTCGTGTGAGAATATCTTTTGGAGTATTGGTGGAGAGCTTCTTAAGCATTTTTGGTGTGGAACATTTGAGAATATTGAATATATATAGGTGAATGAGGTAACCAAAGGATATCTAAGCCCCATTTTAGAGGGAACGTGAAGAAAAGAGGGCCAAAATTCAAGGGAGGATAAATTCTTTTCATGATACTTTCTAAGGTATGTTATTTACAGGTCATATCACCATTTTTGTAATAACTTATTTTATATAATGATTCAGACCATGATATTGATATGCCATTGAGGAAACATATCCAAGTATCTGTGGTAAAAAAACACAGCTTGTGGGTCATTGTATTTGTTGAGATACACTCCGTGGAAAATAAGGTTTGTGGCTAGTCCTGAAACTAGTCTAAAACATGTGTTATGGGTAAAAATGTCATAACGTCTTCATAATAGATCCAAATTCAGTGTGACCAATTGTGTTGGTTATATTACAGTCTATAGTATAATTTGTAACAGTTTCAGATCGATTCAACAAACATTTCATGCGGGGCACGCTCTACATGGTCTCTCTCTAGAATAATCCAGAATTCAACAAGGTATGCCATTTTTTCTATAACTCGTTTTCTGAGAGGTTCCAAGTGGGACACCTGGAGTAATTGCATAGAACACACTGAAGAACATTGTGTATATGTTTCAGATCTTTATTCATTACAGGTACAAAGTTATGATTATTTCAATTTAGAGTTTTGACTAATCCAAAAGTAGTCATGGTTGAGACAAGCAGTTGATGAGTTGGCACATACATGAGGTGTATATTTGATGATGTTGGTACATATTGATGATTCATTGTTTATGAGTAGTTGACACATGATTCATATATACTTGGTACATGGTTGGATGCACTTGTTTATGGTACAGGTTGATTACAGGTTGTTTGACATAGGTTGGTACATGGTTGATGCACTTGTTTATGTTGACATATTGATATATGTTGAGGATTATTGCCTTATCTCAGTTGGTGCTAAGAATGTAAGATGAGTCTTTCATATAGAGCTGGTGCTCTTGTAGAGTTGTACTCTATTCAGTTGTTGCTGAAATACTCTCGTATTAAAGTCCATAATAAAAAGAAAAATTGTACATACATCTTGTGTTCCT
Source organism: Picea glauca (assembly GCA_000966675.3). Taxonomy (NCBI): domain Eukaryota; kingdom Viridiplantae; phylum Streptophyta; class Pinopsida; order Pinales; family Pinaceae; genus Picea; species Picea glauca. Next base: position 94,266 of record JZKD02S2303892.1, on the reverse strand, counting down.
GGTGGAGATGATTTGTTGATGATATGTTGTTGATATGTATTCACATATAACTGATTATAAATGACAACAATGTGTAATGAACAAATGTTTAATGTTAACTAAGGAATTTTTGTGTAAGAGGGAATTTTTGGGAAAAATATCCCCACACTCATTCACCCCCCCCTCTAAGTGTGGTAGGTGTGTCCAACAATTGGTATCAGAGTGGGCCTTCACTATAAGACTTAACAAGCTTGAATGAGATCCATAGACACACAAATGGATGATGAAAAACCGATCCTTGATGAGGAAAACTATTCTACTTGGAGAATATAGATGAGAGTGTATTTGAAGACAATGGGAGCAACCATTTGGAAGGAAACTATTGGTGGATCATTTCTGTTGAAGAACAAGTCAAAGTTTGCAGCTCAAAGGGAAGGAAAGAAGAATGATGCATTGACTCTCAAGACCATTCTTAGTGGACTCTCAAGCCCTATCAAAGAAAGCATGGAACAATGCACTTCTGCCAAGGATCTATGACTAAAGCTAGATGATACATATCAAATTAAGAAGGAGAAGGAAGATATTGAATACCACTCCATAAAGATTGTTAAAGGTAAAGAATCTCCAAAAACCCTTGATTGTATTATTTCTAAATGTGATCTTGAAAAAATTTCAAGTGAAAATAGCATAAAGGAAGATACCAAAAGTATTTCAAATGAAGATATAGAATCTCCAAAGACTCTTGATTGCAATGATTCAAAATGTGATGATGTTGAATTTTTCTCAAGTGAAGAAGATGATCTAGAAATAGTTTGTGTAAAGTTTGATGGTAGTTATCCCATGGAAAGAATAGAAGAAGATCTATTAGAACTTCAAAAGGAAGTTGAAGAGGGTTTATATAGATACAAAAGTGATCTTTTTTATAGACACTATAACTATATTTCGGATAACACTAAGAAGTTTCTTAGGAGGAATCAAAGGCACATCTTGCAGATAAAGGGAATGCTCAAAGAACAAGAAGAGAGAAATACAACTAAATTGGAAGAAAAGGAAGAAGAGATCACAAGACTAAAGAATGAAAAAGAAGATATGAAGGTAGATAATGAGATTAACAAAAGTTTTGAAACTATTATTCATCTCAAGACCCAAATTGAAGAAGCCAAAAGGGTAGAAGAACTTTTGAAGAATCAAATTAATGAAAAAGAAGAGTGATGTGATAAGTAAGAAGCTGAAATTATTGATCTTAGAAAGAAAGAAGATAAGTCAAATAAATTCTTGAATAGATCAAAAATCTTAGATGGGATCTTGGAAAGTCAAAGATCACCATATGATAAATCAGGTCTTGGTTACAAAGAAGAAGCTACACATGATGAAGCAAGCACCTCAAAGAAGCATGAGGTAAGCCCATCAAAGAAGGAATACAATGTTGCAAATAAACCATCTACACAAGGCAAGGAAAATTTCAAAATAACAAAGCAAGGAAGACATCAAGAAGCTATCTTTGGGACACCAAAGCAAAGGTATGAAAGTATTTTTCATGGGCATTGTTATTCATGTAATGAATATGGTCACAAAGATTTTGAATGTAGATCTTATGAAAGAAGATATAATGGAAGATTTCATAACACCATAAGGTGTTGGAGATGTGATCAAGTAGGACAGATTGCTGTCCATTGTAAGACCATGAGATTCTACAACTGTAGTGGATTTGGCCACAAATCCCAGGAGTGCTGGAACACAAGAAGAAAGTCCATGATGAGGACTTCATATAGCATGGCTAGAAGAAGGAATGAAGTAAGGAAGGGAGACATATTTGAAAAGATGGATGCTCAGAGCTCAAGTTCTGAGGAGCAGGGACATCTACAAAAGTGGTTGAAGAAGACAGAGCATCCATAAGAGAATGAAAGACTGAAGGGAAGTTCAAAAATGTCATCTACTGAGGCATAGACGAGTGACAGTGGTATCAATCACGTACATACGCAGGCTGAACTTGTATAGGTCACGTACATACGTGAGCTGTCTGTGCAACATGCTGCATATATGTGGTGAAGCCTAAGGAAAAGGGCTATGCATAGGGATTGCAGTTTGATGTGATGGTATAACTTTGTAATGCAGGGTCTGACATGGTTTATTTCCGGTTCTGACATTGTTTGCTGTAGGTTTTCATGATTCTATATTGGATTATGTAAGGTGATGATGTAAAATAAAATCTTGGGTGCATGGCACTAACCCATGAGTATGGATTGATGAATTTTCTATTGAAGAACAATGCTGGTTATGACAGTGAATTTATGACACCTTGGTTATGTGATATATCTTGATGATGTATTGGAAGCTTACTTGTTGGAAAGCTTGATGCATGCATTTAACATATGGATGGGCTACACATTGGGACATGTGGTTAGTGAGTTTATGAGGTGATCATGTTGTACATCATTGATGATTCATAGCTTGATCTATAATTGATATATGTTTGGTACACTCATAGATGGCATATGCTTGATGATACTACATCATTGGTACTACTTGATCAACACAAAAATTGGTATTTGTTTAAGATACATGATTGTGGCACTTGGTTCATGATGGAGACATATCATGAGTGATATGACACATTGTTGGCATATTGGTAGATGCACATGGTTGGCATATCGATAGATGCACATGTTGGCATATTGATAGAGGCATATGATTGATACATTCCATGGATGATATCTTTTGTCACATTGCATGATGTTGATGT
>JZKD02S2303892.1:30250-89444 GCA_000966675.3 Picea glauca | reverse complement strand
AAATCAAGAAGGAATATTTAAATGATAAAGTATTGGAGAACTTTCTATTTATGGAAAGTGGTTAACCCTAAAATAAGGAAAATAGGTTAAGAGACCTAGAAATGGGTTAAGTGACATAAAAATGGGTTAAGTGACCTAGAGGATGAAAGTATAAATAAGATAGAAATGGTCTCTTGTAGATCATCCTTTTTTTGGATCAATGGAGAGCTTCTTGTGAGAATATCTTTTGGAGTATTGGTGGAGAGATTCTTGTGAGAGCTTCTTGAGCCTTTTTGGTGTGGAAAACTTGAGCATATTGGATATCTATAGGTTAATAAGTTAACCAAAGGATATATAAGCCGAATTTCAGAGGGAAGGTGAAGAAAAGAGGGCCAAAATTCAAGGGAGGATAAATTCTTTTCATGATGCTTTCTAAGGTATGTTATTTACAGGTCATATCACCATTTTCGTAATAAATTCTTTTCTATTATGCTTCAGACCATGAGATTTATATTCCATTGAGGAAATATATCCAAGTATATGTGGTAAAAAATTCATCTTGTGGGTCGTATTTTTGGAGATACACTCCGTGGAAAATAGGGTTTGTGGCTAGTCCTGAAACTAGTCTAAAATAGGTGCTTCGGGTAAAAATGTCATAACTTCTTCATAACAGATCCAAATTTAGTGAGACAAATTGTTTTGGTTAGATTACAGTCTGGAGTATTCTTTGTAATAGTTTCAAAGCGATTCAACAAATATTTCGTGCGGGGAACACTCTACAAGGTCACTCTCTAGAATAAGCCAGAATTCAACAAGGTATGCCATTTTTGCTATAACTCCTTTTCTGAGAGGTTCCAAGTAGTGAAACCCGGAGGAATTGCATAAATAAAATTGAAGAACATTGTGTATCAGTTTCATATATGTATTCATTACAGGCACACAATTATGATTATTTGAAGTTAGGGTTGTTGACTAATCCAAAACTAGTCATGGTTGAGACAAGCAGTTGATGAGTTGGCACATACATGAGATGTATAGTTGATGATGTTGGTACATATTGATTAGTCATTGTTGATGAGTAGTTGACACAATATTTTTATATACTTGGTACATGGTTGGATGCACTTGTTTATGGTACAGGTTGATTACAGGTTGTTTGCCACAAGTTGGTGCATGGTTGATGCACTTGTTTATGTTGACATATTGATATCTGTTTAGGATTTTTGCCTCATATCAGTTGGTGCTAAGAATGTAAGAAGAGTCTTGCATATAGAGCTGGTGCTCTTGTAGAGTTGTACTCTATTCAGTTTTTGTTGAAAATCCCCCGGATTGAAGTCCATAATAAAAGAAAAATTGTACATACATATTGTGTTCTTTGTGTTCCTTGTGGAGATGATTTGTTGATGATATGTTGCTGATATGTATTCACATCTAACTGATTATAAATCACAACAATGACTAATGAGAGAATGTTGAATATTAACTAAGGAGTTTTTGTGCAAGAGGGAAGTTTTGGGATAATGATCCCCACACTCATTCACCCCCCCCTCTAAGTGTGATAGGTGCGTCCAACATAAACACATTGATAAATTTTAATATTGGATTCATGCACATATTGACGATGGTTTTGGCTCAAATGCAAAGAAAATAAGGTTACAATACCAAATGGCCAATACTTCAGATTCCAACTCATTCCATATGGTTGCAAGTTTTTCAACTTCTCCCACACCGATTGAAGTAAGTCTAAATTTTATATATAATTCATTTATCTGAATGAATTTATGTCATTTATGCATGTTCATTTGAATAACTGATCATTGAATTTTGTAGGATCATAATTTAGGATCGAGTTTGAATGAGCAAGATATTCCACTAGTGAAAAAAATGTCACAAGCTCTTATCAGAAGAAAGATACCGGAGGAAAATGTTGGATGAATATGGACGGCTTTTTTACTCTTCAAATTGTAACATGTCATCTTCTAGTAACCTACAAACTGGATCAATAGTATTACACAGTGAATTGGGTCTCTTTTATGACACTCCGATGGTATGTGGTTGTTCAAAATGTAAAGGGTTGAAGAAGAACCCTCGACGTGTCACATTTTTTCATTATATTAATGATCAACTACCCAAATTTGTCTGTCTAATACCTCCCATCGTGGTCAATAATTCAATTGGTGATATAGAAAAGACACGTAGGAACACTTCCATGTGCTCCTTTTTTGAAAAGTTGGAATTCATATCAATTACATTTCCTCATAAATTGGCCAACCTGTCTCTTTATGTTAGTCAACAGAGAGTTCTTATAGTGATCCAAAGTATGATATCAATAATACCTAAAACATCACTACTAGGAGATCAAAAACATTGTATGAGCTAAGAGAAAAAATTTCCAAGTACACACCAAATTCTGTTCAATTATTGGAAGGTACCGATGAATTCCCTCTTCCTATCCATCCACAAAGTAAATACCAATCCAATTACAACCGAGATTTTTATGGCACTTGGCCGTCGTCCATGCTTGTGCCCAATGTTGGAACCAAATTCTCTCTTTGTGGTAATAGTTGTGTGATTGCCAAATCTAAAATAGATGTTGTGAATCTTTGGTTTTTTATCCTTTCACATGTATTTGTTCCTCCCAAACAATCATTGGCACTTATGCCATTTTGTGGTCCTCTTTATAGTCGGTCTGATTAGTTGAATATTGTCAAATAAAAACATAACATTTCCATGTATAGTATGTGCATGAATGGTTATGCTTCTGGAAACTTTAACAAGAAAACCATGTTATATATCAATGATCGTCCATGAACTCATGGGAACATCGTAGGGTTCATAAATAGTTGCAGGGCCTCATTATTTAGTGCAAATTGTTTCTTTGAGAAACACTCCAATGAAAAAGAGTTGTTTATGAAAAGGAAGACATCCAGATTTGTTATTGTGCATGGAATACATAGTTTGTCTCCCTATGATGAGTTGTCAATAAACTATAACTTTCGTATACCACCAACGAGTCATCAAAAATTCCTTGCATTGGGTCTATCATTAGACGTCCCCTTGGGACGTAAGAAAAATATGATTGAGTAATTGTATTTTTGGATTTTCAATGGAACTAATGTAAATGTATTGCTTAATTCAACATTAGTTTTATAAAATGGTTGGTTGCTTGTTACAATCATTACATCAAAGATGGGGACTAAGCTCCCTATAACGTCTACACATGAAATTTTGTTTATTTTTTTTATTGTGTTTGCTTAATATTTTTTTATATTTTTATATATTAATAATGAACCTTAGACATTATAAGCCTGACACACTAGGGATTGTATTAGGGCCTAATATGGCCCACATGTGAAAATTAATGTCTTTTCCCTTAAATTTGATGCTTTGTGAATTATTCATGATGCAAAGGGCCCTATAATATCAAATAGACTCACAAAGGGAATATGAAAAACATCACTTATTTAAGGATATATTAGGATTAATTGTGGGGGAGAAATCATAGTTGTATATTAGTTATTTGATAAGGCATATGTGTTAATAAAATGATTTTGATTACATGATTACAAAAAATATGAGAACTAATATTAGCAATTGTAGAATTTACATAGAACACTAATATCATAGGATGCATGCACATGATGTAAAATTAAAATTTTTGGGAGGGAAAATATCATATGTCCACGCTATATAATGACTTTATGTCAAATTTAGTTTTGTATTAAAAAATATGGTGGTGGTTGGGACTGTATAAACCAATTAATTAAATTTATGATTTCCAAATCATTTATCATTGTGTTTAATTTTTACAATATTTCTAAATAGTTTACACATAATAATTTTTTATGACATTGCATGCATATATATATATATAATTTAAAAATTCGTGTCTCTATTTTTGCAATAAAATTTTAACACAATCATTTAAAAAAATGGACATTTTCACCTACAAACTTAAAAAAACATATTGATTGTATTAACACCTTTATTATTATTTTTAATTATTAATATAAAGTGAGGTGCATTTTATAGTCTAATATGACACTTGACATACGTAATCTCAATATAATAATTGAAAAAAAAGAACATCCCAATATGCAAGATATTTGTACAATCACTACTCATAAAGATAACAATTATAAATGTAATTATGAACAATTACATTAATGCTATCAATAAAATAAATGAGAAAACAACATTTCATAAAAGTAATTTTTCTTTGTAAACATGTTTAATCAACATATTGTATCTTGATGGAAATTAAACAATTCACCTTAAAGATGAATTTAACATTATATAGAATTAATAGTTTAAGTTTTCACAATTATAATCCAAAGTAAATGATTTCATAAAACTAAAGTTAAACATTATATGACAACTCCAAATTCTAATGAGTGATACATTTAAATTTAATTTAAAAACAGAGAAATCATTAGCGTACGTATTATACATTTTATAAATCAAACAACAACAACATCAACATGATTTGAAAATACATAATATGCATATCTGTTATACTGTTTATAGTGCACCAGTGTGATTGAAATTGCACTAGAGCGATTGTTACATAAAAATGCATCAAGAAACAATTTAATTGACAAAGTACGTATGCAAACCTCCACAATTAATTTTTTGCGGAGGTTTTTCTTTCCGGAGGAAAAAACATAGGTCACTCTTTGGTGCCACTCATAATTTAGTGCATGGAATCGATCCTCTGTCACTTCCTCAATACTATGCCTCACATCTCCTCCTCTGTGGGATGCTTGAATTTCTCCAAGATTGATTTGGATTTATGCAGGAATGCAACATAATACACAAATAACCATGAATACAAAGGTGCAACGGAAATAACATTTCATTTCATTAATATCAAAGAACTGAAATTTGTTTATAGATAGAATATAAATAAACTAACTAGGGCATTGGTAGCTTATCTCTGAGAAGAGATGTGGCAGCTACAGGCCTCTGAACTCTGTGCTATAATGAGGCTCAAAGGCCTATCTATTATTGAGAAAAAATGGAAACCCTAAACATCCAAAAAACCTAACCCTAGGAGATGAAACGCCAAAATATGGGCCCCGTCGGGGTAAATTGGTGCATCAATTTATTGGGGTCGTAACTTTGGCATACTATCTCCGTTTGATGCACATGATACATTGTTAGAAAGATCTATCCGAGGACTAAAATTGTTGGCCAAAAATATGAAGACCATGCCCAAAAAACGTCGTTTAAGGCCTCAAAACGGCTCTGAAAGTTCAGGACCTGAAAAACTGCCAAAAATAGTAAATTGTGCTACAATTAAGGAAACTGAAAAACTGAAAGAAACAATGGTGGGGGTCCGGGTGGAATAGGCGAGTGGCCACCAATATCCACCTGGATCATTCCTCCCCCCTTAGGAAGCAATGGTGTTCATTGCGTTGAGTTCCTCGATGAGATGAGGAAACTTCTGCTGAACTTGGTCACTGGTGAGCCACTTGCCCTGCTTTGACAACTCGATATAGCTAGATCCTTTGCTGGTGGGTGTTCTTGATCTGTGTGTCCATAATCCGATCAGTTGTGGATTGTTCCATGTAGTCTGGGTTTAAATCTATTGGTGTGAGTTGTTTTTCCATGTCGAATGTGTCCAATAGAGGTGGAAAGTAAGGCCAAAGGTGGTCCACATTGAACACTAGGTGCAGACGAAGTAAAGGTGGGATACTGAGCTTGAAGGCATTGTCCCCTACAATCTTGGTGATGGTGTATGGCCCATATCAAAGCGTTAAAATCTTGCGGTGGGGTCCAACGAGGTGCTCCTTCTGCAAATGTAGCCACACTTTGTTGCCCACCTGGAAGTTGTGTTGCACCCGATGCTGATCATGCTGTTGCTTGTACTTTTCATTGACTCTGTCCAATATGTCATGAAACTATTGGCGAATGTGATGGATGCGCTCAATGAAGTTGTTCACCTTGGCAGATTCAGACTGGACATGAGCCGAATCAGCTTGAGTAGCTGCAAATGGTATGGCTACATCAATGGGACATAGTGTCTGGAATCCCAAGCCCACCTGATAGGGGATGTGGTCGGTTGAGTTGTGGAGGGCCCAATTATAGCTATGTTTTACATAGAGGAGGCTCTCATCCCATGTTCTTGGATTCTTTGAGTTGTACAGGAACAAAATATGTACAATCATTCTGTTGACGAACTCTGTCTAGCCATCAGTTTGGGGATGGAAATCTATGGACTTGGTGAGCTTGGTGTCCAGCATTGACTAGAGGCTGGACCAAAATGTACTGAGGAACCTGCTGTCCCGATATGAGATGATAGACTGTGGGATCCCAAATTTTACCCACACTCGTTCAAAGAAGAGTTTAGCAGTGGCTTCTATTGTGATATTCATCTTGTAGGCCACCATAATGGCCATCTTCGATAATCTGTCGACGACCATGAAAACAAAGTCATTGCCATTCTTAGTAGAAGGAAGGCCCGACATGTAATCCAGGGAGATGGATTCCCAAGGTCGACTAGGGTTAGGAAGCGAAGTATAGAGGCCTTTCGTCTTGATGGTCGATTTGGCAATGGCGCAGGCAGTGAAGGATCTGATGTACTTCTTGACATCCTGTCAAAGGTTTGGCCAATAGAAATACTTTTGTAGTACTGCCCTTGTTTTCTCGACCCCGAAATGCCAAACAACCTGACTATATTGTGCTTCCCAAATCATCTTGGCATGCTCGCTTGAAGGAACACAAAGGTGTCCCAGGTGACATAATAGTGCGTCCTGGAGGTGAAAATTTGGACCTCAGTTACCCTCCAAGACCTTCTTGTATGTGTGGCCGAAATCTGGATCGCTCTTGTAGAGAAGCGACCAATTAGAAGTCTCGTGCCCACAAGATTTGAGCACGGTGGTTCTCACCACGATCGGTGGTAGGCTGAGGCAGTCTGCAACATTATTGGTGCTTCCCTTCTTGTACTTGATGTTCAAATAAAACTGTTGCAGATATGTGGACCACTTCTGATGGTGATCGTTCTACAACTTCCCTTGTGTTTGTATGAATTGCAGGGGTTGGTGGTCTGTGTGGATGATCGTTTCCTTCCCCAAAATGTAATGCTTCCACTACCGGCAAGATTTCACAATGGAATACATTTATTTTTCATAAGTGGGATACTTTCAGACCGTGTCAGATAGTGTTGCACTGTGATATGACATTAGATTCCCTTTTTGAGTAAGAAATTCCCCAATAGCATAGTCAGAGGCATCTGTCTAAATCTCAAATGGTTGTTGCAAGTCTGGTATTGTAAGCACTGGGGTGTGACAAAGGCATTGCTTCAATTCTGTGAACGTCTTCTATTGAGATTCCTACCAAAATAATTTTTCTTTCGCTCCTCCCTTGGTGACTTGACTAAAGGGAAAAGTGATATGAGAGAATCCCAACATGAACCTGCGGTAGAGATTAACAAGACCCAGAAAGCTGCGAAGCTCTGTTAGAGTGGTCGGGGATGGCCAATCCCGGATGACTTGGATCTTGGTTGGATCCACATGCACCCCACGCTCATCAATAATGTATTCTAGATATTGAACTTGGGTCATGCAAAAAGTTCACTTCCCCAATTTGGCACACAACTTGTGTTTCCGCAGTGTTTGGAGGACCTGTCAGATGTGGTGGAAGTGCTCTTCCCAAGTCTGGTTGAAGATCAGGATGCCATCCAAGTACACTACTACAAATGAGTTGGTGAATGGCCAAAATATGTCATCCATCAACCTCATGAAGGTTGCAGGAGAATTTGTCAACCCGAATGGCATGACCAACCATTCGAAAAGGCCCTCCCTAGCTATGAAGGCAATATTCCACAGATCGAACGGTTTGATTGGTACCTACTGATACCCAGAATTCAAGTCGATCTTGCTGAAATATTTCTCCCCTTTGAGTTGGTCCAGAAGGTCATCAATTCGTGGGATCAGGTACCTATTCCAGACGATGATCTTGTTCGGTGCTCGATAATCAGTACAGAGTCTCCAAGTCCCATCCTTCTTCTGCACCAACACGATTGGGCTCCCACAGGGTGATGAACTTGGCCAGATGTGACCTCTCTGCAACATCTCTTGAATCTGTTGCTTGATTTCATCGTTCTCCATAATAGAGCACCAATAGATCGGTCCATTGGGAAGAGATGCACCTAGGGTCAGATCGATGGGGTGCTTGACCTGATAGTGGAGAGGCACCCCTGTGGGTGAGGTGAATATGTACCAGTACTCCTCCATGACATTGTCCATTCATTGTTGTCATGCGTAGGAGCCCTGTCTAGAGGTCTTGGCCACAATATTATTCTTTCTCCGAGGGTGGATCACTAGGAAAACAAATTTCCCGATTTTTGAAATGAGCTTACTGCATTGTTTTGTAGTAACCAAAGAGATAGCGACAAGTCGTGGTACCTTTGGTATCCTGTACAACTTATTTCCCAAGTTAAAAATAACAACACATGGCTGGGACTCATACATAGCATGTCACTTCCACAAGTATGGTTGGCCTAAGAATACATCACAAACATCAAGAGGAGCAATGCCACATAATACCTCATCGATGAAGGGATTGATGCTGTAGGGAAGGCGACATTTCTGGCTGATGCAGAGATCCCTTCCTTGGTGAAGCCACCTGATGGTGTACAACTTTGGGTGTGTTGTGGTCTGCAAGCCCAACCGCTTCATGAAATATGCTGAAATGAGGTTCTTTTGGCTTCTACTTAGATGATGAACTTTAGCGGGGAACCCTTTACCCACATCTAGGAGTGGAAGAGATGCTCCTCCTCCTATGGATCTTCCGGTTCTTCCTTTTGGATTTTCATGGTGGAAATGATGGCGTTGGGATCCGCATTGATAATCTGCTTCCCTCTGTCATTACTCTTCTCGGGTTCTGATTCAATGTCGAAGCATGCATCTGATTCATAAGCCCTCATCTCGGCCACCAATGACTGTTTGGCCTGACACTCACTTGTGTTGTGAGTGGAGCTCTTATGGAACTCACACCACTTTCCCGTGTCCTTATTCGGCTTCACATTGTTTTTCTTTGGTTTCGGATTTGGAAGGTTGTCTTGAGATGCCATGCGTTGGATTTGTCCTTTGTTCTACCATTTGGGGGCACCTTTCACTTGCTTTTGATTCACAGATACAAAATCTTGCTTCTTCTGTTTGAATTTCTTCTCAATCTTGACAGCATACCGGTATGCCGTACCAAATGAGGAGATGTCAAGGAAATCCATTTCCTCCTGCATGTATCTATGTAGACAACTGCAGTACTTCAACACCAAATGTTTCTCCGAATATTTGATACCCAACTTTGTGTGTAGGGTACAGAATAGATTCATCAGCTCATGCACATCTTGATCCCTTTGCTGCCGCATCATAGTCCATTGAATGTACTTGTCCTCATAGATCCCCATGGGATAATATTGTTCCTTGATGGCATCTCAGAAAGAATTCCAAGTGGGTACGGTCGATTACAGGGAGGCTTCCTGCTCATCCTTTTTCTCACAATAGGTTTCCCACTAGTCCTTGACATGGGGGGCGACTTTGAGCAGTGAAAAAATAATCTTCTCCCGGTCGAAAAAGTCATGAACCAAGAAATATCCTTCTAATATATTCAACCATCTATCTACTATTAAACATTATTTTCGTCATCCCTATGACCGTTAATGATGTAAACCTATCTGTTGTCTTCAGAGGGATCAATGGCCTGGATTTCTGAGGAAAGAAGGGAGAAGAACTTTTTCTGAGAGATGAAATCATATTTTCCTTTGTAAAAACCCTAATAAGGAGGATCGTCACACCCTCTCTAGTTATAGGGGTGCGACAATCCTGGATTGTCGCATGCTATACTAAACTTTGTCTACGACATCGTCATACTCTTCTTATTTATAGGGGTGCGATGATTTTCATACGTGGGAAAAACGAGCATCTTCTCGATGATTCTATGGTGAGGTTGCCTCTGATCGGTTTGGATATTACTCGCTTTTCTGATTTAGTGGGATCATCCTAACCTCCTCACCTTATCCTCTTCAACTTATAAAAGATTAAGAGCTCTCATGGAGAAGGTTAGCTTTGGAAAATTAGATTGGAAATTTGGCTTGAGATTGTTAGCTTGGTTAGAATGGCTTTGAACTTTGCTTTGTCAAGATATATTATGAGTGACTTTCAGATCTATAGCCTCAGAATTTGTGGAGCAAAAAGTGTGTGGGAAACGAGGGATAGTTGGAAGGGACCTTACCACATCAAGGCTTTGGTTGTAATCTCTCTTTCTATTATTTAATACAGATGCACTTTTATTTCCTATATGAATCTTATTTGTCCATATTGTATGATTCCTTTATCACATACATAGTTTCATATCAAGTAGGCTCTATTATTATTTTCTTCGTTGTCTTGTGTTCCTTTGCATATATTTCTCCATAAGCCTCAGGATGAATCTTGGATTGCATTGACGAAATTGGATTTTCGATATTTAAAAGGTATGTTCTAGATCCATTTCTCATTTTATAGTTGAAATCTAAGGAAAGAGTAGTGCACTGTCTTGTTTTGTTCTAGTTTCGTAGTGAAACTAGGGAGATCTGTTTGTGTCCGCACTTACCGATTTGTCCGATAACAAAATTGGAGACCATACTGGGGAACAAATTGTTTTCTTAGTTTGTCTTGATTTCTTTATTTGATTGCCTGGGTTCTGTTTTCCGAGTCACTGGGAGATCTATATGAACTCTTTGACTGTTTAAATTCACTGGAAAACCTTCTTAATTTTAATTTTTTCCATTTTTTCCTTTGATCGTCACACCCTGCCTTGAGGGACACTACGACGATTTAGGATCTCCGCACTTTTCCTTGTAGAGACAGTGCGACATTGTCACACTGTGGTTTTCCGTTCCTTGTGATGATCTAGGATCGTCGCACTGTGTTCATCTTATAGCTTGCGACGATTTTTTTTTTTTTTTTTTATCTTTTAGTGGTTTTTCTTGCCCAGATCTTAGATATGGTTTTAGGGTGAATTTTTGGGTTTGATTATGGTCTGTTTAAAGTCTGCTTGATAGTATTTCAATCTACTTTTAGCCACCTTTTCTTTGTTTTAGCTTGTTTGATTTTGAAAGATTTTATCTCTTGTTTTGAGTGTCTTTATGTTACAAAGCTTTGTTTTTATTTCAAATTGTTTAGTGAAAATAACACTTCTTTTTCTGAATAACTCGTGTAAAAAGAGAAACTTTGTTTGTTTTTTTTTTTTTCTTTTAAAGTAATTTGCTATTGCTTTTAGCTATGTTTGAAAAAATAAATTGTAATTTCTTGCTTTATATTAGATTGGGGGCATCCTTGCATTTGAAGTAGCAAAATTGCATGATTTTTGACATTTTTGGTCTTGAATCGTGTATTGGTGTACTGTCCTTTTGGTTCATTTCTTGATATTGATGAGTTAAAATTTTTTGGGACATTGTGCATCTGGGAATGATAAACGTTTCTCCTTCTCGTAATATAGCTTTCATCGAAATGAAATATTTGCATTCTCATTTCTTTGCATTGTTTAGAGTCGGTCAAAACATCATTTAGTCCATGCCATTTTCCTCTTGAGTAACAACAACCTTAAAATAAAGCGCTTATGAAAATTGATTAGACATTTTTATATTTTCTCGTAGAAAACCTACATTAGATTAGTTGTAGGGATTTGGGATAGGTGTTAAAGATAACCTTCCAAAGCTGCAAACAAACATAGAATCTTGTGATAGGGAGAGTTTAAATCCACTTGCTACATTTTGTCCTGGGAAGCCCTTCTAACACAAGGGTCAATCATGAGGTTGCATTAGGGCCGACATAGTTACTCAACCTGCTTTGCTGGTCTTAGTGAAGAGATTGCGCGTATTATTGGGGGTCACTTGAAGGTCTACCCACGATTATGTGTGGGAGCTTGCACCAGGGTGTAAGTCCGTTAAGCAGGTCATCAACGTAACTTTTCAACCCACTCTATCTCATCCCCTTCTTACATTGTTCTCACGACGTTGGATTTCATCACCAACTAGTGCATTCATTGTGAGAAGGTTTTGTTTGTTTTCTTGCTTACTAGATTTTTAGCACGTGCTGTTTGTTTTCCCTAGTAGAATCTAGGTTGGATCTTTGTTTTAATGGCGTCATTTCCCAAAATGACCAATGAAGGAACCCCTGCTCCAGGGAAACCTTTTGTTTTTCCTTCTTACATAAACATTGGTCCTCCTCACATCACTACTTTGAGCCTTCTAGGCCTCGTGATTGGATTGTCGTTATGGTTGTTTTCCACTCAAGTAATCCCGAATGCAGTAAGTTCTTCGGTCGTAAGCACTTACCCCCACGAACATAAACCTCATGTTGATCCTTCACCTCCTTCACCGGTAAAATATTCTTCGCCTCCTTCATTGGTGAGATATTCTTCCATTTCATCTTCTTCACCGAGTGAAATTTCTGAAGCTAGTAACTCGTTGGATAAGAAGAAGAAGAAAAGGAATATTAAGAAGAAGAAAAATAAGCAAGGGTCCAAAATTCCAACCGCTGCCAGACATGTTGGAAAATCACCAGTTAATGATAATCATGCTGGGAGTGTTGATGATGCCAAGATCACCCAAACAAACCGTAAGCCCAAGTACCCTTGCAGGATTTGTAAGGGTATCCATCTTCTTAAGGATTTCCCTGGTCTATCCAAGGTTATAGAAGCATGGTCTACATGCCCTCGCCAACCCATGTCTTCATTCTCTTAACAATATGATGATAACCTCCCGTCAACTAGTCACGATATCATTGGGAAGAAGAAAAGTAGAGTCAAGTTCCCGTGTAGGTTATGCGGAGGGAGTCATCAAACTCACCTTTTCCATCATATGGACGAAACCTCAAAATTAATGGAAGACATGAATGTTTCCCAACCTCAAATTCCAACTTCTTATCACAAGATTACTCTCGACCCACTTGTAGTTGATGGAATGATCAATCTGGTCCCTTCATCGGTTAGTCTAGTTGATCATGTAGTCAATATGGTCATGTCCTTAATTGAACCAGTTGACAAATTGGTCTATCTGATCCCATCCTCAGTCGATCCCACTCTCCCATCCATTTCATTTCCATTTCCACTTGCCAACCCCATTCCGTCCTTAGAGAATGAAACCCAAGTGGTCGATTTGATGTCATTATCATTCAATCCTATTCTCCCACTAGAGAATAAACCTGATTCTTCCCATGTTTTTCTTGTTGATACATAATCTACCATGCTAGGGGGTATTCCTCCTTCTCCCATAAAACCCCCTCCAAGTAATGAGGCTATCCTTTTTGATTGGGGTGTGCTAACTGGACCTCATCTTCCCTCTCACATTCTTTTCAAGATTACAATACAAGTTTGTGGTTGGGACATTCCTCAAACGTTGATAGATGAAAGTTCATCCGTTAGTATTTTGTCCTCTATTGCTTGGAAAGATTTGGGTTATTCTCAACTTGTGCCAGTTACACAGACTCTGTTTTCTTTTAATAGAAGAACCAATCACCCTTTAGGGGTCCTTCCTGAGTTTCCTGTAACTTTGGGAGGGAAAATTGTCTTTATTGATGTCATGGTAGTCCAAGACCCCTTGGATTTCGATTTACCCCTTGGGAGAGATTATGTCTATGCCATGAAAGCTATTGTGTCCACTCTTTTTCATGTGATATATTTTCCGCACGATGGAAGAATGGTGACTATTGATCAAATTTAGTTCGTTGGCCTTGACTTGACGATCAACTCAATGACCTCCCTAAATGGTTCTTATATGCAGACAATATCACCCCTGCCACAGGTCAATTATGTGGCGTTGTCTCCCATGCCTTCATATTTTGATGGATATGAGCCTCTCACTGTAAGATCAATCTTTTATGACTTGGATCCGATAGTTGACATGGTGATATCTTCGGTAGGGTCCTTAGAGCTTGATATCCTTACCCCCATCATGACCCTCGACATGGTGTCCTTCCAGAGCATTGTTCTTTCATCTAGTGAAGATATCTTGGAATCCATGTCTGAGTTTCATCCCTTGAAATGGTGTCCTTAAATAGAATTCTCCTCTTGGAAGCCACGATCAAGAAGAGTGTTGAGCATTTTTTTTCTGATTTCAAGCTCATTAAAACATGAAACCAACCTTGAGCATGGTTTTTTGATTTCAAGCTCATTAAAAAATGAAACCAAACTTGAGGATAGTTTTTGTGTCTCTGTAGCAACCTCTTTAAAAAATGAAACATATATTATGAGCATAGTTCTTGTTTATGTGTCAAGCTCGTTAAAAAATGAAACAGAGGTCTGAGGATTAAACCTAGAGTCTCGAGCATAGTTCATGTTCCCGTGTCTAGCTCGTTAAAAAATGAAACAACTTCCCCCTCTTCGACTGAGTCAAGTACTTTGTTTCATCTAGTATTTGAAGCTTCCTTTCATTTGACTTTGCAGTTGGATGAAACAAAGCTTGGGGGGAAATTATTTCAGCCTCTAGACTTCATGCTGAAGTTAAGACGCTAGTTTCTTAAGTTGGGGGATAAGTACCAACCATCCCTAGATAATGCGTTGGGAAGTCACAAGCATGGATTTCTCTGGTTCAAGCTTGTGTAAAAATGAAACCACCTACCTCAAGCATAGTTTTCTTTGGTTCAAGCTTGTGTAAAAATGAAACCAAGTCTAAGAATAGTTTTGTTTAGTTTTAAGCTTGTGTAAAAATAAAGTCTATCCCAAGCATAGTTTTGTTTTGTTTTAAGCTTGCATAAAAATGAAAACAATCCCGAGCTTAGTCTTTGTTCTTTATCATGATCGTAAATCAATGAGAATGTAACCGAGTATAATTTTATCACTTTTTCAGACTCGCAAAGGTTATGAGAAAAAGGAACCACCTTGAGTTCCCTTTAAGCTTGTTTCAGACTCTCTAAACATGAAAAGATTTCCGAAAGATCTTATTCTTTTCACACTCGTTAAAGTATTTGAAGAAAACGTCTGTTGAGCGATAGTTTATATATTTTTCGGTCTCATTAGAATACTTTACAAAAAATGACATTTTGGAGTTTTCTTTAAGTGTTTTTCAGACTCTCTAAACATGAAAACCCCTGTGATTTCTTTCTTTGGACTCGTAAAACAAACATCGAAATGCCCATATGGGACCGAACCACTCCTTCCTAGGTTTCATTAAACATACTTCGAGGGACTCATCCGAAGGATGAGATTACAGTTCAAGCATATGTTATCCTCCTCAATCTTGTGTAAAAATAAAGAGGTACTCGCCATAAATGGTGGGGGAAAATTGGGAAAGAAATGTATCTAAACCTTTATTCTATGAAAGAGTCACCTTTGAACATGACACCCTTTCACTTTCTTTGTGTCTAGGTTGGAAAATTCTCTTGTATCTTGATCATGCTCCTTTATAAGATTAGAAATTTGTCTATGATCCCTATTTTTGAGTCAATGTTTCTAAGACAATTGTCGTGTCGTCAATATGTTCAAAGAGAATTTCAACTGAGAAAGCCTTCTATTGCGTCGACCATTTCTGCATTAAGCCTTCTATTGCGTCGACCATCCCCGAGTCAGTCCTGAATCACTTGTTACTCTGATCTACCTCAAATCTTTTTACCCGTTTCGTATCATTGACGGGGGATACATTAAGGCCCTCCTGTGATGAGTCTTTTCATGTCGACTCCAACTCATTATCTAGGAATTAGAATTAGAAACTAATTAGTACCTTGGAACTTGCATGCCTCAATGACATGTTTCCTTGTTGTCGATAGTGGGTTTTCATTATTGACCCCTAATCGGGAGATTCTACTGAGTGTTCAACTTCATCTCACAGATTCACACCCGTTGGATTGTACTAGTGTACCTTGGGAGTCATTGACATTAATGGTGATTTCCATTGCACTTTTTAACGATATTCATTAATGACCGGTAATCAAGTGGTTTATACCATGTTTGAATTCAACACATGTATTCGCATGGTTAGATTCATACTATAGAGTGGTGTAGATGAAGACCCTGAATATTTTATGGCAGATTCAGGTTGCGTTGGAGTATATTCAGATTGTATTGGTGCATAGATCCAGAGTGTATGTCTTGTGGCTATGTTCAAATTTGAGTCTTTAACACATAGATCCACAGTGCATTTTTGGTGGCTGTGTTCAGATTTGAGTCATATTGGCATGTATTCATAGTGTATGTTTGGTGTCCATGAACTGTCTTACTTGACATAGATATTTGCATGTCGACATTTATTCTTTGATTCACTTGTATTCTGAGTATGGGAATGCCTACCTCAATGATGGTATATTATTGTACTGTATTTCCTTGTTTGTTGGCAGGTTTCCGACCAACTTGTTCCTTGTTCCCTACACACACTCGACAAAGTATTTCAACTATCACTCTGGTCTAACTTCATACTTTGGGGGGATCTCTATTACACATTATTTTTTTCATCCCTATGGCTGTTAATGATTTAAACCTATCCGTTGTCTTCAGAGGGATAAGTGGCCTAAATTCCTGAGGAAAGAAGGGAGAAGAAATTTTCATGAGAGATGAAATCATATTTTCCTTTGTAAAAACCCTAATAAGGAGGATCGCCGCATCCTGTCCCATTATAGGGGTGTGATGATTCTAGATCATCGCATGCTATACTTAAATTAGCCTATGACATTTTCGCACGTTGCTCAATTATAGGGGTGCGGCGATTTTCGTACGTGGGAAAAACGAGCATCTTCTCGATGCTTCTAGAAGCAGAAGCTTCTATGGTGAGGTGCCCTCTGATCGATTTGGATCTTAATCAATTTTCTGATTTAGTGGGATCATCCTAACCTCATCACCTTATCCTCTTCAGCTTATAAAAGAAGAAGAGCTCTCATGGAGAAGGTTAGCTTGGGAAAATTAGATTGGAAATTTGGCTTGAGATTGTTAGCTTGGTTATAGTGGCTTTGAGCTTTGCTTTGTCAAGACAAAGTGTGAGTGACTTTCAGATCTATAGCCTCAGAATTTGTGGAACAAGAAGTGTGTGGGAAACGAGGGACAGTTGGAAGAGACCTTACGACATCAAGGCTTTGGCTATTATCTCTCTTTATATTATTTAATACAGATGCAATTTTCTTTCCTATATCAATCTTATTTGTCCATATTGTATGATTCCTTGATCACATACATAGTTTCATATGAAGTAGGATCTATTATTATTGTCTTAATTGGCTTGTGTTCCTTTGCAGATATTTCTCCATAAGCCTCGTGACGGAGCTTGGATTGCATTGGAAAAATTGGATTTTCGATATTTAAAGGGTATGTTCTAGATCCATTTCTCATTTGATAGTTGAAATATAAGGAAAGAGTAGTGAACTGTCTTGTTTTGTTCTAGTTTCATAGTGAAACTAGGGAGATTTGTTTGTGTTCACACTTACCGATTTGTCTAATAAAATATACGACGTCTGCATCTATTTGACCATCAAATATGGGAATGTCAAAGTTTACTTGTACCTTAAAAGTGGTTGCGCCTCCAGAGTAACTGTTGGATGCAGATGCACCGCCAGTGGGCAATCATTGAAGGATCTGGGAGAAGTTATCCATCATCACCTTCCTTTGTTTTTCAAGGGCCTCCTAGAGAAATATTTTTATAGGATATCCTACTCCCTCGTCTTTCTTTTCGTCCCCCATGGGAGAATGTCGGGGTTTGCGAGGCTGATATTGCAAAGGTTCAACCAGATCGAGCCCTAACTCCTGATACCCCGACCTTGTTGGGGACATGCAAAAAAGGATCGAGAAATAACAGACTGCTCTGATACCACTGATCCAGATTTATGCAGGAATGAAACAAAATACACAAATAACCATGAATACAAAGGTGAAGTGGAAATAACACTTCATTTCATTAATATCAAAGGACTGAAATTTGTTTACAGACATAATAGAAATAAACTAACTAGGGCGCTGGTAGCTTATCTCTGAGAAGAAATTTGGTGGCTACAGGCCTCTGAAATATATGGTCCAATGAGGCTCGAAGGCCTATCTTTTATTGAGAAACAATGGAAACCCTTAACATCCAAAAAACCTAACCCCAGGAGATGAAACGTTAGAATATGGGCCCCGTCGGGGTAAATTGGTACATCAATTTCCCGGGGTCGTAACTTTGGCATACTATCTCCGTTTGACGCACATGATACATCGTTAGAAATATCTATCCGAGGACTACAATTGTTGGTGGAAAATATCATGAAGAGCTATTTCGACCAGACCATGCCCAAAAAACATCATTTAGGGCCTCAAAATGGCTCCAAAAGTTCAGGACCCGAAAAAATGCCAAAAATAGTAAATTGTACTACAATTAAGGAAAATGAAAAAATGAAAAAAAAAATGGTGGGGGTCCAAGTGGAATAGGTGAGTAGCCAATAATATCCACCTGGATAAAATATACTATCCTCATCATTATTGTAGACATAGTATGAACTGGCTTCAATTTTCTTGTAGATCACATACCTACACCTCCTCTTCTTCGCCTCGAGGGGGATTATTAAATGAATCTTTGGGGATGGGGAGGAATTTTGTAGCCCCAAAGTATCTATATCCAAGGCCCTTTCCTGTGGTACTGAGCACATCAACTTCGTTCCCTTCCAAGTTCATCATCTTGGCCCCTGCTTTGGCATAATTAGGACCGCCAAGCTCTATGGTTAGAGCTTCCCAATGCTTCTTTTCCCTTTTCATCAAGAAAGGACCCCGGTGGATGTATTAATTATAATATTGTGTTAGCCTCAAGATTTACCTAAGATCCATATTGTATATTTAATAGAAGTTAAGAAGCACATTTTGAAAAACAACTAATGGTCCATAAGTTTTGTCAGCATGTCTTATCGCTAAATATTAAGCATTTCCCTGGCCTCGTCCTACTCCTCCATGAGATCCTCACCCGTGTAATTAATAATAAGTTCATCATGTTTCTTCTTTTCCGCAACCATGCACTCAATTTATTTTTCATCCATAAGGGGCACATGGGAAACATAATCTCACTCTCTTTGCTGCTGGTTTCCATTGTCCTGCTCTCCCATTTCTTCCGCCACATCCTCATATTCCATGAATAGGACTGGATTAATATAAATTACCTCGCGACTCTTGATCATCAACCTAGCCTCCCTCTATATAGACTCGATCCTCTTCAACCCCCTGATTTCTTTGGCCTGCATATCCTCCTCCACGGAACACTTGAATTTCTCCATGATACCATTCTTGTCATCAATGTTTCCATAATAAATGGTGTTAATTCAATTGTATATCACATACATAGACCTCCTCTTCTTCACCTCAGAGGGATTATCGAATAACGCTTTGACATCGGGGAGGAATTTCTCAGTTACACTTGTACAATTGATTACTAGAAGATGGCATGTTACAATATTCCAACAACCAATTGTACTAGTGCGGCTGGGAAATGCCTCCCCGTCATCAAAGAGATATTTTATAAGCCTCGCAACGAAAAAATGAGGAGGTCTATGTATGAGATCTACAAGCGAATTGATGCCAGTTATTATGTCAACAACGATGAAGAGAACAATATCATGGAGAAAGTCGAGCGACCCATAGAGGAGGAGATGCAGACGAGAGCACTATGGTAGTGGAAAAGGATAAAGTCTAAATAGAGGTAGGTCAGTTGACAATCAAAAGTGAGGACATTGTTTCCATTAATTTGGTCCTATTTGAGGAATATGATGACGTGGAAGAAGAAATGGGAGAGTAGGACAAGAGAAACCAATAACAGAGAGAGTGAGAATTTGTTTCCCATGTTCCCCTTTTGGATGAGAAAGTGATCGAGTGCATGGTTTTGGAGAACAAGAAATATGATACACTTCTTAGTAAGTACATCGTTGAGGATCTCATGAGGAGTAGGCAAAGGTCAAGAAAATTCTTACTATTTAGCGATAAGACATGCTGACAAAGCTTATGGATCATCATTTTTTTTTTCAAATGTTCTTTTTAACTTCTATTAAATATACAATATGGAAGTTAGGTCAATCTTGAGGATTACAAAATGTTATAATTAAGACATCCACCAGGGTCCTTTATTGCTGAACAGGGAAAAGGGGCACTGGGAAGCTCCGATCATAGAGATTGGTAGTCATAATTATGCCAAAGTAGGGGCCAATATGATGGAATTGAAAGGAAACAAAGTTGATGTGCTCGGTGCCACAGGTAAGGGTCCCAGTTACAGATAATTCGGGGCTATGAAATTCCTCCCCATCCCCAAAGAGCTATTGAATAAGCCCCCTCGAGGCGAAGAAAACTACACCACATGGTTCTCAAATTGAAAAAGGAAAGAAACCTATTACTTCTACCAGCATTGCCGAATCATCTTCCTCTGCTCACTCAAAGATAAAATTAACAGGTAGTGGGAAGAGAAGTGTAGATGATATGCATCCAAAGGTAGCCTAGTTGAAAGAAAAGAAGTCTCAGTATGAGCACTTCATCAGGGAAAGAGACGAATTTTTTAGAAAGAAATTCCCTGAGCTATTTTGATTGTGTTTATTATGATATTTGACTATGATACTATTGGGAAAGATGGGAGAACCATCATATTTATTTTTTGAAATTTTAAAATATCATGTTTTATTTATGAGAGATGCAAGTGATTTATGCAATGGTGTTTTAAATGCATGTTTATGGTTTTCTATATGACGTTGATTTTATATTTGATGATTATATGATGGAGCGACAAGGAAAATATGTCATTGTTATTGAAACAAAAGGGTGCATTATAGAGGGGGACCCCACCTATTGTTATATTTATTAATTATCCTTATCTTAAAATTTATTGTTGGTTCTTTCATTTTGAAGGACTTTCGGTTTTTCAGAAGTATCACAGTTTTGCAGAAAAGCGTAGCAGGGAAATGAAAGGCTAGAAGTGGTGGAAAGTATCTATGATGAGCATAAATATAAATACTAGCGCACCAACAATAGAAACAGTTCATGTGCTAGCTGGACCAGGAAGTGGAAAGATCTAGAAGCTTCAAGCACAAGTATAATGGAAGCAGAATAAAGAAAAGATAATAGTGGAGTCAAGAAGTCAATAAGCATCGGAGGAAAATTAATAAATATGGGAATATGTAATGGGAAAGGGTTTCCTAATTGTTGAGATGATAGGTTGCCTATTTGTTGAGTCAATAAGTTAATTATGATACATTGTGCTAGTCTTGAGAGATGAAAACTGTTGTCTATAGATTCCTTGTCATTACTCTTTGGTCATCAAGCTATCTCCATTACTGTCATTGAGTCTACTATGAGACATTACTGTAAATAATTATGGGGAATTAACAGTGCTTGCACAAAATTCTAGGAGTCCGTACTGGATATCTGATTGCTGATTCTACTATATAAGTCATGATATGGATGAGACTCTTTATGTATGCCGAGTTGTGATATAATAATAACATGATGGATTATTCAAGCACGAAAATTTGTCATTATGGGTATGAATATTTGACCTCCATGATGCACAATCTTTCTTTATCTATGTAATTGGTAGTTGTGATATTGTCTACAAGTTCCTATTATTTATGCACTCATATTTATGATGTTCAAAATGGATTATTTAATGCACATACATGTTTAGACTTCTAATAATATAATCTTTCTGCATTCAAGGATGGATTTGTATTGTATTGCGTTAGATCTGATGGTGTCTCCTCACTAACTCACTTTATCACACATAAGTCTCGGTTTCACTTCAGGTGAGACCTCCTTCCCTTGCGAAAGATTGAATATGACAACGCTACTAGACTACAACGATATTTTTGTTGGTAACCTCTGAGAAACATGGTCTCCAATTTTGCACCAACAAATGGTTTTGTTGTCGGGACACGATTTTAAGTGAGTCTTTATAGGATGAAACATCACATCTTTAAGTATGACATTGAAAATTGGTGGGAAAGAAGGTGTGACAAGTTTATCATTCAAGAAGACAAGCTACACCATAAAAGTTTGAGGGTTGTGAAGGATGATATCTTTTATTCTGAACCTGGGATTGACCAATACAAAATATTTTGGATCTGATTTATAGAAGAGGTCTTTCAGTGGCTTAACTGGTTGCAAGAAGCACCATAATTTAAAGATCGTGTCAAGAGAATATTTAATTGGACTGCTGAGAAGCTAGCAACTCTACATAATTTGGATCGGTAGATTTATAGAGATGTGGATTTCTAGGTATAGACTACCCTGGAGGGATACCATATTTAATTTACTACAAAGAATCACCAGTCTTTCTCCAAGGCAAAAGCAATATTTTATGCGGGAGCCCAAGGAAGATTGCTGCGAGAAATCCCACTGTGAATCAATATTTTTCTAGTGGAAGAGGGAATGTTACTGGTTCCTGTTGGATTACTAAGAGGGGGGGTGAATCAATAATAGAGAAATACACTATTTTTAACCACAAAATGCAAGTGTTATATCAATGTAGCATTATCATCCAATAGTTGCAAATTAAATAAACAAAGAACAAATGAGCAATCATACACATACACAATACACCAATGTTTTTACATCTAAACCCAAAGCGGGAGAAAACCACATAATGATTTTTGTTATATGTATTTAAGAATTACATTCATTGGAAGCACCAAATTTCTTTTTTTTCCAGCTGCAACTGGAAGGATGCTCCAACCCCCTAGTTTCTCAGGCTAAAACCTAAAGGAAGCTCCAACTCCCCAATTCTTTGGCTAGAACTAGAAGGAGGCTACAAGCCCCTATTTTCTCAGGATACAACCTGAGGGAATATCCAACTCCCCAATTCTATGGCTACAACCAGAAGGAGGCTACAACCCCCTATGTTCTCCAGCTACAACCGGAAGGTGGCTACAACCACCTGTCCTTACCCCGTCCAACCGCTATGACGTATAAGTAGAATGATGGTCACACTATCACTGTGAGATATACTACTGTAAACCTGTACCATAAACAAGTGAATCAACCATGCACCAACCTGTACCTCAACCTGTACCATCAATGAGTGCATCAACCATGCACCAAATATGTACCAATAACCTATCACAATAACCTATCCAAACAACCTGTAATCAACCTATCTGATCCAATCACATATACCTCAAATGTAGAAACTGGATATGTCACTAAGAAACCTATCACTGTATACTCATCAACCAGTTTGATCTGATCACATATACCTCAAACACTATACCACAGATCTGTATCTCAAATCATGTGCTAGAACCTCACTATTATACAACCTCTATCTGTACCAATAACTTCAACAACATACCTCAACCAAAATCCCTCAAACATGAACCAATACTAAACTTTAGTAGATCTGCCTTAGATCAACTCTACAACAAGCCATAAAATCCCAAGAGGGCATCCAACATATTTGCAAGGAAAACCCTCAAATTGATTCATAAATTCAACACTACACATATGAAAACCATACCCTTTTTTCTTCTTGTAGCATTTTGTTGCTGTGGTTTTGCTGTCGGGAATCCACTGCCACGATTTTTCCTGCCGCACTTTTCTTTCGAAGTTTTCTTGCCGCACTTTTCTGCTGGAATTTTTCTTCCGCAGTTTTCCTGCCGCACTTTTTCTGCCACACTTTTTCTTCCGCATTTTTCCTGCCGTACTTTTTCTGCTACATTGTTTCTGCCGCACTTTTCCTGCCAGAATTTTCTCTATCAATAATACCTGCCCAAATAACCTGTCACAAAAATAGATATTCAATGATATTCAAGTGTGATTTGAATGAGAGACCCTTGCCTCTTATTTATACTTTTATGTAGCTTCCTCAAGGGGTTACCTTCTAACCATCTTAACCCACTTTCCTTATTTTAGGGTTAACCCACTTATAACCACTTGTCCACTTAACTTAACCACTTTCAATAATTAGTAAGTTCTCCATTAACTTTATTATTTAAATAATTTCTTTTGCATCCTCTTTGACTTATAGTACACTCATCACTTCACTTTATTATTTAAATAATTTCTTCTTTGCAAACACTTTGACTACTTTGACCTTTTGGGGCTTCTAGATGACTCATGAGGGTTCTCCAACTTCACATGGCCATAACTCTCTAACCGTGAGGAGTTATGTGATGTTCCACATACCACCAGAAATGGCATGACATGTACTATCCATATAGAATAGTCTTATCTCCAAATATATTAAAACTCATACCATTATACATCAAACAAACTTGGGTCCATTACCCAAACCTTTGTGCTACTGGAATTTGCTACCTAACTTTCTTCAAGTGTTGACATCAATGACAACCAACCCAATCAATGAATAGTTCCTTTGGTTGAAATGGCAGTGTAAAACCCTTTCCCATGAGGGGTGGGTGATTCAGAAAAGGGTTCATGATTTAGGATACAAAATTTCTTGAGGTATGGGGGGTAGTCATGAGAAGGGTTCCAGAGAAGAACGAGATAAAAAAAGGGCTATGGTGATAAAAAAAGAGGTGGTGAAAAAATATGCAAAAGTTGATGAAGTGGCTTGATCAATCGTGGAAGGAGATCATATTTGAGAGTAGTCATAAAAGAGAGTTAGAGAAGTTGAGGGAGTTGTAGACACGTGGAAGGATATCCAACCAATGGTTGAAGGAGAAGTTTGGAGAGAAAGGTGAAATTTCTGGAGACAGTAGATGAGGTGAAGAAAATTTGGAAGAAATAATCAATATAGGCATCATTCCCAAGGAAAAAGACTCAACTGTAACCTTTGAAGAATTTACGGTATTATCAGATCCTACAGTGGCCAACGATGTGAAATACCCTATAAAAACTGATGCCATATGGACTTCTATTGTGACCCCCCAGGTTAAATAATCCCATCTCGAAGGCACATGAACTAGTCTTGGATATCCCAGTCCCTCAACACAATATACAAATTTGGTAAATTCTACACTAAATTATCCCATAATTTCAGTCGTTTCTAATCATTCCAGTCCAACCAGTTCGAGTGGTAGCAATAGTAACAGTGTGGAAAGTTATTTAGTTATATCACAACTAGGACCTTCATGATTTATTTTGATAGGATCCCAAGTTCTCCGATGGAAACTCAACATGCAATATCCCTCACCCGATACCCATAATATTTGGGTAAAGGGGAGGAATATGTTGAAGAACATTGGTTCCTTTGCGATACCAAATGGAGATCTTGTGGAACTTTGGATGATAATAATATAGTCGAGTTTCAGACCACCTTGAGAGGCCATGATTTAAAATGGTATATGAAATCCATTGAACTAGGCAAACCTCAAGGAAAGGTTTTCACTCTTGCTCAAGTCAAACAATGGTTCATAGAAGAATTTCGTTTACCCTAGTTAGAACAACAATCCCTCTCTGAGTTGCAGGAGATAAAACAAATGTATGGTGAGTCTTCCTGGGAGTATAACCAAAGATTTAAATATGTGATAGGGAAATTAGAAAACCCCATCTATGATGACCACCAATGAGAATGGATTATACAGGGGCTATTATCACTAACCCAGATACCATTAACACAACAATGGATAGCTACATTAGGAGAAGCCTTAGAATAGGAAATGAAAATTGAAGCAATGTTTGGCTACCCAGGAAGATAAAGGGTTATGAGGCCAACTAAAGACACTCATATTGTGCAGCTGCAAGGCCATATTTCGACACTAACCGACAAGATTAAAAAATTGACCCTATCTAGAGTAGGTTGACCACACGTATGGTGTACTGATTGCTACATCGATGACCATAGAACAAAAAAATGTCCTATACTTAGGGACATGTGACCCTCTCAACACTCGATGGAACCAATAGGACCATCGAGAGAAGTTACGCAAGTGATCAAGGTGGATATGGGTGGCCACTCACCTATTCCACTTGGACCCCCACCATTGTTTCTTTAATTTTTCCAGTTTCCTTAATTGTATCACAATTTACTATTTTTGACAGTTTTTTCGGGTCTTGAACTTCCGGAGCCATTTTGAGGACCTAAATGACGTTTTTTGGGCATCTACCGGTTGGGGAACATTAATTTGATTTTGATTATGATATTCATTGTCATAAGTTGTAGTCCTCGGATAGATATTTTTAATGATGTATAATATGCGTCAAACAAAGATAGTATGCCAAAGTTACGACCTCGAGAAATTGATGTACCAATTTACCCCGACAGGGCCCATATTCTGGCATTTCATCTCCTAGGGTTAGGTTTGTGGATGTTTAGGGTTTCCATTGTTTCTCAATAAAATACAAGCCTTCGAACCTCATTGTGACATAGATTTCAAAGGCATGTAGCTTCCACATCTCTTCTCAGGGATAAGCTACCAGCGCCCTAGCTAGTTAATTTCTATTCTGTATGTAAACAAATTTAAGTTCTTTGATATTAATGAAATGAAGTGTTATTTTCGTTGCATCTTTGTATTCATGGTTATTTGTGTATTCTGTTGCATTATTGCATAAATTCGGATCAGTGGTATCAGAGCAGTCTACTCTTTCTCGATCCTTCTTTGCATGTCCCCAACGAGGTCGAGGTATAAGGATTTAGGGCTCGATCTGGTTGAAACTTTGCAAGATCATCCTCACAAACCTCGACGACCGCCCATGGGGGATGAAAAGAAAGATGAGGGAGAAGGAGATCCTATCAAAATATTTCTCAATTAGGCCCTTGAAAAACAAAGGAACACTATTATGGATAACTTCACCCATATCCTTCAACGATTTCCCACTGGCGACCCATCTGCATCCAACAACCACTCTAGAGGCGAAACCCCTTTTAAGGTACAAGTAAACTTTGACATTCCCATATTTGATGGCCAAATAGATGCAGACATGGTAGATAGATGGTTGAATCTATTAGAAGGATATTTCTCAGTTCATGACTTTTTCGACCGGGAGAAGATTATTTTTTCAATACTCAAAGCTGCCCCCCATGTCAAGGACTGGTGGGAAACCTATTGTGAGAAAAAGGGCGAGGAGGAACCCTCTTTGTTCTCATCCGTACCCACTTGGAATTCTTTCCGAGATGCCATCAAGGAACAATATTATCCCGTGCGGAGCTATGAGGACAAGTACATACAATGGACTACGCTGTAGTAGCAAAGCGATCTAGATGTGCATGAGCTGATGAATCTGTTCCATACCCTGCGCACAAAGTTGGGTATCAAAGATTCAGAGAAAACATTAGTGTTGAAGTACCGCAGTTGTCTACATAGATATATTCAGGAGGAAAAGGAGTTCCTTGACATCTCCTCCCTTGGTATGACATGCCAGTATGCTACCAATATTGAGCATAAATTCAAACAGAAGAAGTGATACATTGGATCTGAGAATCAAAAGCAAGTGAAAGGTGCACCCAAACCACCGAACAAAGGAAAAAGCCAAGGCATGGAAGCTCAAGAAAACCTACCAAAGCTGTAGGTAAATAAAAATACCACGAAGCCGAAGAAGGACACGAGAAAGTGGTGTGAGTTCCATAAGAGCTCCACTGACAACACAAGTGAGTGTTGGGCCAAACAGTCACTGGTGGCTGATATGAGGGATTTTGAATTAGATGCATGCTCTGACACTGAACCAAATCCTGAGAAGGGGAATGAATGAGGGAAGCATATTATCGATTCAGAGCCCAATGCTACCATTTCCACCATGGAGATCCAAAAGGAAGAACCATAAGATCCAGAGGAGGAGGAGCATCTCTTCCACTCCTAGATGTGGGTAAAGGGTTCCTTGTTATAGTTCATTGTCGACAGTGGGAGACAAAAGAACCTCATTTCAATAGAGGTCGTGAAGCAGTTGGGCTTACTGACCATAACACACCCACAACTGTACACCATCGGGTGGCTTCACCAAGGACGAGATCTCCACGTCAGCCAGTAGTGCTGCCTTCCCTACAACATCAAGCCCTTCGCTGATGATGTATTATGTGACATTGCTCCTCTTGATGTTTGTGATGTATTATTAGGCCAACCATACTTGTGGAAGAGACATGCTATGTATGAGTCCCGACCTCGTGTTTTTATTGTTACATTGGTAAATAATTTGTATAGGATACTAGAGGTACCACTGCCTATCGCTATCTCTTTAGTTACTACAAAACAATATAGTAAGCTCATTTCCAAAATCGGGAAATTTGTTTTCCTGATGATCCACCCTCAGGGAAAGAAGAAGACTTTGGCCTCGACCTCCATACATGGCTCCTATGCATGACAACAAAATTGGACAAGGTCATAGAGGTGTACCGAGATATCTTCACCTGACCCGCAGGGGTGCCTCTGCACTGTCAAGTCAAGCACCCTATCGGTCTGACCCCAATTGCATCGCTGCCCAATGGACTGATCTATCGACGATATGTTATGGAGAATGATGAAATCAAGAGGCATATTTAGGAGATGCTGCAGAAAGGTCACATCTGACCAATTTCATTTCCCTATGGGAGCCCATTCGTGTTTGTGCAGAAGAAGGATGAGATTTGGAGACTATGTATTGACTATCAGGTGCTGAATAAGATCACTGTCCAAAATAGGTACCCGACCCCACAGATTGATGACCTTTTGGACCAACTCAAAGGGGAAAAATATTTCAGCAAGATCGACTTGAAGTTCGGGTATCACCAGGTACCAATCGAACCATCCGATGTATGGAAGGCTGCCTTCAAAGCCAAGGAGGGCCTTTTTGAATGGGTGGTCATGCATTTCAGGTTGACAAATTCTTCTACAACCTTCATGAGGCCGATGGATGAAATATTTCGGCCATTAACCAACTCATTTGTAGTAGTGTATTTGGATGACATCCTGATGTTCAACCAGACTTGGGAAGAGCACCTCCACCACATCCGACAGGTCCGCCAATCACTGCGGAAACACAAGTTGTGTGCCAATTTGGAGAAGTGAACTTTTGGAATGACCTAAGTTTAGTATCTGGGATTCATTATTGATGAGATTGGGGTGCATGTGGATCTAACCAAGATCCAAGTCATTTGGGATTGGCCAGCCCCAACCACTCTAACAGAGCTTCACAACTTTCTGGGTCTTGCTAATTTTTACCGCAGGTTCGTGTTGGGATTCTCTCATATCACTTGGCCCTTGAGTCAAGTCACCAAGGGAGGAGTGAAAGAAAAATTCTTTTGGTTGGAATCTCAACAGAAGGCGTGCATAGAATTGAAACATCACCTGTATTATGCCTCAGTGCTCACATTACCAGACTTTCAATAACCATTTGAGATATAGACAGATGTCTCTGTCTATGATATTGGGGAAATTCTTACTCAACAAGGACATCCAGTGGCATATCACAGTGTGACATTGTCTGACATAGTCCAAAAATATCCCACTTATGACAAAGAAATTTATTCCATTGTGCAGGCTTTCTGACAATGGAAGCATTACATTTTTTGGAAGGAAAAAATCATCCACACATACCATCGATCCCTGTAGTTCATACAGACACAAGGGAAGTTTCAGAATGATCGCCATAAGAATTGGTCCACATATTTGCAACAATTTCATTTGAACATCAAGTACAAGAAAGGCAACACCAATAATGTTGCAAACTTCCTTAGCCAACCATTGATAGTGGCGATAACCACCGTGCTCAACTCTTGTGGGCACGAGACTTTTGATTGGATGCTTCTCTACAAGAGCGATCCAGATTTCAGTGACACATACAATATGCTCTTGGAGGGTAATCGAGTTCCAAACTTTCACCCCCAGGATGCACTACTATGTCGCCTAGGAAACCTTTGTGTTCCTTTGAGCGAGCATGCCAAGATGATTTGGGAAGTGCACTATAGTCGGGTCGCTGGGCATTTTGGGGTCGAGAAAGTAGTGGCAGTACTACAGAAGTATTTCTATTGGTCAAACCTTCGATAGGTTGTTGGGAAGTACATCATATATTGCACTTCATGAGCCAATGACAAAGAAACCATCAAGAAGCAAGGCTTCTATACTCTGC
This sequence comes from Picea glauca, assembly GCA_000966675.3. Classification (NCBI taxonomy): domain Eukaryota; kingdom Viridiplantae; phylum Streptophyta; class Pinopsida; order Pinales; family Pinaceae; genus Picea; species Picea glauca. The sequence continues at coordinate 59,570 of JZKD02S2303892.1, read as the reverse complement.
TCCCTACCCCCAGTCAACCTTGGGAATCCATCTCCATGGATTACATGTTTGGCCTTCCTTCTACTAAGCATGGAAATGACTATGTTTTCATGGTCGTCGACAAATTCTTGAAGAAGAACATTATGGTGGCCTGCAAGAAGAATATCACAGCAGAAGCCACTGCTAAACTCTTCTTTGAACGAGTGTGGATACACTTTGGGATCCCATAGTATATCAGATCAAATCAGGACAACAGGTTCCTTAGTAAATTTTGGTCTAGCCTCTGGTCAATGATGGACACCAAGCTCACCAAGTCCACAAATTTCCATCCCCAAACTGATGTCCAGACATAGGTCGTCAACAAGATGATCATACACATTTTGCAGATGTACAACTCAAAGAATCCATCCACATGGGATGAGATCCTCCCCTATGTACAACATAGCTATAACCAGGCCCTCCACAGCTCAACCGACCACAACCCCTTTCAGGTGGGCTTGGGATTCCAACCACTATGTCCCATTGATGTATCCATACCATTTGTAGCTACTCAGGCTACTTCGACTCATGTCCAATCTGAAGCCACCAAGGCGAATAGATTCATTGAGCGCATTCAACACATTCTCCAATAGGTTCATGACATATTGGATAGAGCTAATTCTAAGTACAATCATCGACATGATCAACATTAGGTGCAACACAACTTATAGGTGGGCGACAAAGTGTGGCTACATTTGTAGAAGGAGCGCCTCACTAGACCCCACCACAAATTTCACCCGCTCTGATATGGGCCATACACCATCACCAAGGCTATAGGGGACAATTCCTTTAAGCTCAATATCCCACCATTCCTTGGTCTACACCCATTGTTCAATGTGGACCACCTTCGGCCTTATTTTCCACCTCTACTGGACACATTCGACATGGCAGAACAATTCACACCAACAAAGTTAAACCCATACTACATGAAATAGGATACAACTGATCGGATTATGGACACATAGATCAAGAACACCCACCAATAGAGGATCCAACTATATCGAGTTGTCAAAGTAGGCCAACTCCTTCACCAAGGCAAGTGGCTCACTAGGGACCAAGTTCAGAAGAAGTTTCCTCATCTGATGGAGGAACTCAATGCAATGGGGACCAATGATTACTAAGGGGTGAGGAATGATCTAGGTGGATATTGGTGGCCACTCGCCTATTCCACTTGGACCCCCACCATTGTTTCTTTTAGTTTTTCAGTTTCCTTAATTGTAGCACAATTTACTATTTTTGGCAGTTTTTCGGGTCCTGAACTTCCAGAGCCATTTTGAGGCCCTAAGCAACATTTTTTGGGCATCTACCAGTGGAAAAATATTTGGTTGAATCAGGCCGTGAGATTCACTATCTATAGTTTTTTTCATCGGATATATCTTTCTAACGATGTATCATATGCGTCAAACGGAGATAGTATGCCAAAGATAGGACCCCTGGAAATTGATGTACCAATTTACCCCGACGGGGCCCATATTCTGGTTTTTCATCTCCTAGGGTTAGGTTTGTGGATGTTTAAAGTTTCCATTGTTTCTCAATAACATATAGGCCTTCAAGCCTCATTGTAACATAGATTTCAAGGGCCTGTAGCCACCACATCTCTTCTTAGGGATAAGCTACCAACACCATAGCTAGTTAATTTCTATTCTGTCTGTAAACAAATTTCAGTTCTTTGATATTAATGAAATGAAGTGTTATTTCCGCTGCATCTTTGTATTCATGGTTATTTGTGGATATTTGTGGCCACTCACCTATTCCACTTGGATCAACAAGTTTCCGCTACAATGCCATATCCTGGCCCTATGCAATACCACACTTTCCCAAATCATCAAGGAGGCCAGAGTGGAGAATATTGTGAAATTTGTGAAAGCCATGGTCACTCCCCTCGACATTGTCCAATACTATAAAAGTATTCACCTATTCCAAATACACTATATTAGGAATTATGTGGGTCACCCACTCACACCACAAAGCAGTGTCACACACTGGATGCTCTTGTGGACATGTTGGAAAGATATGCATTTAGGGTCAATAAAGTTCCTCCGGGTTTTGGAGGAGGACGTAGAGGTGGGGGAGGATTCCTAGGAGACCGAAACAATGAGAGAGGGACAAATCAGCATTATAATTGTGACGAGCAGGGACATCTCACTTTTCCTCTTCCGATATGACCTTGGTGTGCCCACTACAGAAACAACACCCATGCCACTGAGGATTTCCCTCATTTGATTGTGAAGTGGGAAGATCACACAAGGTAGAGATGCACCAATTTGAATAATTCTGAGCCCCGACATATCATTGAAGAAAGGGTTCCCAATATTAATATTATTACTAGAGGACGAACAAGGACTGATGCCGATGTTGATAAATCAACTCAAAGTAATATCTACAAAACAACATCGAAATATGTTAGATATGACCCCATTGTGAAAAAAAAATTATTTAAGGATGTTGTGGATATGTTCCAATGGATGTCTAATCCTGCACCACCAATAAACACAAAACCAAGATTTGCGTTGCAACCCAACCGTGCATAAAATTTGGTTGCATAGAAATCTTCTTCGACGAGTCCTCAAAAGACTATTGACTTGTGGCTCTGATTATTTTATGACATTTTATATGATGACCAACTCACCAAGGAGTTGTGGAACACATTAAAGGGGACTTTGGAGGCTGAAGGGAGCCAAGAGGAGCCGATTGTTGTTAATCTTCTGGAGAGACATATAGGTAGAATACAAAGGAGGAAGTGCAGATTTGGAAGAGAATTTAGAATAAATTCCCATATCGACGACTACAAAATTCGCGATGTGTTGAACCCCTTTTGTGCTTCCCCTCTATTTCTATTTTTCCCCTTTCTTTTCTTACCTCTTCTATTCCCCTTTTGTATTTTCCCTTTTCGCATATCATTTTTCTCTTTCTTTGTTATGAAAATATTACCATACTTAGTTGTTTTCACTATGTTTGTGGAATTTCAGACTCATGAACCTTCGGGCTTGTATTATGTTCCATTTACGCATGTATAAGTCCATCCAACACTTAGATTATTTTTACACTGTCAACTTTTGAACTTTTGGACTTGCGAACCTACGGGCTATACCTATACTCTCCCGATTGTCCACTTGACATATTCCAACAATTAGCCATTTCATACATTCATACTTTCAGACTTGCGGACCTGCCTTTTCATACTAGTCACCCACTCCGATTCTCCGTCATTTCATGTCCCTTCTATGTCACATTTAATGTTATCCCTATAGACTCAACTACTAAATTTATTGTTGAAGTGGCTGTTAATTAATGATTCTTATACTGAGGCTAGTGATATTTATTTTGAGTTAATGATTCTGTAAAAATAAATCTAACTTAAAATCATTTTACTGTGCAAAGTAATATTACAAGAAAAGTCGGCCAGCTCAGTGAAGACAATCATGAGAAAACAACTGTTATGTGGGGATACTTTGAACTTCTTCACTAGAGAAGACCAAAACTATCACTGGTCTCGCTCATACTAGTATTATTCATTTTTTTTGGGTAAACAGAACAACAAGGTGTGGACCTCATGAATAGTTCTTGTGGTATGCATTTCATAAGTCTTTGAATGAAAGGATATTGTCACCTGGTGTGTCAATAAGTTTATTCAAAACATAAGGGTCATCGCGCTGCATAGTAGTTCTCCTATTTCATTGGAACCTTCTATATTTAGAGAGATACCATCATAGTAAGTTCAATGCCGATCACAAACTTATTCCTTTATCAGGTTTCATCCAGTTATTCTTCTTCTTTAACTAGAAAAGTATAACTGAATCCTAATAACATTATTTTTGTCTTCTTTCTAGATTCTTCTATTCGACATCAAACCACCTTCTTCCTTCTATGTTCTAATTTATTGTAAATGTTTGTTTTATGGTTCACGAGAGCCCCTATCCCAGTCCTTTGGACAAACGTCTTTAATTTAAAAAAAACTGTAACAAACATTATTATTTTTGAGAAATTGCAGACAACTAATTCAGGATTAGTTTTGAATATATTTTATAACTATGAGTCTTGAGTATAAAGTATTTTAAATTGATCTATTATAATCTTATTTTGAGCTATATAAGCATTACACTATTAAAGTTCTCCTATTCGTATGATCCATCTTCGTTTATTTAAAATGTTATCATAAATATGTATTTTCACTATGATGGATGTGAGGAATTTTTATTTTTATTTTCTGTAATGTGTGATGTGTGAGATTCCTGGCCCCCCTCTCAAGAATAATCTTTTATAAAAACTTTTTATTTCTCATCATTTTTTATCTCTTTTGGGCATTAAAGATTGGACTATCTTAAGGTCCTAGATTATTCTTGATCTAAAATTACAAAGAATATTGTAAGCCAAAGAGGAGTACCACCTATCTAAAAACCAAGGAGGATTCATATCCTCATGAGGTTTTCGTTTCGGTCCTTGATAGATTCAAACGTCAACATTTTTGGTGACCATATTGGGAAACAAACTTGAATATTTAGATTTGGTTTCGCATCTTAAAATTATATGACTTTTCCTCATGCTAACCCGCCCTAGATAGATATCAGATTGAATAACAAACGAAGTATTCTTCATCAGTTGTATAACCTTGTAATAATAACTTGTCAAACGAGAGAAGAACTAGAAATATCTTGGCAAAAACTCGTTCAAGAAGAGGACAGAGAAATTCTCCTAAGACAAAGAAGAGATGAAAGAAAAGATCGAAGAAAAAAAAGGTGAGCCCAAGAGCAAGGAGGGAATTGAATCTGGATGATTTCAGAGGACCAATCATTATAATAAAAAACAAGCTTCTGTGTACCTCAAAAATTGAAAGGTTGATCCATGTGGATATTGGTGGCCACCCACCTATTCAAATTGGCTCTTCTTGACAGTTGTTAGTTCAACACATTCTTTTGTAATTCTTTGTAATTTTGGCTTCTACACTTTCAGGGCTACTTGAAGCCATACACAACTTCCAAGTGGATATTGGTGGCCTCCCACCTAATCCAATTGACTTATTTTGGAAGTTTTCATGTCAATACATCTTTCTATACTTCTAGGGATGTTTTGGATCCCTAAAAAGTGTTTTTTTTTGGCTTTCCATAGTCAAATTGTAGACGAATTCAGAGTTAAACGACATAATGTGTATTTCTCAAAAATACCTTTCCAATGGGCTATCACGTTCCTAAAACAGAGGTTGTATGCAAAAGTTACGACCTTGAGAAGCTGATGTACCAACGTACCCATCGGGGCCCACATAACGTTTGATGTTTCATCTCCTAGGGTTAGGTTTTTGGATGTCTAGGGTTTTGGCATTCTTGAGTAATGTTAAAAATTCCTCTGGAGCCTCATTTTAATCATTCTTCTCAGACGGATGTGTGTAGAAGCCACATATCTTCTTAGAGATAGCTAGCACCATTCGAGCAAGTTGTTTTCAGTTCTGCAGTTTTACAGTTTCATCCTATTTTATTTATTCAATAGAAGTTATTTTTCACTGGATATCTTGTTGTTCTCCATATCTCTATGTTATTTTATTCAGTCTATAAATCCAAATCAATGGTATCAAAGCAATCTGCTCTTCATTTATTTTTATTCGTGCATGTACCCAACAAGATATGGGTACATGAATTTGGGACTTAAACCATTCAAGCCTTTGCAAGATCGACCATGTCAAGCATGAAAAGAACCCATGGGGGATGGGAAGAAATATGATGGAGCATGATATCCTTTTAAAATGTTTCTCGAGGAATCCCTTGCACGACAAAGGAACAAAATGATGGACAAATTTGCACAGATCCTTCGGCGGCTGCCCACAGGAGACACATCTTCATCAAGAGGCCATGAAACCCCCTTCAAGGTACAATTGGATTTTGATATTCTATTATTTGAAGGAATAATAGATGCATATGCTGTAGATAAATCGTTGAATCTTCTCGAAGGGTATTTTTTGGTCCATAATTTTTTTGGCAGGAAAAATATTACTTTTTCACTCCTCAAGGCCATCCCCCATGTTAAGGACTAGTGGGATACTTACTATGAGAAAAGGGGCATAAAGGAATCTGCAATATTTGCAATATCCCCCACATGGGATTCCATTAAAGAAAAGTACTACTCTGTTGGAAGATACGAGGACCAGTAAACAAGATGGACCATGCTGCATCAAGAAAGGGACCAAATAATACCATATTTCACCAATATTTTTCATACCCTACACACCAAATTGGGTATCAAAGACTCTGAATGAGATCTTGTGCTCAAATACTGAGGCTGTATGCATAAATACATTCAAAGATAAATGGATTTTCTAGACATCACATCATTAGGTGTGGCTTATAGATATGATGTCAAGATCGAGCATAAATTTAAGCATAAGAGGGGAGAATTTGGATCTACAAATGCCTCACAACCGAAGCAGGGAAAAGGCGGTCCCAACCCACAAAAGAAGGGACAAAGAAAATATGTCCGCTCTCAAGAAAACTAGTCCAAGTTGTAACCCAATAAGGGTAATGAGAAGTCGATGAAGGAAATGAGAAAATGGTGTGAGTACCATAAAATCCATTAGCACAACACCAAAGAATGTCGGTCCAAGTAGTCACCAGTGGCCAAGATCAAAGCTTCTGAGTCAGAGGAAGATTCTGACTCCAAATCAAATCCAGAAAGAGGGAAATGGATCATCGATGTCAAACCCAGTGCGATTATTTCTTCCACCAAAGTCCACCCAAGGAAACCAAAATAACCAGAGGAAGGGGAACACCTCTTTCACTCACAAATGCGGGTAAAGCAGACTCCGCTGCATTTCATTGTTGATAGTGGCAGTTAGAAGAACCAGATTTTAGCATAGGTCATCAAGCGGTTGGACCTGTAGGTAACACCAAACCCGCATCCCTACACCATAGGTTGTCTTTGTCAAGGACGAGATCTCCGTGTCAGCCAACACTGTCGTCTACCCTACAACATCAAGCTGTTCAAAGATGAGGTATTGTGTGATATTTCCCCCCTTGAAGTTTATGATTTTCTTTTAGGCTAGCCATATTTGTGGAAGTGACATGTTGTGTATACGTCTAGACCCCACAGTGTTATTATTACTTTGGGTAGACAATTGTACATGATACCAGAGGTAGCGCCACCTAATGCTATTTCTTTAATCTCTGCTAAGCAATGAATTAAGGTCATTTCAAATACTGGAAAGTTCATATTCTTTGTGATCCATGCTCACAGTAAGCAGAAGGTCTCCGCAATATTTGTGACCTCTACACAGAGCCTGTCTTTGCAATAGAAGCAAGTGGATGAGATCATGGAAGAGTATAGAGACATCTTCTCCTCACTCACCAAGATACCGAAACACTACCAAGTCAAGCATCCAATTGATCTAACCCCTGGTGCACTGCTGCCTAATGGACCCATCTATTGTCGCTTACATGATGGAAAATGATGAAATCAAGTGCCATATCCAATATCTGATTCAAAATGGGCACATCCGACCCATATCCTCCCCTCGAGGAAGCCCGATTGTGATGGTGCAGAAGAAAGATGGGACCTGGTGGCTCTACATTTATTAAAGAGCATTAAACAAAATCACAGTCCGGAACCGATACCTAATTCCTCGAATTGATGACCTTCTTGACCAACTCAAGGGGGAAAAGTTATTTAGCAAGATTGACCTAAGTTCTGGTTACCACCAGGTTCCCATCAAACCAACTGATGTATGGAAGACAACTTTCAAATCGAAATAAGGTCTCTTAGAATGGTTGGTCATGCCCTTTGTCTTAACAAATGCACCAACAACTTTCACGAGATTGATGGATGATGTATTGATACCCTTCACCAAATATTTTGTGGTGGTATATCTGGATGACATCCTCATCTTAAAAAAAACTTGGGAGGATCACATGCAACATATTCATTAGGTTTTGGGCACTCTGCGGAAACACAAGCTATATGCCAATTTGGAAAATGTTCCTTTGGCATGAACATGGTCCAATACTTGGGCTACATTTTTCATGAGAATGGGGTACATGTGGATCCAGCTAAGATCCAAGTCATTCATGACTGGCCAGCCCCGACCACAATAAACGAGATTCAAAGATTCTTGGGACTTGCCAACTTCTACCGAAGGTTTGTATTGGGATTCTCCCATATTACATGGGCCCTCAACCAAGTAACCAATGGTAGTGGCAAGGAAAGTTTCGCATGGGGGCAGGCACAACAAAAAACATTTGATGATTTGAAGCATCGCTTGTGCTCAGCTCTAGTACTCTCCTTACTTGATATGCAACAACCATTCTAGATTGAGACTGATGCCTTTGACTATGTTGTAGGTACATTTCTCACACAACATGGTCATCCAGTAGCATACCATAGTGAGACACCCTTAGATACTTTCCAAAAATACCCCATATATGACAAAGAAATGTATTCCATTATGCAAGCCAAACGTCAATGGAAACATAACATTCTAGGAAATGAGACAATCATGCACACTGATCACATGCATATGTAGTTCATACAGACACAGGGTAAGTTGCAGAATGACCGCCATCAAAAGTGGTCCACAAACCTACAACAATTGCATCTCAACATCAAGTATAAAACCTGGAGCACAAATTGTGTCGCTGACTAGCTAAGTCACCCTCTCGTGGATGCATTCACCATAGTTCTCCATTCCTGTGGGCATGAGTTATTTGAGTGGCCCCAACTTTATCAGTGTGACCCTGACTTCACCACCACCTATCAACTCTTGGGTATAGGAGCGGATGTCATCGATTTTCACATCCAAGATGGTCTGTTATTACATTTGGGCCACCTCTGTGTTCCCACAAGAGAGTGTGCAAAAATGATTTGGGAGGCTCAATGTGTGATTGAGATTTCCTTATCCCGGCACAACTAGGGGAAGGAAATATCAATCATCCTGTATACTTTTCCAACAAAAATATTTCCCAGGCTGAGTGCAACTACACTACAACTGGAAGGGAAGGTTTGACAATATTTTATACCTTACAAATGTTTAGACATTATTTTTTAGGCAGTCTTTTCAAGTTTTTTACTGATCACTCTGCTTTGAAGTATCTGGTTAACAAACCTGTGTTAGAAGGTCAAATTTTCATATGGTTGTTGTTATTTTAAGATTTTTTTTTAGGTCATTGTCAATCCTGGTAAACTAAATGTGGGGCTAGATCATTTGTGTGGAATAGAGTCGGGAGAAAGTGGTAGATTTGTAGATGATCAACTCCCCGATGAACATCTTTTCTATATTGAGGAAATTCATGATTATCTATTAGACATTGCATTATTTTCAACCACTGGTACTATACCAAAGGGATAATCTGTAAGTCAGAAAAGGCACCTAGTGGTTCGTGTAACAAACTATAAACTAATTTTGAGTCATTTGTAGAAATTAGGATTGTATAGCATCTTGAGGCATTGTGTAATAGACTATGAAAGACCTAATATTCTATGGGAATGTCATAGTGGAGTTGCGGGAGGACATATTGGCGGCAAAGCTACTACCAAGAATATCTTATAAGCAGGGTTATGGTGGCCTACGATGTTTAAATATGCTAAGGAATATGCTCATTCATGCCATGTATGTTAGAGACCGGGGAAGCCATCTCGTCATGATGAGTTACCTCTATACCTTGACTGAGCTATGTAAGCCTCTGAAAAATGGGTTGTCAATTTCATCAGTTTGATAACCCCCCCTGCAAAGCATTCAAATGAAAGATACATAATGAACACAAATGAATATCTGGCTTAATGGGATAAAGTGGAAGTTGTTCGAGATTTCTCTACAACCGTAGAAGCACAATTGTTTTTTGAGAATATCATTACCAAGTTCGGTTGTACTCGAAGATTTACCAATGATCAAGGAGCCCACTTTATTAGTCAGACTATTTCAACCCTTACCATATAATTTTTGATTTAGCATCATAAGAGCAACCACTACCATTCACACGCTAATGGAATAGTGGGATAATTTAATAAAATTTTGGATATGGGATTGACTAAAGTCTGTTGTGAAAATAGCGACGACTGGGTTGAGCGAGTTCCAACTGTGTTATGGGATTAAAGGACTACCATGAAGATATTAAAAATGTATACTCCATTTAAATTGGTATATGGCAGAGAAGTAGTAGTGCTACCTGAGTTTCTTACCCCAGTTTTATTCATTACACAAGCTACTAAGATAACAAATGATGAATCCATGGCTGCACGGGTTGAGGAACCGATGGAAATTGAGGAGGCTAGATTCTTATCATATTTTCATCAACCTATGGAAAAATCCTGACATAAGGCTTGGCATGACCGACATATAAAGTGTAAGTAATTTTCACAAGGTGACTTAGTCCTGTTATAGAACAACAAGTATCAGAAACATCCGGGGAAGTTCAAAATGCATTGGATTGAACCTTTTATAGTTGTGGACATATCAGAATATGGAGCTGTCATATTAGACCAACTGAATGGAATTATTAGACTAGGATCGGTGAATGGAACATTCCCGAATCCCTATTTTTTTGATCGGTAAGTACATTGGCACAATGTTCTTGTACTCGAGAGTGCATGCAGTAGATAATTTTTTTCTTTATAGTTCTTGTTTCCCGTTTCTGCTAATAAATCGATGTTGTGTCCAACTGTCACTTATCGTAGAGTCTAGCTATTATTATTAAGTTTCCAACCTAGATATCACCTTTTTCGTCAGGGAGGTCTCAATCAAATCTTTCAGTATTAAGTGTTTCCCGTGTTCGACTTTTTCACCCTGTGTCTGTTGCTTTGAACGCTAAATGTTGTTTGTAGTTTTTCACCTTCCATATTGTCATTACCATTCAAAATAATTTAAAACTCACCAATTGTTAGTACCTTTGCGGTCAATTGTTGGCGCAACCATTACTTTTCTCTTTTCCTTGCGACCCCATTACCGATTTACCATTTGTAGTCTTAACTACCTAAATCTTCCTAGGATTTCACCGTGTTTAGGGGTCATCTACGAAATTACGAATGAGTTACTTCTCTTCTTTATCTCTTAATGCATGTCGAGCGCGTCGCTTCCCTCATGTCTCTTATATATTTACCATTTCCTAACGATCCAATGATTATTTCATTTTCATCCAGTTGGTTGCATATTTAGTCCCGAAGCTTTCTCAACAACCTGTGAGCCTGCATCCATGACTCTATCTACCTATGTTATTTGTTTAACAATGTTGTTATGTTACAATGGTTCACATATATGGTCGAGGGGACCTCCCCCAAACCATTTTTCCAATGGAGTTTATTGATCCATGGGTCACCGTTCAAGGCGATCTACATGGAAAGGTTTAATAAACCCATTTTGTCGACCTTGATTTTACCGATGCTGCATAATATCCACACATAGCCATCCACTCATTTATGGATTGCATTGCACTGCCATACAAAGAATTTCAATGGGAGTGGAAGCATGTTTTCATACCACTGTAGGATTCTACATTGATGTGTCTTCGCAACCTACCAATATTCAACACTACTGGTGAAGTTTCCTGGTGCACGGAGTTTTTGATCAACATAATTCACGCTAGTGACTTATGGTTAGATATGGCCTACTGACTAATCCATGAGGAGGATATACATAATATCATGAGCCTGTCTATGGAAGGGTAGGATGTTATAGATGGATTCTAGGACTCGGGGAAACACAACCAAAAGAAGGGGGAGCTTAGTGTCTATGAGAGATATGATACCAAANAGTGTGTATATTGCACTGATAACATATGAAAAATTATGCATAGATTGCTACCTCATTTCCAATAAAGTAATGCAAAATTACACTCAAAATTAGTTTACCCTTGATTCCATCACTGTAGTAGAGTTCAAAAAGAATGGTGCACCATTAAATAGGTGTAAATATATACTCACCCAAATGTTACAAGCATGTGTGGATGTGCAGGAAAAAGCAAGGTACTTTATATATGGTTATCTATTGGTAGCATTTTCTATGTAGAAATAGCATCCGCCAACGGGTCTCAGCGTTTCGCATTCTACCGATGACCGTTTCGCCAAACGTTTTGACCCTTGGAGTAGTCACACTGCTAGCAAAAAATAAACTGCTCACACTGCAACGTTCCTACGATTTTGTGTAGAATGAATTCCCTAGTCATTACTCAATTGACATACACACAACATCTAGTTCGGAATGAACTATGATTATACTTTTGTTTGATCTCTTGAGGACGATCCAACACTCTTCCATGTGAACTCTCTTCCATTTTACCTAGATGATCCTATGTTTGAAAAAGAATTCTCTACATGTCCAAGTGTTATTGTCGAGCGAAAGAGGTCATGCATCTCCTACACGATGCTTTCTCTCCCAGAACGGTCAACTTCGGCATGGACTTCATGTGTAGGGAACAATTCAACGAAAAGAGAGAGATAAACTTCCATCTTAGAAGAATGGAAAGATGAAGTATAATAAGAAGTGCTACCAGTGCAAGGTATCCCAATCCCTTTTTCTTCCATTCTTGACTATACAATGATCTCAGGTAAGAAATTCCGCGAGGTCACAAATTCTATGTTTCATTTAAAGAAGTAATGTACTAGTTCTCCCTCTAATCTCGTGTCCCTCCCCATCATCACCGAGGCCACTCCTTTTTCATCCCTTCAATCCATGACCCACACCATTTCCACCCTGCCTCACTCTACTTCCCGCATTCCTACTAATGACTTGATTATCCACATCAATGATGATTCCCCAAATTCACAAAAATCTACCCCCGTCACTGAAGAAATCACCACTCCATAGCCTAGTATGTTCACAAATACCCCACTCACTACTCCACCATCCCCTATTCAACCCAACCTTGATACCACGGGGATTGCAACTAGTGACCCCTTTTCCACTACAACAAGAAGTTTCACCCCTAGTTGCCCATTTTTCGCAAGTGTCGCAAGTTCCACTTCCCCGTAACCTTACCCAGGTGAACATGATTTTTCCATAAACTACCAACCCTTGTACTATCACTGTTGGTCCCAATGTTCCATTACCATCCGCTTCTCCCTAAGACAAGCATGCTCAAATCCCCCTAGACACACTGTCCTAAATGTTCATCGATGCTAGGCCAAAGACACATGTTCCAATGGACCAAGATTTGTTGCCACAAGATCCCATGGAAAACCAGGATGATTCTCAATCAAATCATAGCATGACTTTGGTCTAGGAAAAAAATGTGCCCATGTTGTAGAACCCGCAAAAGTGTCGTTAAATTTTAGAATTATGCTTGGAATGCACTGATGTGGTGAAAAAAATTCTTCTATATATTTAGGATCATCTCTTGCACATCCTTCGCACTAGTTTTCCCAGACTTGATGGTGTTGGTACCCCCAAATTATTAGAATGTTCAATTTCAAATGACCAACCAATTACTTCAAGACTTCCCTTGGATCCCTCTATTCTCTCTAGGGACATATCCTCATGGGCTATGCCACATATCTTACATCTGGTACATGCCTATGCTGACCAATTGGAACAATGGTGTTGGGTATGTGTTATATTATTTGCACGAGTTGTAGGGTCTGTGCATTGGTCAGGTGCACAAGGGGGTTTGAGGGGGGATAATTCCCCCCACACGGGGGTTCAAGGGTAGCGCCCCCTAATTTTTTTCTACCTCGAGAAACGTGTCATATATTTAGGTGGTTTTTAGGCACATGGTTTTTTGCCGATGGTTTTCTATTTTTGGTTAAGGAATTAGGGTTGTTGACTAATCCAGGTCATTGGGTTAGGGTTTTGGATACTGTTATCTCCTGTATGTATGTTGTATTGCAAACAATGTATCATGATGAATGAATATAGAATATGTTGGTTTTCACGGTTTGGGTTTCTAGGGGAAAAATCTCTATGTAATGCTTGTATTTGTCATTGTATCTTTTCTGTTCTTTTACTAAAAATCTATTTGTAGTAAATATTGTACAAGTTAAAATCTACAAATGGATTACTGCATTTCAATAATATGATTATGAGCTCCAAAATAAAGCACACCAATTGAGAGAGGTCATCACTACAACTACTTCTATCATGGAATTAGGGCATGGCTTGCATGTGTAGGGTGGAAGTCTTGCAACTGAGTGAAATAGAACTTACCAAATGTTTTATGAAACAATTATATTTAAAAAAACCTTGTATAATTGGATGGAGAGGGTGTGAAATATGAAACTCGGTTATATGCCAAAGAGTAAAATTCTAACCAAAGGATGGTTATATTTTGAATTATAGAGAAGAGACGACACAAGAAAAATTCTCCAAGAGAAATGGCATTGGGGTTCTACTCCGTTGGTTCTAAAAATATAGTCACCCTATTTCAACTTGAGGAAGAAAATAAATACTTCACAACCAATATGGCTTAAAGTACCAAGCACACCTTTAGAATTATGGAATGTAAGGTACTGAAAGCCATGGGAAATAGCTTGGGGACTTTATAAACTTTGATGGAATTTATTTGTCAAACCAATACAAGGTAGTAGCAAGGATTTTGGTGGAAATGGATTTGAGATGTTATTTACCAAAACTCATAGAGATGGTGATACTAAACATGGATTATAATTTAAGGTTGGATTATTGGAAATTTCCTTCCATTATGTAAAGTTTTGTGTTCATGGTCATGTTGTAGAAAATTATACAAACAAAGAAATTATTAAACCCTTTGGACCTTCAATTTTGAATCCATGGCGCACTTCAAAATGAAAAATATTAAACCCTATGGAAATCTAACCCTCTAAAATCCACGACACACTTCAAAATGAAAATTTTTAAAAGGGCATAGCGAGAAAAATTTATTGATCCAGAAGTCATTGTTGGTCTAGTTGGCTACTCTGTCGCTCTCTAAATTTGTGGCTTCTTGGTGGGGTCATCATGTCTGTTGTCATGATTCTCTGTCTCCATGGAAGGTCTTTGTCTCTGTCTCTTTGTCATTTGGAAGTTGGGTGGGGTCTCTGTCTGTCTAGTTTAGTTTGCAGTGGGTCCAAATGTGTCGTCATGGGTTTTGTTTATAGTCGAATGGGGTTGAATACCGCACGTGGGTTTTAAATATGTTATATATGTAATATATATATATATATATATATGTTTGACATTGTATAATATATTTTCTTGTTTTATATTATGTTATAATATATAAAAATTATATATTATATTATATGTTATATATTATATAATATATAGTATGCGCATTCATGATATCGGCAAGTGCATCCTAGTAGACATCAATATGTGACTAGAAACCCAGGGTAAAGATGACATCCCCAATCTCTAAAAAGAGATTAGGGACACAAACATTGGTGTGTAGCATGAAACTAGACCAAGAATTAGAAGAGGTCACAAGTTCAAATCCAAAAGGGGGTAGGGTATGTATACCCCCGTAGACTTTAGCAGTCAAATGGTTGGGCAGAGGGGGTCCCTTGTCCCACAGACAAGGGGGTTTCATACACCGATTTGGTGTCTGGCTTGGCCGCGACCTTCAAATTATATTATTATTATTATTAGTAATAATATTGATGGTGTTCATGTGGTTTTGAAGTTGGTTTTTGGTTTCATCAATTGTATATGTGAGGGACTTGATTGCTAGTTTTATATCATTTGTTCTATATTCCATGGAAAACATGTTTCTAGTGTGAATCATGGTATCATGAGGACCACTTGAAGGGTTACTAGGGAAGTATACCAACACGTCGATTGACATCACAAGAGAAATGTTTTGAGATAGGCTTTCCATAAGGGTCAGTTTTGATCTGGGCCCATGGGATTCACCTAAAGGGTTACCCAAGAGCTATATTAACACAATCAACATTGTGAGAGGATTCTCTTGATATAGGTCTCAAATAATGGTATGGTCCAATTGAGTACTCTTCTTTTATTTTCTTTTTTAGAGTATTTACTCCCACTTAAGTATTATTATATTGATGTAATTCTTAATTCTTGGTATTCCAAATTATGTAATATTTTCAATATTATGCTACATAGGTTACAGTCTTACATGGTCCTAAAAGTAAAGGAGTGTTAGGCCCTATAGCTCTCTGATAGTAATTGATGTATGAAACCTTCATCCTCATTGATCATATTAACCACTATTAACCATGGTTGACCACTAATGTCCTTATTAACCATACTTAACGATAGTTTATCATGGTTGAAGAAAAATATCATTGACAATCACTTATCTAGTAACCCACTCACCCATAAAATCCTAACCCATATTGTCCTATGTTTACAAATGTGGAATTCTAGCCAACATTGGTCCCTTCTCAAAGCTAGGTCCACCTATCCATAACCCATTCACTGACCCATTAACCACCCGAGCTACTAACCTCACAACCCACTAATCTTAGTAAATCATTAATCCTTGAACATCATTAACCATATCCATTGTCATTGACCATTAATAACCATATTGACTATGATATCTAAGACCCTTATGACCTTTTTGACCCTATGTTGATCCCTAAGATGCCATATTAACACTAATCCCTAAAACCCTTATGATTGAGTCTTTGACCCTAATAATTTGACAGTATAAAATCTCGATCACTATAACTAACTTGGACATAGTATACCCCCTAATATCCATGAACCTTGAATTAAATGGTATCCCCTAACACAATCACTCCCTCACACATTATGACCCAAATAATTTTAACCCCTAAGGCACTATGGCCTTGAACACACTAACCCCTTAATACACCTTGACACTTAAGCCATATGAAACCTAATTCAATAACCCCTTAATACCTTATGACCAAAAACAAACTAAGCCACTAATATGCTACGACCACTAATAATTTTGGTCCTAGACACTGTGTACCCCATAATCCCTATGAAACTTGACATGGATAACCCTTGAAACAATCACCCCCTTGCATATAGAAACCATGAATACATGAACCCCCTAATAAAATATAATCCCAAACACACTAGTCCCCTATAAATGCATTAACCCCTTAAGAAATTATGATCTCAAACACACTAACCCTATCATACACCAACGCCTTAATACATTATTAATTTGAACACACTAACCCCCTAATAGAATTCAATCATTGATCCCTTTGATCCTTGAAGCAATAAACCCCTAATAATTATAATTTGAACACAATGAATCCATATTATATGATAACCCCCGACAATCACTATCAACTTGAACATGGTATACCCTATGATCCCTATGACTCTTGAAACAATCACCCCTAGTGAACATAGTGTGACCTCAAACACAATAAAAAATGAATACATTATGGTTCTGAACATAGTAACATCATAATAGATTGACCCTACTAATACACTATGAGTCTTAACCCCTATAAACCTTGATCTCTTAATTTACCATTTTTATTTATTTCAATTTTATTATAATGAATTTAGAAAAGTATGAGGTTCATTAATATGCCATATATGGTCAACAATATCTTTGACATTAAAGTATCATGTCATGGTATAAAATCTCAATCACTATAACCCCCCTTGGATATAGTATACCCCCCAATATCCATGAATGTTGAATTAAATGGTCTCCCCTAACCCAATCACTCCCTCACACATTATGACCCAAAGAATCATGTTAACCCCTAAGGAACTATGGCCACTAACCGCTAAGCCACTAATATGCTATAACCACTAGTTATTATGGTCTTGGACACTATGTATGCCCTAATCCCTATGAACATTGACATGGATAAACATTAAAACAATCACCCCCTTGCATATAGAAACCATGAAGACATGAACCCCCTATGAAACTATAATCCCAAACACACTAGCCCCCTATAAATGCATTAACCCATTAATACATTATGATCTCAAACACACTAATCCTCTCATACACCGACCCCTTAATACATTATACTTTGTACACAATAAACCCATAATAGAATTTGATCATTGATCCCTTTGATCCTTGATGAAATCACCCCCTAATAATTATGACTTTGAACACAATGAATCCCTATTATATGATAACCCCCGACAATCACTATCAACTTGAACATGGTATACCCTTTGATCCCTATGACTCTTGAAACAATCACCCCTAGTGAACATAGTGTGACCTCAAACACACTAACAAATCAATACATTATGGTTCTAAACATATTAACATCATAATAGATTGACCCTACTAATACACTATGATTCCTAACCCCTATAACCCTTGATCTCTTAATTTACCCTATTTATTTATTTCAATTTTATTATACTGCATTTAGAAAAGTATGATGTTAATTAATATGTAATATATGGTCAAAAATATATTTGACATCAAAGTATCATGTCATGGTATAAAATCTCGATCACTATAACCCCTCGTGGACATAGTATACCCCCCAATATCCATGAACCTTGAATTAAATGGTCTCCCCTAAACCAATCACACCCTCACACATTATAACCCAAACAATTATGTTAACCCATAAGGCACTATGGCCACTAAACATTGATCCACTAATATTCTATGACCACTAATTATTATGGTCTTGGACACTTTTGTACCCCCTAATCCCTATGAACCTTGACATGGATAACCCTTGAAACAATCATTGCCTTGCATATAAAAACCATGAAGACACGAAACCCTCGAGTCTCGAAACCATACCATAAAATAAATGCATGAATCTACTGTAACCATGTCAAATTTCAGTGCATACAATCACAAATTGAAAAAAATTCAATGTTGTCCCCATTCACAGGTCACTCTGTGCAGGGCCAAGTTAAAGCATAATTTATACTAATTGGTAAATGGACAACCAACTTGAAAATTTTTAGATGAAAAAATGTTAAAATTGGAGATGAATATGGTATAAACCTAAATGATCTTCTCTTGGTTTTAGACCTCGTGCACAATACATGATCTCTTAAAGCATACCATGTCCATGACTTGGAGAAACATAGTTTGAAAAAAATCATTAAGATCGTTTTATAGTAGAATTCTTCGTGTGAGTCGTATTTGAGTCTTGAAACCCTCCCATAATTTCAAGGCATGCATCTACTATAACCATGTCAAATTCCAGTGCACACAAGAACAAACTAAAAAAATTTCAACTTTGGCCCCATTCACAGGTCACTCTATGCAGGGTCAAATTGAAACACAATTTCCACTAATTGGTAAATGGAAAACCAACTTGAAAATTGTTAGACAAACCAAAGTTAAAATTGGATATGAATATGGTATAAATATAAATGAGATTCTCTTAGTTTTAGACCTTGTGCATGATACATGAGCTCTTAAAGCATACCCTGTCCACGACTTGGAGAAGCATATTTTGTAGAAATTCATTAAGATCGTTTGATTGTAGAATTATTCGTGTGAGTCATATTTGAGTCTAGAAACTCTCCCATACCATCAAGGCATGTGTCTACTATAACCATGTCAAATTTAAGTGCATAGAAGCACATACTGAAAAAATTTCAAAGTTGCCCCCATTCACAGGTCACCTTGTGCGGGCTCAAATTAAAGCATAATTTCCACTAATTGGTAAATGGAAAACCAAATTGAAAATTGTTAGACGAAACAAAGTTAAAATTTGAGATGAATATGGTATAAAACTAAATTATCTTATCTTGGTTTTAGATCTCATGCATGGTACATAAGCTCTTAAAGCATACCATGTCCATGACCTGGAGAAGCATATTTTGAAAAAAATCAATGTTGGTGGGTTTCACTGGTCATTGATTCTGGAAATTTTCGACGAAGATTCTATAGGAGTGATGAACATTTTCATTGAATCCTTGTCACAACATGATGATAACGATGGATAATTTCATCTCCTTCACATCTATGTTGCAGTTTTGTCGTTTGATTGTCGAATTCTTTCTATGAGTCGTATTTGAGTCTATAAAACTGAATGATCTTCTCTTGGTTTCAAGAATAATATATTCTCTACTGAACAAGGCCGACCACATGAATGTGGAATCTTAGATGTCCCCTCCCTCACACCCCCACCCCCGCACATCACTCTCAATTCCCCAATACCTAATTTATCTACTATAAAATATTAATTTTAAAACAACATAGTAAGAGTCAAGCATAGAAACTAAGAAAATACAAATTTAAGGTAAATTAAAAAGAACAAATCAACTAAAAACATATAAATACATACCTCGTACATTTCAACATTTCCATATCATTAATATTCTTCTTCACCCGACTCAACATCTGTATCATCTAGTTCAAAATCGATGTTGAAAGGATTGGCCATATCAATATCATCATCAATGTCATCATTTCCAAGCATATCATCGTCTATATCATCATCAAGAACATTGTCTCCTACATTTGGTTTGAATTCTTCGAGTTCTTCATCTAACGCATCATTGATATCATCTTCATCTAGAACATTGTCTCGAACATATCCTTGAACTGCGTCGACGTCTTTGTCTGACACATGAACTAACTGCTTCTCTACATCATAATATTATTCACTATCATCTTCTTCATCTATATTATACTTTACCAACCTTCCTCTTGGATAATATCTAACAAAATATGACCAACCCCCTCTACCTGGAACCTCTGAATAAAATACCTATTTAGATTGTCTTGGAAGAACATAGGGCTATGATCCCGGATCAACATTCCTTGTGTTAATCATTGTAAATCCATTAGCATGTTGATTAACAGTTCTATCAGGATCATGTTCATTTATTCACAGCTTGTACCATTTGACGTTGAACATAACTAATTTGAAGGATTTAAAGTCACACTCAAGTATATCATCGAAATATCCATAGTATCGATTTTCAGAGACTTCTGGATGTCTGTCACTTCTAGAGGAAACATTAGTAACCTGAAACACTGTAGTTATCCCTCTATCAAAAGTTTTCATCTTTTCATCCCACTTTTTGATATTAAATTTGCGGACATTGCACCACATAACATTGTGGTGTTTCAACTGAAATATTCGAGACACATAAAAATACATTATCAATTGATAAACATATTTATACCTTGAAATGATGCAAATTAATAAAAAAAACTAGAAGATATACATCAATATAGTATTCGATAAAACTAAATAGTATGGGTGAATATATGCTTTCTTTTTTATCTTTTAGACCATATGCTAAATCAATTTTCCTTTGTGTAAGATCAGTATCTCCTTTACATTCAACTTCTTTGAACAATTTAGCCACACCATACCATGATAACATACCATTATTATATTGTATACATCGTTCAATCCATACCTTCATCCAATCAAGATTATTTGCAATGTATAAATGTATTGCATCCCACTCCCGAGTAGTTGTATTGAAATAAAACAATTCACATATAATCAATTACCATGGTATACCTTCATAATAATGGATTATGCAAGAAGACTAAAAATTAAATAAGTACGATATACATAAAAAACAAAGTCAAATGTATTATAAATCTCCATTGTGATCTACTTACTTGTCACTTTCAACATTCTATCTTTCCCCAATAGGTGCTCCCCTTCAAATTTTTTGATTGAGTTGACATCCCAAATGCGATCAACATTAATACTTGTAGCTATTTTAGGAATATATTGAGTAATATAAACCATGGTTTGATGTAACATATATCCCTCTACCATAGAACCCTCAGGACGTTCTCTTTCTCTAACCAAAGCCTTCAATGATTTCAAGTGTCTCTCAACCATCCACATTAACCATGTGTGTATAGGTCCACACTTTTCAATCTCCTCAACTTGGTGTATGAGGTAGTTTTCTTGTGCATTGAAAAATGTCGGAGGTGAATACTTTTTCATTTTACACATTAGACGAGGAATTTTTCTCCTCCAATACTTTATATATTCTTTATCGATTTCTTTAGATGAAAACCATCTACAAATGATGCAAGCAAATCACAGGTTTCAACAAAAAAGTATATAGTTTTACATTACAAGTAAAACACATGAAGTGAAATATAAGTTGTACAACAAATTGAACAAATTACACTTTGCATATAAATCGCCACTTACCTCATGTATTTTCCAAGATCATGTATAACTTGTTTGACATTGTTGTCAAAGTTGTCTGGGAGAGATTGAGGTAGAACATACTGTAACAAAATAAACAAATCATTATTTATTCCCAAATTAGTAGAAAAAAAACACTGACAAGATGTTTCACCAATATACAAATATATACACCAAAATAATTACCTTAACAAAGGTATGCTGATCATGAGTTTTTACCTCACCTAATTCACCTTTATTTGTTAGTATATTCTTTATGTTTGAAGAAAATCTAGTGGGAAATTTAATTTTTTGAATAACCTCTTTTACATCCTCGCTTTGCTTCTTTGTCAATAACCATGGAAGGGTGGTCGTATTTTGGTCTCCATCACTATTTGAATGAATCACACTTTGCATTGCATGATTGGCCTCCTTAATGTCATTGCAAATCTTTACAATTTTTTCTTTGTCACTCCTTCCATCTAAGATTCGCCATAACATTTTTGTTACATTCTTCTCGATGTGCATTGTATCAAACAAATGGAAAATTTCTAGGTGCTCATAGTAGGGGAGCCTACTGAATTGTACATGATAACTTTTCACTCTTCATGGAAGTGCCCCATTATTAATGCCTTCATGACAACCTTCAAGGAGAAGCATAATTAAACATATTACAAAAAAAATTGTCAATTAGTACAATGAACAAAATGCAATAAAAATATAAATTATTCCAAACATTTCATGTATGATACATAGACGTTTTGATCCATACCTTGATGATTTCTATTATATTACAACTTCCATAGACGAGGTGTCATTCTCCATGGTTTTAATCCAGTCTCTTCTTTCCCATTAAAAATATGTTTTTCGGTACTTCGATACCTATGGTTCTTATAGGGGAAGTACCTATACTCATCAAACACCTCATTTCCTAAACTTCTTGAACGACAAGATTTCATGTTGGGACCACTTACCCTTTGTTTGAAGACCTGCAAGAGATGGATTACATTTATATCAATTATTCGAAGTATGATTAATGAAGGGATTATATATTAAAAACATGCATGATATGAACCTCATAAAATTAAACACTATTAAAGTGAAGTGTAACATTATAAGATACCATAGAAATTTGTTAGCCCCGGGGCATCATGAATTTTCCATAGAATCATTGCATGGAATTGAAATTTCCTTTCCACACCTATTGGTCTAGAGATATCATACATAGTGATGCCCTTTCATAACCCTAGTAACTCATCGATAAGAGGCTTGATATATACATTGATATGTTTGACTTGGTACTTACCTAATTGATTGAACATACAGTAGATAATTACTACATATACGAGTAAATAAAAAAATATCAAACATAATTATAAGACATAATTGAAAATATATGAGTAAACAAAAAAATATAAGACATAATTATGAAATAAAGAAGAAAAATGAGATGTTACTGTGTTAAAATAAATTATTCTAAACAAATACCTGGAGCAATCATTGCCAACATTATGTACTTCCTCTTTATTGACATCCATGAAGGAATGGTATTGTTGATAACAAAAACATGCCACATCGAGTAAGTAGACATAAGCTCTACAAATGGATTGACATCGTCAGCTGCCAACAAAATCCTAAGATTACGAGGTTTGAATTTAAAATGTGGTCATATTTCCTCTATCTTCTTAAATGCAGATCCATTTGCAAGCATTCAAAGAACACCATATCTACTTCTATTCTTTGCATGGTAATGCATAAAGTGTGCTATGATTTTGCACCTGAACAATCGTTGCAAATGTGGAATTATGGGAATATAATAAAGAACCTTGCGAGGAATTTTTTTTGTTACTTGATCGATTCGATATCTACTAATTTGACAATTCAGGCATTCTTCTTTCAACACATGTTATCCGTAATACAAAATATGATAATCAGGATATGCATGAATATATTGATACTCCATTCCAATATCTTTCATAATGGCATGAAAATCTTGGTATGTGCGACATAAAACATTTGACAGTGGTAACAAAAGTTCACCTAACAATCTACAACATAAAAAATCATTACTGGTTAATGTAAAGAATATTAATCGTACATATTGCATCCAAAATTTACAGATGATCAACTAACAATAAAAATAGAGGAAACAATAAAACATTTATCATCATGTACTAAATGTGACAAAATTTATTACATACCTTAGGATCTATGTGACATAAGTGTTTGAACAACCATTCATAACCTTTAAGCTCACCAACAACAATATAGAAGAGAGAAGACTTGTTTTCAAGCCTTCATAAAGAGGTTGTGTTTCCTTCTCAAGTACAATTATATAAAAAACACCATTAAGTTGATCATCATCATTATCCATTCCAACATTATTAAATGTCTCCTGGATCAATATATTTGTCCCATCTTCTTCAACTGTGTTACTAACATCATCATCTTCTTCCATAGGATCATCAACTTGATCTTCAATATTCACTCCATGTCCCTGGACAAGTGCTTGTACAACCACGTCTTCCTCCACGGGAAGTGCACTAGGTCACCGTTCCTTTATAATTACAAAAATCAAGTAATATTAATGTATATAACATATATTAAAACGATACAAACACTAACAAATATAACATAGGAAAACAAAGACAACAAAGACAAAGATAAACACTTTTCTTAACCTATAGAAAGAGAGACACTTTGTCAGATATATAGTCACAACCAACAAAAACAACATATTCTTATTTCACCTTCATCATTATGTCATATACTTTCTTGATTTCACTTGGAGACCACAAGTGTTAAGTTGATGGAAACTTCCCTGGGCCCAACTTGGAGACAAAATTTTAATTTATAAGGGATTGAGATATGAGGGAGTATGGGTTAACACATTAGTGATGCAATGGTTAGGGGTTAGACGTTAAGGAATTAGGTTTTAAGGGGTAATTAGAGGTCAATGATTGGGGTACTTAATGATTTACGGGTTTATAATGGGTCAAGGGATAAGGGATTATGGGTTAACATGTTATTGTCCATCCAATGGTTAGGAGTTGGTATTCTATATGGAGAAATCAACTTAGGCGAGAGAGAGAAACAAAGACAACAAATCAATGATGAAACTTGTGACATTTATCAAGATGTTTATGAATATGTTGAAAAAATATAGGAAAAATGTTATTTTTCTTGACATGTATAAAGAGAGACACTTTGTGATATATATATTCACAACCAGAAAAAACAACCCATTCGTATTTCACCTTCAACATTATGTCATGTTTTTCCCTAATTTCACTTGGTGACCACAAATTTTAAGTCGATGGAAAATTTCCCACATCATGGAGACAACGATTTATAAGGGGTTGAGATCATCTTATATAAACCTCTGATCCCTAACCCTTAACCCAACCCTAACGTATAAACCATTAACCCCTAACATTTTAATCCCTATCCCCTAACCCCTTAGACCTTATCCCCCTAATCCTTAACACCTTAACCTCATTTCCACTAACCCCTAAGCCCTTAAAACCTAACCCCTAACCCATAAACCCTTAACCAATAACCCATAGCCCCCTAAGCCCCTAAAGTATTAACCCCTAATCTGGACTAACCCCTTAATCCCTAACCCTTACTCCCTAAAACACCATTAACCTCTAAATCCCATAGGACCTAAGCCTACCTTAAACCCTAACCCCTTAACCACTAAGCCTTAATGGCCTTATTAACCCTTAAATCACTAAAATATTAACCCCTAACCCCTAAACCTTAAACCCCTTAACCACTAAAACCTACCATAAACCCTAATTAAAATAAACATCTTATGTCTACTTCTTCTATTCTTAACTTACTCTCAATTTGTTGTGTACGTAGAATATATCCATAAAGAGAAAAAAAACATTATTTTTCCTCTACATTTAACATATAAACGTTTACAAAAACAATATGCAATATAAAGACATATAATGAATAACTTACCAAGGAGCGATATTCATGCTCGCATTCAAGGTGTCCATACTTTGTACAATGTTTTTTAGTTGTTTTTATTAAAAGTATCCTTCTATTATATCCCCTGCAATTTTTACAAGGGCAATAACATTTTCGATCACCCAAATCCTCCAATGCAAATCTCACATCTCCTTGTCCTCCTGGAGGAATGTTATGTGACATTTTTCCTTACAAAACATTCAATGATGATTATATTCAAAAATCAGCCTAAGTAGTTTAACTATTTGTAATGCAATTAACATAATAAAATTGTTTTGTATTCTGACCAAAAAATATCCCCTATATATAACCTAATTTTTAAATCGTCCCTAGTATAGAAACAACATCGAATGTCTCTAATATTTCAATTTTTTTAAATTATATATCTCTTTTTCATCAACCTTTCGACGATCGATGACCAGAGAGACATCGCTTAACGATAAAAAAATATTGACTTCGTCAAAGTTAACAATGGGGACATTTGACTTGGCCAATTGTCATATATTCAACGATGTCTTAGGGTGTCAGATATCCAATGAAATTTAATTATGCATTGGATATCCGACATTTAAGTCATGAACGTTAGGGAATTTAAAAAAAAAAAAATACAAAAATTGCAAATAAAATCTGACAGTACAATTGATTTTATCCGTACTGTCGGAGTATGACGTCAGTTTTTCTGTACATATGTAGTAGTGATTGAGAGGGGAGGTGAATCAATATTATGCACTTTTTATCACTTATTATTGCATTCAAGATATTATGAATAATGTCATTCAACAACATATAACCATAGATACACAGTACATAAGAATATTACGTGGAAACCCAAATGGGAGAAAACCACGAAATGATTTCTTATATATCATAAGATTACATTCATAGGAAGCACCAAATTCCAAAATTCTCTAGAATCAATTGGAAGGAGGCACCAACCCCCTGTTTATAAGCACCAACCTGAAGGAAGCTACAACTCCCTGGATTTTCCATCTCCAACCACCTGATTTACAGTCTCCAACCTGAAGGAAGCTACAAATCCCTATATTATCCAACACCAACTGGACGGAGGCTCCAACTCCCTTTCCTTTCCCCTTAATACCTCCCTGAAATATAAATGGAGACTAAAACTGTCACTGATAATCAACCTGCCACTACCACTGATAACCAACCTGTCACTATAACTGTCACTGATATTGTTACATAATCATCGTCAAAACCAAATCCATTCACATAAACCATATGCCAAGATCACCAAGAACATCTCTCAAAATGTATTCCCAATACCACCAATATATTCCTATGTAACAAGAATGTGACAAAATATGCCTCAAGCATGTGTCACAACATCCATGATAAACCATAAACCATGTACCAAAGATATACTTCAAATCATATTCCCAAAATCACCAAAATATGTCTCTAGACAGTGCCAAAGAATATTCAAGATATTCCTCAAGCATATAACATCAATATATAATACTCAAACCACATATAAAGACATACCTTTAATCATGTACCAACCTGGTGCATATGATGATAGACTAGCAAACCTTCCTCAATATTCAACACTAAAATAATAACACCTTCTTCAAAACTTTTACATAAATTCGTGACTCATACACTGTCAAACCATCGACATCCATATGTTGATTCACTATGACACTACTACATTTGTGCCTTAATCCACTGTAATCCATAGATAACCTCATAAATTTTTTCCTTGCACCACTATGACCCGCGGATAACCTCAAAAAAATCCTTGCTATCCTTGACCTCCTTTCACTTCAGACAGATATTCTTTACTAAGATCGCCAATCCTCCTAGCACAAGTGTAGACCCACTTATGATAGCTCCATACAAAAAACACATAGTTTCTTGGATGGAAAAATGAGAGGTTCTTGATGTGTATTTATACTTTTCCACGCGCCTCCTTTATTTGAATTTAGGGCTGACCTGTAACTTCTTGTTGCAACAAATTTTCTTCTTTAATTAATTTTGGGGCCGACTTATAAATTTTTGTCCATACTTTGAGGCTTCAACATTAATAGGGAATAACTTCTCAATCGTGAGGAACCACATGATGTACCACCTACCATGGGAAATTAAATGACGAGGAATATCCATCTATGCGGGGTTTGCATGTATTTTCAATGTCCTTCATCCTCATTTTCTCTACTCAACTTCGGCCTTCATGACCACACCTCTAGGCATTCTTAACCATACTTCCATGGTTTCTTGTAGAATTATTCAAAGTGTCTTCCCATGGGGGCCATGCTTAAAATTACGCCATAAGGGGACCACTTTGGAGACTTTTTCAAATACACCCATTACTTCTAGAGTTTTCTAGACTTATTCTAGAGTTGACATCATTGACAACCAATTTTCCAACATTATTCCCATACCACAGTTGTTCCCGTACCATAGTTTCAAGGTTTAAATACATGTGTGTGCCCAAATGGTGATCGATCTCCTTGGTATTGGATATTGAAGTGCCAACATGGATTGTGACTTGTTACTTTATTCCGAGACCGTTCCTTTCTAATGTGGAGTTCCATGTCAACAAGTGGGTGAATGGTCCAATGACCAGGCTATTCTTGGGTTCAAGATCCATGATATTTTGGTTTCTAGTCATATGCATCCAACGTCATACAAATATAAACAAGATTACCCTTGATCTGATATTTTTAGTTAGTTTGTACTATTTGTTGGGAAGAATCAAAGACAGTTCGATTTAATGGTTGTAAAACTATTCTTGTCTTTCTGTTCCTCGAGAACAGAGGAGGAAGAATTCATCTATACTTTAGGGATTTTCTATAAAATCTGGTTTACTCTGTAAATCAAGGTTAGGAACCATACTTTGTAATCTTGTAAAAAGGAATAGATGAAGTGTTAATGTTTAATCCATTATTATAGATGTTTGTATTTCATTAGATAACAATAGAATAATCCAAGATCATTGAGAAATACACAATCACAAGAGACACATCATTTATCCTGGGAAACCCTCTAGGGGAAGAAAAACCAACAAAGCTTCCTTACTATAGATAGCCAATACAATGCCAAGAGATCTCTTATGCTAATACATAAAGTCCTCTCCTAGATATGCGCCACTCTCTCTCTCCTTTGTCGGGAACAGATCATAACTTGTCTCTCAAACTGAGAAAGTTAGTTGTGTCTAAGTGAGGTGCTAGCCTCCTTTATTTATACAAGTCTAGCACATGTGAATTGTCTCTTCACTGGCAAGGCCAACTTCTCAAACTGGGTAGGTAAATCGATCTTTATTATATTTCTAGGTCTCTTTAATAACTGTTGGGGCCGACTTCTTATTCTGCCTATTACAATTGTCTTTTGACCAATCCACAAAAGGGGATTTGGTCCTATTACAATAACC